>JAWZYV010001663.1:0-470859 GCA_038373885.1 Cheiracanthium punctorium | reverse complement strand
TTCTGACTGAAAATAACTGATTTTAAAGAGTTTTCATTCTGAAAATTTACAATTTATTTTACTATTTTACACCGTCTGCATGAAATGCCATGAAGAATTTTACAAAATATCCGACGCAACAAGTTAAATTGCGTACAAAACCGATACGATGCAATATGCCAAGACAGCACAAACATAATTGATGTCGGTTTTCTCATTATTTTACCCATTTAATACTATTTACTTGAAATAGTCATATATTAATAATTTTTTAATGTTTTTAGCATTAGAAAGATAGAATTTTCATACTTTATAAAAAAAATATACGGAACCTTCTTCTAAAACTATCGACATTTTATGATATTTAATGAATTTTCTCTTAAATTTAATTCCAAAACAAACCTATGACTTTGACAAATAGCTTTTGTTCATAAATATTTATCGTTTTTAGCATAAACAGAATAATAATTTGTAGTTTTACCTTAAAAACTGCATGGAGAAAGAACTTACTATTTTCGACATGTTATCATGCTTTTAATGAACTTTCTCTGAATTCCTTAACTAGCCAAACATATTAGATTAAACAAAACATATACTTTATAGATACTTGTTGCTTTTATCATGAAGAAATTGGTACCTTATCATTTTCGTTTCGAAAAGTGTGAAATAGTATTTGAATATAAAATATGTAAGTTTCCTATAAGCTACCATCAGCATACTTTAAGTGATGATTTTTCTCATAAATATACACTGCTCAAAACAATTAAAGGATATTGTAAGTTTTATATAAAATAAAGATATAAGAGAAATTTTTTGCCGAAAATAGAAGAAGAGAATCACAAATGCAAATTTTTCTGATTTTCAAACTGTGGAGTATGCTAATTTTGAGTTCGACGTCAAAAACGTCTCTTCAGCGGCAGCGAATGAAATTGGACTTTCAACTGAATAAAAGACAATGAAGACAAGGATGATCGACATTCAGTGACTGCTTTGTTTCGATGAGTACGATGTCTCAGCGAAGTCATTTAACCGATTCAGAAGCTTGGAGAGTTGTCGGTAGGTTAGAAGGGGCCAAACTCAAGCCGAAGTAGCGCAAGCCATTGGAGTGTCACAAAGTGTGATTTCCAGGATCTGGAACCGGTTTTTGGCGACTGGAAGTGCAGGCCGAAGACCAGGGCAAGGTCGTAGACGGGCAACAACGCCCAATGAAGATCGTTATTTAGTGTTAACGGCTCGGAGACACCGGAATATGAACGCTACTCTTCTCCAACAACACCTTCGCTCGGCTACTGGCACCACGGTTTCAACTCAGACTGTCCGAAACCGGCTCCATGGTGTAGGTCTGTATGCTCGCCGACCGATGGTATGTGTTAGACTAACATCAAGGCATCGTCGCGACCGCAGGGAGTGGGCAACAGAGCATGTGAACTGGAGGAGAAATGAATGGAGCAATGTTCTTTTTTCTGACGAGTCCCGTTTTTCAGTTCATCCTGATAATAGGCGTATTTTCATCTGGAGGGACCGTGGCAGTAGGAATAATCCTGCGTTCGTGCACGAAAGTGTCAGCTTTGGCGGTGGGGGAGTGTATGTGTATGGTGGCATCTCCTTTGACGGGCGCACCGACCTCTACATTATTCGAGATGGACCTCTGACTGGTCGCCGATATAGGGATGAGATCCTCAGACCTATTGTAGTCCCTTACGCTGCAGCAATCGGAGATGACTTCATTTTAATGGACGATAACTGCAGGCCACATCGTGCTAACCTGGTGGAGGATTTCCTTTTCGAGGAAGGAATCGTACGAATGGAATGGCCAGCGTGTTCTCGATACATGAATCCAATAGAGCGTGTTTGGGACGCTCTGGGAAGACGAGTTGCTGGCCGCGAACCACCCCACAAACTCTCCAAGAACTGGAAAGAGCTCTTCTGGAAGAGTGGGACAGAATACCCCAACTCGTGATTAATAGCCTCATTGACTCCATGCCTCAAAGGTGTTCAACGTTGCTGGCCGTCCGTGGAAACCATACCCCCTACTGAAAATGATTTCCTTTGAAGAAAACACCTTTTCTTATTCTTTTTTTCTCATATGCACAAATTGTGTTTTTTTTCCTTTTCTACACAAATGCGCAATAAAATGCATTTTTTTCTGCCAAACATGTGTAATTTATTCTCATATAACCTACTACGTCTGTCGACCATGTATCAATCAGCTAAAAAGTTTCCCAGCCACAAGATCCACCTAAAACCGCAATATCCTTTTAATTGTTTTGAGCAGTGTATTAATCCGCAGGTAATATTATATCAAAACAAACTAATTTTAACGAAGTTTTGCTCTTTTTTTAAAACAAGTTTTGCTTAGCAACTTAATGTTTTTGTAAGTAAAATTATGAACGAATTTCAATGCCAGACGTTTCACATTAATATCCATGTACTTTTAAATATTTTACATAAATCAAATAAGAGAAAATTGAAAACCTCATTAAAAAAAATCTCATGTGTCCAACACATGACTTCCTTGCACGTCTATTAAATCAAAAATGTTTTTTACGCACTTCCTCTAAACTTATTTGTTTGAAAGATATAAAATATCAATAATAGTAAGATATAGCGAATTCTAGACAAACATTTCGATATCGCCAAGCTGAGTTCAATTTGAAAGATTTTTTTCTGACACTTTATTTGGCGATATTTCACCAAAAGCCGACAAACTTGAGATAGTTTGCGAGATTTTGGGGATAGCCAAAGTAGTCATTGACCACAGACTTTCAATGAATTGAATGCATCCATACACCTTAATGTATTTAAAGTCATTTGGCTCACCCTGTAAATAAATTCCCAGTCGATTGCTGTCAAAAAAGATATTGAAAACCGTTAGATAATAATATAGTTCTAAATACAAAAGTTCAAAATTCTACGGGTTAAAGTTTTAGAGTTATACAAAATACGAAATAATTTTTGGCGCCAAATTTGGCGATATTTCGGCGAAACTCGTCAATGTCGACGACATTTGGCGAGATATTAAACATGGACCAACAATGACAGATTATCGCCAAATTTGGCGATATTTCGCCAAAACTCGCCAAGAACGATGACAAATGGCGATACTTTGGGCATGGACCAAATGACTGACTATCGCCAAACTTGGCGACATTTCGGCAAAACTCGCCAAGGTCGAGGACAGACGGCGAGATTTTGGGCATGTACCAAACAATGACTGTCTACAATTGTATTATATTGAAGATGTCCATAGACATTAAAGTACTGAAATTCTTTTCAGTGGTCCTGTAAATAAACTCTCCAGTAGATTTTAACCAAAAATCGAGATGCACAACTAAATGTTACAACAATCTTATATATGAAATTTCATAATAATTTTTGAGATTTGAGAGTTAAATATGCACACACGTACACAAAAAAGTCGCCAAGCTTGGCGACTTTTGGCATAGTACTTGAGGGAGGCACGTGACCGTGGTCGGACCATTACCTAACTTATGTGGTAGGACGGGATTGTGCTTGAAATGGATGAATCTCCTAAAATTGCCATTGACCGTAATGTATTGTAAATCTTTTGAGTGTTCCTGTAGCAGAACTGTAAATGACAAACACACTTTTTTTAATGGAGAAATTCATTTTCTAACTCTTTACAGCACATATCACTTCTGAGTCGTTTGAAATAGCCCAATACCTCTAAAAAACGCTTTGATGAATTTCGGCCCATAGAACGTAATGTATTTCGAATCTTTTAGGCGGTTCTGTAGATAAACTATCTAGTCGAATGGAACAGAAAGGGGAGGTGCACAACTAGATGTTACAAAAATCCTAAATATAAAGTTTCAACATTCTACGCCTAATAGTTTTTGAGATATGCGAGTTTAATGAATTTCGGCCCATTGAGCGTAATGTATTTCGAATGTTTTGGGCGGTCCTGTAGATAAACTATCCAATCGAATGGAACCAAAAGGGGAGGTGCACAACTAGATGTTACAACTATCCAAAATATGAAGTTTCGACATTCTACGCCTAATAGTTTTTGAGATATGCGAGTTTAATGATTTTCGGCCCATAGAGCGTAATGTATTTAGAATCTTTTGGGCGGTCCTGTACATAAACTATTCATTCGATTGCGACCAAAAGGGGAGGTGCACAACTAGATCATAGAACAATCCTAAATGTCAAATCTCAACATTCTACGAGCCATAGTTTTTGAGATATGCGAGTTACATACATACGTACGTACAGACGGCATGGAAAAACTGACCACAATAAACTCGCCGCTGGTCAAAATGAGTTGCAGACGCGTTAATATGATCGTGCATGCTAGCCTACGATGAGATGCATCGAAAAAAAATTTTAAATTCAATTTAGAGGTAGTCAAAATCGGTTTTTTTGTCGAAATTTGGCCCCCAAAATTTTTCGGGATCACATTACTTCCTTATACTACGTACAAGGAAGTAAAAAACATACGTAAGCAAAATTTTACTGTTTTTAACCGACATTTATATTTAGGTTCTGAAAGGACAACAGGCTCTTCAGCTATCAATTTTTTCTGTCTTCCCTCCTTTCCTTAATTTGAATCGAAGTTTTTTTCAAAGTATATTCATATTCTGATGAAAAGTGTTTTCCGTTAGTTGTTTCCTTTTCAAGTTAATGTGATTTTTTACTCTTTCACTATCACTTCTGATTTTGTTAGAATCAACTACTTTAGAAGAATCGTCTTCGGCAGTGACGTAGCCAATGAGGGGTTAGGGGGGGTCACAACCCCCCATGAGGTGGTCCATTTTGACATACAAAATGTATTTTGTATGGCAAAAAATAAAATTTTGCCATACAAAATGTATATTCTTCACTCCCGTATCACACACACCAATACCTATATATGAAGTAGTCGTAACCCCCCCCCCCCATGAAAATTTTCTGGCTGCGCCACTGGTATTCGGTAATTACTCTCAGAATTGAGATTTTCTTCAAGGAGTCTAATTACACGTGCATTTACACCGGTATTAGTCACTTCCCCATCACTTCCAATAAAGGCTAATTATGATAAATCAAAAGCTTTCTCATTTAATAAGTTGAAGATACCATCGGAAATGCCCTTTGAACTCTTACTCTTCGGTGCAAAATGTCCCAAATAGACAGAATCCGGTTCTTCAACTAGTGTAATCTGCTCCTACCCATACTTTTCTCTTATGCCATTTGCTATCATCCATTTTCGTAATGTTAAGAGTTTCCTCCCTTTTTCCGTCAAAAAAGAAAGCTATGATCTTGTGACCAGACAGTGGCGGATCAATGCAAGTTTGTCGGGGGGGGGGCGGTTAGTTTGTCGGTGGGGCAGTTAGTTAGAAGATTGACACATACATCCATTTTATGGAAGTAAAATAGGATCTTTTACATTAATTTCTTTTTTCTCCGGGGGTTGGCCCCCTCCTCCCCCCCTTTAATCCGCCCTTTTGACCAGACGTATTACCTCATCTTGAATTGCTTGAGTGTCTTTATCCTTTCTCGCCGAATTTTATACTGATCAATAATAGGTGTACTGTTATCTTTCGTCTGTTCTTGTATATGCTCACTTACATCATGAAGCAAAGATGACGCGAGATCGGCTGCAGCTCGATCACTGACGCTTCACCTATCACACTTTCTGGAAAACACAGATAATTTTATTCGAGACTTAAGTTCCAAAATTAGCTGAGAGCGCTGTGGAATGAAATCGGGATCTTTCTGGGATAGGATGGGGAGGGGGGGGGTGAGTAATAATTTAAATAAGAATGCAAGCTGAAAAATCAGGACGATGTTTACAAAAATATGTGAGAGGGTGAGATTTGTTAATATCAAGCTCATGTCGGTAATGAAGTGGATGTAGACGAGTTTGTTTATCTAATTTATCGAGCTTTTTTTGGAGTAAAAATGGCAAACTTTAAGGGATTTGAGGAGGCCTAAGAATTAATTTTCCATCGGCTAGCTTTCTACAAATGTTTATACACTCAAAAGTGAAAATAAATAACCTGGGACATTTCATAACTTTTTTTTCTTTGCTTCTAACTTTTTACTTCCTTGTACGTAGTATAAGGAAGTAATGTGATCCCGAAAAATTTTGGGGGCCAAATTTCGACAAAAAAACCGATTTTGACTACCTCTAAATTGAATTAAAAAATTTTTTTCGATGCATCTCATCGTAGGCTATCATGCACGATCATATTAATGCGTCTGCAACTCATTTTGACCAGCGGCGAGTCTATTGTGGCCAGTTTTTCCATGCCGTCTGTACGTACGTACGTATGTACGTACGTATGTATGTAACTCGCATATCTCAAAAACTATTGGTCGTAGAATGTTGAGATTTGATATTTAGGATTGTTCTATGATCTAGTTGTGCACCTCCCCTTTTGGTGACAATCGAATGGATAGTTTATGTACAGGACAGCCCAAAAGATTCGAAATACATTACGCTCTATGGGCCGAAATTCATTAAACTCGCCTAACTCAAAAGCTATTAAGCATAGAATGTCGAAACTTCATATTTTGGATATTTGTAACATCTAGTTGTGCACCTCCCCTTTCGGTTCCATTCGACTGGATAGTTTATCTACAGAACCGCCCAAAAGATTCGAAATACATTACGCTCTATGGGCCGAAATTCATCAAAGCGTTTTTTAGAGGTATTGGGCTATTTCAAACGACACAGAAGTGATATATGCTGTAAAGAGTTAGAAAATGAATTTCTCCATTAAAAAAAGTGTCTTTATCATTTATAGTTCAACTACAGGAACACTCAAAAGATTTCCAATACATTACGGTCAATGGCAATTTTAGGGGCATTGATCCATTTCAAGCACAATGCCGTCCTACCACATAAGTTAGGTAATGGTCCGACCACGGTCACGTGACTCCCTCAAGAACTATCCAAAAGTCGCCAAGCTTGGCGACTTTTGGTGTACGTGTGTGCATATTTAACTCTCAAATCTCAAAAAATATTATGAAATTTCATATATAAGATTGTTGTAACATCTAGTTGTGCATCTCGATTTTTGGTTCCAATCTACTGGAGAGTTTATTTACTGAACCACCGAAAAGAATTTCAGTACTTTAATGTCTATGGACATCTTCAATATAATACAACTGTAGACGGTCATTGTTTGGTACATGCCCAAAATCTCGCCGTCTGTCCTCGGCCTTGGCGAGTTTTGGCGAAATATCGCCAAATTTGGCGATATTCAGTTATTTGGTCCATGCCCAAAGTATCGCCATTTGTTATCGTTCTTGGCGAGTTTTGTCGAAATATCGCCATATTTGGCGATAATCTGGCATTGTTTGGTTCATGCTTAAAATCTCGCCAAATGTCGTAGAAATTGACGAGTTTCGCCGAAATATCGCCAAATTAGGCGCCAAAAATTATTTCGTATTTTGTATAACTGTAAAACTTTAACCCGTAGAATTTTGAACTTTTGTATTTAGAACTATTGTAATATCTAACTGTTTTCAATATCTTTTTTGACAGCAATCGACTGAGAATTTATTTACAGGGTTTGCCAAATGACTTTAAATACATTGAGGTGTATGAATGCATTCAATTCATTGAAAGCCTGTGGTCAATGACTACTTTGGCTATCCCCAAAATCTCGCAGACTATCTCGAGTTTGTCGGCTTTTTGTGAAATATCGCCAAATAAAGTGTCAGAAGGAAATCTTTCAAATTGAACTCAGCTTGGCGATATCGAAATATTTGGCTAGAAATCGCTAAATCTTACTATTATTGATATTTTATCTCTTTCAAACAAATAAGTTTAGAGGAAGTGCGTCGAAAATATTTTTGTTCTAATAGACGTGCAAGGAAGTCATGTGTTGGACACATCAGATTTTTTTTCTTTTCATGAAAAGAGCAGTTCATTTTAAAGCATTTTTTCCTATAATTTCCAAAATTCGTGGATCTTGAGGAGGCTTAAGATATTAAACATTTTCATCCAAATTTCAGGGTTTAATTTTACTATCAAAATCGCAACTATTGCTCATGGTGACGTTTCGAATTTAAAAAAAAAAAATTGTTTTTCTCACCACCCTATTAGGTATACCGCCAAACTCCACAAACAATCTCTGAGCTGAAGCAGCACATTTGTACTGCATGTGAGACAATTCCAAGTGACATGTTTGAACGGATGTCTGGAAATTTTTGCCCCAGACTGCGCCACGTTGTTGCAGCAAATGGGGGTTTACATTCAAAATGTCATTGTTTAGTTTTTTGCTATAGCCCTTGCAAAATTTTCATAACGGTTTCTATTTTTCATAGTTACCAGCGCCTCCTGTGGGTGAAAATGTTAACTAAATTTGAAATTTGGTGGTATAAAATTCCCGTATTTCCTAAGCATAAGGCCGCAAACGATACATATCTATCGCATTCCGTCTTATTTTTAATTGATTTTCAAAATCCATCAGTCATTTTTGGGACACCCGGTACTTTATACGAAATCATGCGCATGGTGTACATAATTCTCACTAGGTAATTTGAACTGTGGGAGAACTCAGTTTTCTCGCTTATCCCTTTAATGTGCGGTGTCCTCGGTGAGCCGCTTGGGACGGACCAACACAAACTCTGATGTTTTGACTGTTGCCAGTCACGAAGAATAGATTTGATTTCTATAAAAATAGTTGCGAGTGACATACCTCCACGAGAATCCTTTCTTTTTAGCACGTTCGTTTCCCGTAAAAAAAATGGTCACGATTATTTTTAACAGCACTGACATCTGCTGAAAAATGGAAGAACGCGAGAACATCCGGATAGATTGCCCAATGCTGAAAAAAAGGGCAGCCGTTGCCATCGCTCGACTTAACTACCAGCAAGATGGCGGACGATCGAAACGTTCATCGCGTGCCACAGATCTAGAGACCCCTTTTTTGACGCAGCTGGTTGTGCTCGCGCACAGCCAGCTGCTGGTAGTTAAGTCGAGCGATGGCAACGGCTGCCCTTTTTTCAGCATTGGGAAAGGGTTGCGCCTCAAAGGGTTATTCTTTATTTCGCTCGTAATGAACTTATCTCATAAGCAGCCTAATCCATTTATAAGACTGGGGAATGGGCGGCTCCCTGCACAGCGTCCGAAGGTGTGCTTAATCATTTAACAAGGCGAAAGAAACCCCAGAAAGACGGCTCTTTTTTTTCTTCTCGGATAATGCGCTCAAGTCGTATAAGTTCTTTTTTTCTCACTCTTTTAGGAAGAATAATCCCAGGCACATGCGGTTACTGGGAATGATTGATTCAGTTGGAAAATGTTATTTTAAATGTGCGGTCGGTCATTATGGAAATTGCAATTTTCTATAGGCATTTGAGTATCGTAAGTGCAGGAATGCAATGTTCTGGTTCTCTGATTAGTTTGTTTTTACCATGTCACCTAAGAAGTTTTTTAGTTCTCATAAATCGTGCTTTAAAATCATATTTTATAATGCATCCCCCCCCTCCCTCCCATTATTTTCTTTTTATTCCCTATTGAAGAAAAACCAGGAATTTATTATTAACTTGAATTTTAAAAAGAATAATGGTTTTTCCCGGTTAAAACCCAATTTAAATGTATCATTTTAGTCAAGTTTTCTGTAAAAATATTAATATAAGAATTTTTTTTATGAAATAGATGCATTGATGACAACAATCGAAGGTGTTTCAAATGGAAGTTGTCTCTTAAAAGAAATACTTTAGTAGCAGGTCAGTGCAAGGTATAGTATCGTTTTTAGAATTATACTTATCACGTAATTATAAAAGAGTTTTCAACTCTTCAGCTGTCTGCTACTTTAGTAACGTTAACATGTTCGGAAAAATTTTAATGTTAACTTCTGTTTTTATGCGTGTCGGTTTTTCAAATGATGAAAAAAATCAAGAGACAGTTTCTTTATAGAGTTTTTGGGTGCAAAAAATAAACATTGAAAAGATAAGATATTGTTAAAGGCAGTTTTTCATTTTGAATACTTATCATATTATTCTTAATATATGCGGAACATAAAGGCGCGTTAAAATACAACAAAACTTTTCATAACGAATATCAAGGAGCCAAAGATGAAAGTCGTAACTCTGTAAAATTTTCGTTTTAGTGAAATTTCACTATGACTGAATTTGTACCATAGTATAATTTTAAAAAAATGTGTGTGCGTGTAATCTTTACGCGCGATTGAAGTAAAACTTCTTTGACGTTGGATTCAGTTACCGCCAGATTCATTTTCCTTGTGGTGTTCATCCCCATGTTCTTAAATAGTTGTTCCGTCTGGAGGTTGGGTTAGAATCCAGGGAGTGTACATGTATTATCCTTTAACTGTGTTCTTAAACCGTTTGCAGCCGGGGTTTGTTTCTTTGTGGTGTTCCATACCTGTGTTCTTAAACCGTTGTTTCGTCTGGAAATTGGGTTAGAATCCAGGAAGTGTCCATGTTGTAGTATTATTCTTTAACTGTTTTCTAATGCCATTGTTCAGTCTGGAGGTTGGGCTTGAATGGGGAGAATGTCCGTAGTCTAGTATTATACTTTAACTGTGTTCTTTAACTCATGTTTTCCTCTGTTTGTTGGGTTCGAATGCAGGTAGTGTAATTTTTTTTGTGTTTTCTATTACAGCGTTCTTAAGCGTTGATTTCGTCTGCTGGTAGGTTTCGAATTATTATTCTGTATCCGTGTTTTTAAACTGCAGTTTCTATCTACTGTTTGGGATTGACTGCAACCAGGGTCCATTTCATTGTGGTGTTCCACCCCCGTGTTAAACAGCCTCCATCTTGAGGCTGGGTTAGAATCTACGGAGTGTCCATTTGTTATTCTTTTATTTCGTTCTTAAACCGTTTGCAGCCAGTGTTTGTTTCTTTGTGGTGTTACATACCCGTGTTCTTAAACCGTTATTCCGTCTGGATATCGGGTTAGTATCCAGAAAGTGTCCGTGTTGAACACGGAGATATATTATAGGAGTGGACACTCTCCATAGCTACCATATTGGATTTTTGGTACCCCAAATAAGTTTCAATTATGTAAACATTGGAAATCTAGTGACGTGCGGCGATCCTAGGGGTAAAAATATAAAGCATATCCCGTGCTGACTGATAACTAATTTTACTTGTTTTTAATTTTCCAACATGGGCTCTGGCAGCATAGGACAAGGGGGGGCGATGGCCCCCCCCTGGATTTTTGTATCCAGTGTTTTTCCTTGCTTTTTTGCTCTTTCCAACATGGTAACCATACGTTTAAGTAGTCTTTGCCCCCCCTGGGAAGTATTCTGCCGGCGCCCATGTTTTCCAACCTAGCATGTGAACGAGATTATGAACGTGAGCACTAAATTTTAATTATACTTTTTTTCACTTTTGCTTACCTGGTTGCCTTAGTAATAAATGAGTAAAAAAAGAAAAATATGTCCTATCTTAAGATAATTAAAATATTGTGTTTATAATTAACGAGTGTGTATATCGTGGCTGACAAGTTTTTCGTCTGCCACGGTATATATCTACATTAGAATTAGAATAGGCTTAGAATCCATTACTGAGTTCTTTATGTAACATGAATTTAATATTTTTAATATGAGTTTTTAAATTTAAAGCTGTGTTAAAATTTGTCGCAGCATGAAATAAATGTAAATACTGCTTGTTTGAGTATGATCGTCATTATAAATAAACACTTTAGATATTGCATTCACACTAACTACATTCTTCTAAATTTACTAATATTTCTTAAAATAATGATTTTGGGCAAAATAGTAACACGACATTACATACGTAATATTACTTCGCTTCGAAACTATTGCCTATACTAATTACGAAATAGTATTCTGAGACAATTATGTAATTAAAACACATCTGAAGCCAGTAATTATTATAAAGCACGTTCATAAGTCTATGTATTTAATTTTATGAAGTTCTGCTAATTCAACGATCCCCATTTACATCACCTCGATGGTAATATAAACAACCTGAGATGCGCAGAAACAGAAGATGCGCAGTTACCCGGTGTGCGTAGCGCCATCTGTTTACAACAACGTTGTTATCGAACTTTCTAAGAGAAGTGTCCCCTCCTATAAATTTGCCTTCGTGGTTTTTCCGTAGGGTTTGAATCGAGAGAATGTCTATGTTGTGGTATTTTTCTTTAACTGTGTTCCTAAACTGGTGTTTTCTTCTGTTGGTTGGTGTCGAATGCACGTAGGTTCTATTATTGCGTTTTTCTATGGCAGTGTTCTTAAACCTTTATTTTCCTCTGCCGGTTTTGTTAGAAGTATTATTCTGTTTCCGTACTCTTAAAGTTGAAGCTAAAGTTTAAGTAAAGGTGAAGCTGAAGTTTTCGTATGCTAGTTTGGCTCGATTGCAGGTTCCATTTCTTCATGTTTTTCTATCACCGTGTTCTTAAACCGTAGTTTTCGCCTGCTGGTTGGGTTCGATCGCAGGCAGCTTCCGCTTTGCCAAAACCACGTGAGCGTTACTTCCGTCAGAAAAAAAATCTGAGTTACTCCCTAGTCGCGCCTAAAGAAGTTTTACTTCAAAAAAAAGAAAGAAAGAAAGAAAAATAAATATGGTATTCGTTAATGTGAAATATTCATAAAAGTTAAGGTTATTGTAATTAGACCTTATTGTATTCATAAAACGTGTTAGCAAATAACTATTAAATAAACTTTAAAATCACCATGACATGTGGTCATATATAAATTTCGATTACTATTGCAATTTTTTTCCCTCTCACTTATCTTTCAGATGTTGCCACTTTCGGAAAAACTATCCTTCTCCGAAATCTTTTCGGATCCCTACGAGAAGAATTCCTCCATCGTCGACTCCTTGCCGGAGGACATGCTACCGATGATCCACGAGCACTGGTACGCCCACCGACCCATGAAATCGGCCTGGCACTTGGTCCTGGGCCTCACCATAGCACTCCTGGGGATCGTCGGCCTGTCCGGCAACGGGGTCGTCCTGTACCTGATGGCGGCGGTCAGGGGTCTCCGCTCCCCCAACAACCTCCTGGTGATGAACCTGGCCTTCTCGGACTTCTGCATGATGGCCTTCATGATGCCCACGATGGCGGCCAACTGCTTCGGGGAGACGTGGGTCCTGGGTCCCCTGATGTGCGAGATCTACGGCATGTTCGGGTCGCTCTTCGGCTGCGGGTCCGTCTGGAGCATGGTGGCGATCACCGTCGACCGATACAACGTGATCGTCCGGGGCATGTCGGCGGCCCCGCTCACGAAGGTCCGGGCGGTCTCCGCCATCGCCTTCGTGTGGATGTGGTCCGTGGGGTGGACGGTCATGCCGTTCTGTGGATGGAGCAGGTAGGAAGGAGTTTTGGGTTCCTACTTTTAGTAGATATTTGGCGGCCCTTAGGCAAAGAGAGGGCAGGTGGACCACATATA
This sequence comes from Cheiracanthium punctorium, assembly GCA_038373885.1. NCBI lineage: Eukaryota > Metazoa > Arthropoda > Arachnida > Araneae > Cheiracanthiidae > Cheiracanthium > Cheiracanthium punctorium. The sequence goes on along the minus strand of JAWZYV010001663.1, from coordinate 457,543 downwards.
TTGTTAACCCTTTGAGGCGCAGTGATCCCGCTCTGAGAACACCAAACTCTGACGTTTTGACTGTCGCCAGTCACGAAGAATAAATTTGATTTCTATAAAAATAGTTGCGGGTGACATCGCTCCACGATAATACTTTACTTTTCAGCACGTCATTTCCCGCCAAAAAATGGTCACGATTATTTTTAACAGCACTGACATCTGCTGAAAAAGGGAAGAATGCGAGAACAACTGGATAGATTGCCCAATGCTAAAAAAAGGGCAGCCGTTGCCATCACTCGACTTAACTGCCAGCAAGATGGTGGACGATCGAAACGTTCATCGCGTGCCACAGATCTAGAGACCCTTTTTTGACGCAGCTGGCTGTGCCCATGCACAGCCAGCTGCATCAAAAAAGGGTCTCCAGATCTGTGGCACGCGATGAACGTTTCGATCGTCCGCCAGCTGTTGTCAAAAAAGGGTCTCTAGATCTGTGGCACGCGATGAACGTTTCGATCGTCCGCCATCTTGCTAGTAGTTAAGTCGAGCGATGGCAACGGCTGCCCTTTTTTCAGCATTGGGAAAGGGTTGCGCCTCAAAGGGTTAATAGAAGTATAGTTAAACATTTTACCTTAAAATGTTGATAAATTAGCTGCAACCTTTCTACGGAGAAACTTCGCACCTTCAGTTGGTGCTTATATTGATCAATGAATCCAAATCATGTCGAAGTCTTTCTCCATGGGAAGTTTGCAGCTAGTTTAATTACTCCTATTGACAGTATACAGTAGAATCTCCCTAATACGTTATCCCCTACCCTAATACGTTATCCCCTATTACCCTAACTCGCTTAATTCCAGCTAAAAATTTCGCTATAGAGAAAATTTCGTTGTACAGAGATTAAAAACTTTTGCAGCTACTTCAGCAAATATTAGAAACTCTTCAGTTAATTCGATGTTTAAATGCATTAAATTATGACGTTCTATTAAAAATAAATTAGTATAGATTATAAATTTATTAAACTTATGTGTTCTTACTTTTCATTGAATAAATGAAATGTTCAAAAGTAAAGACAATTCACGAATTTAGAGAATAAAATATGCTGTGCACTAACGTTTATTTTACTTGAAAAATCCATCCCGTTATTTTACAATGCTTAGCATTCCGTGATTTCAAATTTTCATAAAAAATTTCACCTTTTAAATGTGCGCTGAAAATAGAGTCAAACACATTTTCTTCTCTTTGTAACCATCTTTTAATGGTTTTTGAATGGTTGTAGCATTTCGATATGAAGGTATTTTAGCTGTGAAATGTCTTATCTTCGGAATCAGTTTCACTTTCCTGGCTTTCATTTTTGTCTATTACATTGTTCAAAATCTCGTCATCTGCAGGGTATGAAGGAGAGAGTTCTGTATCTACTCCTCTAAAACATCGGAAAATTCATCTGTATCAAAGATAAATCTGAAAAAATTCGCTATAGGGAGACACACTCTTCGTTATATGGAGAGTATTTTTAATGTTATTTAAGCCTTAGAGTAAAGATCCTATTAAAAATTGCGTTATAGAGAGAAATTCGTTGTGGTGAGACTTCGCTATAGGGAGATTCTACTGTGTATGCATGTACATATATAGATGCATACAGACGTATATAATATGTTCAGTCAGTTTGAAATTATACTCATTACATATGAAAAGGGAAACGAAAATGTGATGCATAAAAATTATTTCGAGATTACTGATGAGAGTTGCCTTTCAAAAATCAGACATTAGTTTCCCTAGTACAACACTAAGAAATGAGGAATTTAAATAAAAATCTAAATAGATTTTCTTAAAAAAAGTATTTGATCGCCACTCTAGGCCCACCTAATAGTAACTCGGAGAGTTTTGCCCTCATCACAGAGTCGTGCCATACAGCGGCCGTGGCAGACAGCAAAAACTAAAAGTAAACCTGATAACTTTTGAACTGTTGGCGAGATTAAGTTAAAACTTGGCGAAGTCAAAATATGTTGGGATTATTATTTTTTTTTAAGCAAGTGCACTCTAATTTTTATTTTTGATCATTTTTTAAGTAAAAGTGTCGAAATACAACTTTTCTGAGCAGATATTGGTCGTCAAGATCTACCAATCAAGCAATAGTAGACCGATTGAGAATAAATAAAAATTCGTGACTGAGTACAAGCTGAAAACTACTGGTCTGTGTGTTACAGCTATTAAAAGTTTGATTCAAAGATAATTTGGATTTGAGAAAATGCTAAAGAGAACCCTCGACACTTCAGTGAATTATGCAGAATTTTGTTATTCGTCTGCGAAACAGCATAGTCATCGGTGGCAAGCATATCGAACGTTTCATAAATAAAATCCGAAATTCTGTAATAACTTTTAAAATCTGCATTATTTTTTTTAACTCAAGTTTTTGAAAAATTTAATTTTTACTTCATGGTAGCTCCATACCCTTTCATTGCGCTGAAAGGGTATATTTTTAAAAAAATTTATGTAAGTGAAATTAATTCCGTCTTTACGATATTCCCCCCCAAAATGGGAAATTCTTTGACTTGTGACATAAACTTTACCTTATGGATACTTGTTTGAGATGGTATATAGCTTAACTGCAAAAGAATGACACAAAAACTATGTCACCGTTACTTCAGATTAAAAAAAAAGTGTAAAACATTTTGTAAACAAATCTATTCACTTTTAAAGTGCTTCTACAGGATAATTTTTTTTTTGTTTTGTTTAAGTTCTAAAGTAACGTCACATGATGTGGGCAACAATTTATTTTGTGTTTCAATTCCTAAAGCGTGAAAGATGCATAATTTAAATCATTCTTGGTACACCTTGGTAAAACTTTTAAAAAAAGTTCTAAAATACTGTAGATATCACAGACATAGAAATAACTTCATGAAGAATTCAATAGTTTCGTGAACTTTTTGTTTATCATGGCTGCCGTAAAAGTAAACCCTAGTGAAGTAATTTTTCCGTTGAACGCGTTACCCTCACAAAGTTTATGGGGGGTCAAAGTATGTCGAATTCACTTAAGATTAGACTTTAAAATAAATAACTAATTTCATATTCTATTTATCATAATAGTTACAATAGTAACAAAATCAATTACCAATGGCATATTTAAGGAGGATTTGGGTCCCCTTCCGAAATTTCAATTTTTGTTAATAAAATAATATTACTAAGTCTTTTTGTGAAAAAATATGTCTTTTCGACAATTTGGGCACCTTTCGAAGTTTTCCCTGAGCACAGCCCTGTCCGTTACTGCCACTAAAGCTGTGAAATTCAACAATGAAACGAATACTAAACTCAAAACTAATATTAGAGTTCTTAGTTCCCACTTTGCTGTCATGACAGCATCTTGTAAGTTTCTTGCTGCTGTTTTCCTCTTTTTTCCAATAGAGAGGTAGGCAAAATCTACAGCGTTCTGTTAGGTTTCCGCAATCGTGTTCTGGAACAACAACACCAATTTGCTCTTTAACCCTTTGAGGCGCAACCCTTTGCCGATGCTGAAAAAAGGGCAGCCGTTGCCATCGCTCGACTTAATTACCAGCAAGATGGTGGACGATCGAAACGTTCATCGCGTGCCACAGATCTAGAGACCCTTTTTCTGGCTGTGTGCGCACAGCCAGCTGTCGTAAAAAAAAAAGGGTCGCGCTACGTGATCGAGAAAAGCCACGAGATCGCCCGAAACAATGACACTGCAAAAGTAACATTCAAAATAACTGTCCAAAGTCGCTACAAATTAGTGATTTTTTGTAGCGCACTAGATACTACGCTACTTTTCTTTAGAGTAGCGCGCTACACTAAAAACTACGGAAAAAAGTAGCGATTACTGTAGTTTCACTACTTGTAACGCGTTAGTTTCCACCGCCGTAGCCCGTAGTCAAGGGGGTGCCAGGTGCAACTGAGCCCCACTAGCAGCATCATTTGACCCCTAGAAGATTTAACATTAAAAAGTTTAATACATATGTTTTGACAGAGTTTTATACATTTACATTTTAATTTTTTTTTTTTTTCAAATTATGATCACTTAATCTCCAACGACTGACACCTATTAAAAAAAAAAAAAAAAAAAAAAAAAAAAAATGTTAACTAGCCAATGCCGCAGCCACACACATAGTAATTTGCATTAAAAGATTAAAGCTGAAAGGCCCGTCTCACCAAAAGACATTGCTACCATTGGAGAAAACATTATTCAAATTAAATTATCGTCATATCCAAGAAATAAAGCCGGGCGGAATTTCAGGAAAGAATGGTTTGAAAAATTCTCTGGGATAGAACATTCCCTTCCCTTCTAGAGATCCAGTTTTTTGTTATGCTTTTCGCGAATTTCAACCCTGTGCATCGAAAGATAATCTTTTTACCAGCACTGGATTTAAAAATTGGAAAACTGCTTTCGAAAAATCCAAAATCCTCCATTAGCACGATTTTTCACAAATTCATAACTGCAATGGCTGTGTGGCCTGTAAAGAAACTACGGTTATCTACAGGGCACGAAGTTTCTACTCTTGTAAACAATGAGGTGCTTGAAAAAAATCGCTATTATATGACATCTATTGCTGAAATTATGCAATTCCTAGCCGTAAATGAACTGCCAATGCGAGGAACTTATGATAATCAAGAGCACGAAGAGCAAGGTTTGTTAAAAAATTTACTTGAATTTACAATGGATAAAGACGAAAAATTAAGGAACTGTTCCAAATTTATTCCACGAAATGCTACATATCTTTCGCGAGATTTACAAAACGATGTCATTCAGATCTTCACCGACTGTGTCCGTGAGAGTGTTGTTGACGATGTAAAAAGTGCAGATGTGCCTTGGTTTACAATTCTGGTAGATGGTACGAAAGACAGAAAAGGTAATGAAATATTTGCTGTTGGTATTCGTTACGTGAAAAATGGTAAAGTTTACGAAACGGCATTATTTGTTAAAGCTACTGTAGAATCAGATGCACAATCTGATTCTGATATAGAGGATTTAACGGGAAAATGGATTAAATATTGATCGTATACTTGGTCAATGTTATGATTGGAGCTTCGGTGATGAGAGGGAAATGAGGGGGACTTCAAGCGATAATGCAACAACAGCTGAACCGATCTATACCTTATGTTGTTCATTGCTGCAATCGTCGTCACTATTTAGTTGTAGTGAAAGCAATGCATGATGTTCCGGACATTAAACAATTTTTTGATCAGTGTTCCATGCTATACATGTTTCTTAAACGTGGTTGTATAGCGAAAAACTACGAAGGTTGTGCACTGAGCCGTTTCCTGGAACAACGTTGAAGTGGACACTAGTATGTAACAGACATTATTTATAATAGTTACAGAGCAATTGTTCCAATTTTAAAACAGATGGTAAAGATTAAAATTTAGACGACTGCAATTGTTTTGATTTATGTATATATTTAAAAAAGTGATATATTTAAAAAAAATACTGGCACTTGATATTGAAGATTCTATAATTTGAGATGGTTCCTGGCCATTGCAATTTATATGTCAATGAGCAGGCAGATTTTCTTGCCAAAAAGGGAGCAGCACTGACACACTGTGCCAAACGAGAAATCTCTTTCCACAGTTCCAAATTACTTATTAAGCAAATCATGCAGTCAACTTATCGTGGAAAGCTTCTATCTAGAATTGTAGCTAAATATGGAAGTAATAACTCCCTAGCGGACACTCCTGACAAACCTAGAAGAGAGGCAGTGGCTGCTTTTCGTCTTTTTGCCGGGCACGAATACCTTGCCGCCCACCTCCATCGCATCAGCATTCGTTTCGAGGCTGCCTGCCTTCTGTGCGACAGAAATGAGCCTATGGACAAATACCATCTACGTACCTGTGGAGCCCTCCATGGTGCTACGGACTCTTCATGATATTGGGAGGCTAGAGGACTTTTGGGGCGATCACCTTCGGTTATCCTATTTGTATTTTATCTTTGTGCATTCTGGTTTTACCTCTTTTGTATTTGGCCCCTGCCGTTGAAAAAAAAATAATAATTTGAAATGGCAGTTAACCAATTAAAGTCGTCACTATGCCTAAGTTAGACGCGATTTCTCATAGGTTTGTCACATTTAGGGTATATCCAGTATTTTATTGGGGATTTAAATATAGTAGTTGAAATATTATTATTTTAATTCTACTTTACTTTATTTATAGAAATTAACCTATTATATGTTACCTAAAAAAGACTTAAATATCATTATCACATTTAGCCTTTATTTTTATTTATTTATTTATTTTGTCACATCGAAACCTAAATGAGATTACCAAAGTACTTAAATGTGACCATACCAAAGCATAATTTATTAACACTATAGTTTTTACGTAAATTTAGTATTTGTTTTCTATATTGCTCAAAGTTGTGTTTAGTACTGCTATAATCGTGCAAATTTGAAATGTTTATTATGTTATTTAATTTTGAGAGTTGAGAAAATTACAAGTAATTATTTTATGCTATAATCAATATTAAAAATAAATTTTCCATTCACATATGTTTAGCCTACAGTTCTCTTTCTGCCTCACCTTTCATTAAAATCCCCTTTTGAATATAACTTTTTTAATTTTTTCCCGTGATATCCTTGGGTCAATTTTTAAAGAATTTATGTGCATAATAAATTTCTCTTTACGATATCCTATTACTGTCATTTTCATTTTTTTGTGTTCTCATCTTCCAAACATAAACTTTGACAACAATAAATCCATTCTGTTTAAGCGGACAAACTTTTACTTCTTGGCAGTCAAAAAGAGGGTGCCCCCTGAGCAGGAAATCTGGCTACGGACCTGTCCACACTTGAGTACTTCTTAATTGATTTCGCAAATTCATATCAATTAACAGCAGCCCAGGTTTTCTTAATGTTCGTCACGTGGCTATTCGGTTAATGTTTACATCCAGCCGTTGCCATTCGCAATGAAAAAATATCATTGATTTTATATTGCTTCTTTCCAGTTTATTAGTACAGTTTCTTAAATTAATGATTAATTATTTAAAAAATTCCTGTATAATTTCTTAATTACAGCAGTTTCCGGCTTTCTCAAATTAGTATTTCTTAATTATTGCAGGCGCGAACTTTCTTAAATTAGTACTATGTGCGCTGCAGTTCCATTAATGGGCTTCATAATTCCGCTAATGTTTACATCTAGTTGTTGCCATTTGCAGCTTGGAAATATCATCGGTTTTGATGCCACATACGCTAATGTAATATTATATAATTAAACTAGAAGTATAACATTTTTTTTTTTGCATGAATGGTTTTAGTGAAAATTTGCTTAATATCAGAGCAAAGAGTGGGACTAACTGATTGCCTGATTAGACCAAACTGGACTGGCAGACATCAGATGACAATATTTTTCCGGTAGGCTGCCGCGACGTTAGTATACGTGTTGATTTTTCAAAGATAATTACCAAAACGTTTAACCCTTAAATGCATGATTTTTTTTCTCGTTCGCACGATAGCCACGAGTATAAGTTAAATTTCTTATATCAGTTTTATGAATAAATAATTTGTTTCTACAAGGACAAACAGCTTGAAAGAATTATGTGAAACTTTTATTACTCACGATATGAATCCTATAAATCATTCCATATGAATAAATCCATATGAATCATTTATTATAAAAAAAAAACTATATTTTATATATGAAACTGACGTAAGAAATTTGGCTTCTACTCTAATCCGGCACTGAAAAATACGATGCATATATGCATCGCTATGCACTTTAGCATAAGGGTTAAAGCATGAATGTTTAGTAAATTGTAAACTATTATGCGTATCACTTTTTAACCCTTTGCCATCGAAGCCTTTTTTGCTTGAGCAACCAGGAACTGGAGACAAGTTAATCAATCCCGCCCTAGCACCTACCGAATATAACTAACCACTTTCTGTAAACAGTAATTTTCGACTTAGAATATTGCAAATTTTCTGAGTTTGACGCAGTTGGTTACTGTTTCGAAAAATTATTAAAAAATATACACTTTTAACAAAAAGTGGTTATTTATATTCCATAAATGTTGGCAGCTACGGATTTACCATATCACATAAAAACTTTGTGGTATAGGTCTGATTTCAGTTGTTCAATATTTATTTTCAGATACGTTCCTGAAGGCTCCATGACTGGATGCACTGTGGATTATCTGAGCACTGATGTGAACCGTTTGTCCTATTTAATGGCATATACAGTTGCTGTTTACGCAATACCTCTTTGCACCATGGTCTATTGTTACTCGTTCATAGTTATACAAGTTGCAGCACATGAAAATCAACTACGAGTACAAGCCAAGAAAATGAACATTGCTTCTCTTAGAGCAAACACAGATGCCCAAAAAACTAGCGCAGAGTTCAGACTTGCAAAGGTTTAAGTATTGCTTTTTTTTTAATTTAAAACAACTTTTTAAAAAACTTTTTCAATATATTATAATAGGAAGAAAGATTTTAGCAACGGCTTGTAAGCGAAGTCACAAAAATGCATGATCGAATTTCATTGATATGATTAGGTCTTCTCTTTTTTTGTTCGCAAAACAAAATATTTCCTGACTTGTTGAAGTAATCTTAGGACTCTCATCGGAGAAAATAAGACAAAACATACTGACAGTTTTATGAGAACGAAAGGAGAGAAATTATATCCATGAGTAAATGACATTCTTCGAATGCTCAAACGCCAATGGTCAGTACCAACAGTCTAAATTGGACGTTTTCGTGTTATATACACTGATAAAAAAGGTTTTGTTGATTCAATAAAAAAATTTTGGCTCTATTTGAAAGAAATGTTTTTTGTTGAATCAACAAAATTTTTGTTAATTCGAAATATTTTCTTAATTTAACAAAAATTCTGTTAAAACAAACTAAATTATTCGGTTGAAATAACGCCAACCAAATTTTGATGAATCAACAAAATTTTGTTAATTCAGCAAAATATTTTTTCCAGTGTATGGCCAAATAAAGACTATAATTTTTTCAAAATGTTGGATCATCAAATGCTTAAATTATTTTCATTAACCCATTTGTGCCTGGATATTTTTGCGACTTTCTTCGATTTTTACAGATAACAGAAATAATAGATAAATTTCTGATGTCAACTTCTTGAACAAGGGATGATTTCTTTTAAAATCATTATGCATAAAAATCGAAGTATCAACATCCTACTTGGTCATGTTAAAATATTTTGTAGAGTTGAGGCTCAATACTCATGAATAAAGGCTGGGAAATATAAATAACGTTTTCGACTAATAGCGAAAATGCCGTCCCAAAAAAGGGACGCTAGGCATAAATGGGTTAAGATTTTCATTGAATGTATATATTACTTTTACAAATATACATTCAATTGCAATAATACATTACTAATATACATTCAATTACAAATATACATTACTAATACAATATTACTATAACAAAAAATAAGATTATATCTATGTAATATGTTGTTTTTAAATATAAATAGAATAGAATACTCTCTCATAAATAAAAAATATCTGTAAAATTTAAAGCCAGGTTTTTACTCAAAAAATTCCCTTAAAATAGGGAATGTAAAATTATGAGTACTGTTTCTATTAATCTGTCCTCCTACTGTAATGTTTAAACCTATCTATAAACATAAAATCTTCTCTCTTAAGGATCTATTTTTACTGAGAATCGCTGAGGTGTGTACTATATTCCTTATCAATGACGTTGTTTTTAATGCCCTCTGGCAACCACGGAGCATTGCCAGATCTTCCATATAGGACGGCGATGGGCGGAAGGGGACGGCTTCCATTTTAATGAACCCAGGTGGTAGGAAGTCCGACTTTGCTCGGGGTCCCCTAATTTTGAACCAATTCCAGATGAGGGACCAACCACCTGAAATCAGCACCCCCAGATGTAGCGTTGAACACGGAGGACATTGGAGCCACGACGGATTTTACGTGCACCTGATCCCATTAGCGTACACGGTTCCACAACAGCCCGAGAGGAGTCCCAAGAGAGGGTATCCCAAGCACTGGCCAAGCCGGATGCTGCTTCACTTTCCGTGTTCTTACGGGAACGGAGTTTAGTCACGAGGCCACTACGGGACCCTTATCAATGTAAATCACATGGGCTACATTGATCAGACCAAAATAGTTCTTAAATTTAAGCTTAAAGACCACGCGAGATGTGTTCCTAAGGAAGGAATTTTCAAATCTTCTATACCCTCTCATTGTTGAAATTAATATAAACGGTTTCAATTTTCCAAAACTGAGATTTTGTGCACGGCTCAGTCTTCGTTCCATCTTAACTTTTTGGAAGGCTTTTTTCGTTAACATCGCATTAAGCGTCTCGTGAAATACGGTTCCTCCATTCCTTTTATTCATTCTTCTTGGAAACAACTGTTTTCTCTTTCTCTGTGTGTGCTTACTCTATGTGTGTGTTTACTCTATCTGCAGTATTTTTGTTTTTTTTTTTTTTTTTTAACATTACATTTCAATAGTTTTGCGCATTTATATTATTTACTATTTTATTTATATTATTAATTTATTTTTTTAAACTTTTATTATCCTTTTGCTATTTTACTATTTTATCCCATCTCCCCCTCTCTCACCCCCCCCCCCCAAATTTTCCAATTTTTGTTTTTGATTCACTTTCATTTCTCTTCTTCCGAATGGCAACTTTTTTTGCCTTCCATAATACGCTTTTAGTTCTCTCACTTTCTAGAGCAGGATTCATCCCGTTCTCTCGTGCAAAAGATTTCTGAAAAACCTTTTACCAATATTATCCAGACAGGGGGGCCCCGTATGAATTTCTTCGCAAAGACTTCTATGTTCATAACGGGTAGTTGGGCCAACTTAACAAGAGACTCAAAATAATTATACAATATTTACTACGTGCTGTACTATGAAATAGAAGTCTTTCCGATTTTGGTAAAAGGAACTTAATTGGATATATTACACAACTACAATTATGGGCTCTGTAGTCATTATTTTTGTTGTACCTTCTTGCGAGTAGCATCGAACTTGTTATGTTATTTTTTAAACTTATAATTACCAAGATTTTGATGAGTTACAATATTTTCTTTCCTTTGAAGTCTCTGTAAAGTGGGTGCTACAGGCTGCAACCAAATGAGGTGAATGGATAATCCGGCTTTCGTCATTTTGCGTTCACCCCCCCCCCCTTGTCATTGTTTTTTTCAAAATGTCCATAAATTTTGAATTTTTAGCTTAAATATTACGCATTTTAGCACAAAGTTATGTCTATAACCCCCCCCCCCACACACACACACACACACTTGAAGGAAGTCTGCATACGCCACTGATATACTCATGGACATTTCTGTATCTAGTGAGCTCATTCTTAAGCTTATTTCACACAAAAAAAAAGCTACACTATTCCTGAGCATTATAGGCTACCTTTCATGAATATCGCATAAATAAGTTAGTTTACAAGAACACTCAAAATAACTCCAATACATTACGTTCTATGGGTTTCGAATCGGTCCATAGAACATTATGTTCTATGGACTGATTCGAAATTTTTTTAAATAGAAAGTTACCTATTCCTCAGTATCATAGGCTACCTTTCATGAATTCAGTATAAATAGTTCTTTTACAGGAACACTCAAACAAATTCTATACTATATAGACAGGTAATTTTAAAGACGCAATATATGGTGGGGAATGAATAGATTGGCTCTCGCTCGACCGGCAACTGAGCAATATCTCTCCCTGCTGTTCCGATCTGCTTTTTCTTCTTTTATAATTTTCGATCAACTTTCTTAAAAGCTTTCCGAATTCGCACTACTAGAAAGATTTCCAGATTTTCTACGATTTCATTCGATAATATCAATGCTTTGTTGTAAAGCTAACCATACAGGAAACATTCCCTGTGCTCACGATCAGCTGACACTTTTTTCGGCAAATTACATCGTAACACCAAATCGCGAGTTCACCATCATTGTTAAATTAATGAGCTTGAAATTTTAGACATTTATGTTCAAAAACATGTGGGGAAATCTTAATTTGATCCGCAGATTCTTCTAAATAACAGCTTTTAGATATCTGATTCTATAGTAAACACAGTGCAAATAAATTCGACGTCATTTTGATATGACAGGTTGAATATAGATTTCGTTTAATAGCAGCTTATCGGTGATGGCTATTTAGTTTGCACAATTCATATTAGATGTTTTAATAATCTGCATTCCCCTGCGCAGAACGGGTACTTCAGCTAGTACTGCATAACTGCATCGTACGGACACGGAGAGTAGAGTTCACTCTTTTAAGGTTTAGCATTCTAAAATTAATGTTCCACTCGCTAAAAAAGCAAAGTTTTCAGTTTTATTGCATGTAAATTGATATTGACGAGAATTACAAATTTTCTAATGTCTCATTGAAATCGAAAATCTCTCATTGAAACTCGTTGAAAAATTGTGCCAAATCGCTAAGTCTGTCGACTTTGGTATAATTTTTGAGGGAGACACACGACTGTAGTTGAATTATTAGCTTAATTATACAGGGTGTCCCAAAAAGGTGGTAACGGACTGTGATTCTTTATCTATTAGTGATAAGTAGGCAAATTGAAAAAAAGTTCAGAAATAAGACTCGATTAAGAAATTATTATTCTGGTTATTTCTCAAAAAGGTACACTTCTTAAATTTGTATGCGACCCCTGTACAAAAAAAAATTCCCAATTAGCAAAATGTGCCCCATGCACTAAATAAGGTGATGTACCAAATTTCAGCCTTTCATCATACAACATCCCAAAGATATCTTTAAAGAAAGATGCTGGGAGGGCTGTGCATGATTTTTAATGTAAACGTTTATTATTAGAGTGGATAGAAATTTTCTTTCGTAATTTCTGTACGACCCTTGAAATCCGATCATTCGAAGTGATTTTTGCCCTTCGAGAGCCATTGAAAAGTGGTTTAAGTCAGCGTTATATTTATCTTCATATCTTTGACACTTTTAAGCATGTAATTCTCAAATTTTGTATGTCACCTCATGAGTGTATGGGTTACATTTTACTAATTGAAAATATTTTTGTACGGGGGTCGTATACAAATTTAAAAAGTGTCACTTTTTGAAAATGAACGAGAGGAGTTTTTTCGTAGCGTAATCTTTTTTCCGACCTTATTTTGAACATTTTTTTCGAATAAAATTACCGACTTATTTCTAACAGTTAAAGAATTAAAGCCCGTTGCCACCTTTTTGGGCACCCTGTCTAGTAAGATTTTGTTGTGCTTGAAATGGATCAATGTCTCTAAACAACCATGTAATGCACTAAAATGCTTTTTGAGTGCTCACGTAGAAGAACCTTAAAGACTACAGACACTATTTTCAATGGAGATCTTTATCTTGTATTCTTAATAATATATACAATTTGTTCCGTTTGAAATGGCAGAGTATCTCTAAAATACACTTTAAACCAATGCCTGCCTCTAGAGCGTAATGGAATATTTTAAGCGTTACTATAAAAGAACAGAAAATGCTATGTACACCATTTTAAAAAGGGTACATGGTACTTTGCATAGGAATAATACGTATATGTGAATTTCATATCAGGGTCATTCTCCAAATTCAGGCACTTTAATGAAACTCAAACATGTTAACTATTCTATTAACACAATATCTATGTCACGAATTGCACTATGCAGTATTAGATGGATACTAATAAATCCCCCAAAGTTGGAAACTTTTTTTAAATTATTTTTGTGAGATAAAATTTCAAATATGAAAGTCAACTCCATGGACTGCAACCAGACCATATTTACTTATATACCAGGCCAAATTGACATATTATTAAAACTGCATAAAATATTATTTCTTATTTAAGTTAAATTAAATAAATATGTATTGAAAAATATTTTTACTTGTTGAAATCGTAATAAAACTGGTAAATTTAGAAAGCTTTACTCAACTAAAGTTTGCAAGCAGGTTAAAGCATCACCTCCATGGACAGATGTGTCTTTAAAAAGTTTCTTTGTAAGGGCAAAGCTGCTCATTTCTTTTAAATGGTGTTAAAGAGAGGCAGTCATTTGTGTGCATCTCCATTGAGAACAGATGTGAATTAAGCTTTTTTTGTACACAATTAAAAAAGAAAGTTCTAATTGTAGGTGACTATGTTTATTGGTTGTCAACTCCATGGCTTCTGTAAAACCTATAAAATGTAAACTGTTGTCTCTTTTTTTTTTGTTTATTTTAATCATGCCTGGTGTACATAAATGCATCAAAAACTTTAATTCCATTTTATATCATTAAAACTATGCTTTAGCTTGCACTAAAACTGCTTGGACACCCTGTGGATGAAGTTAAATTTCTTTTACAGTAATAAATATATTATGACAACTGTATGTTTGTTGGCACCCACTTCTTTGGTTTTACATATAAATTAAGTTGCATTGTATTTTTTGTCTGATATTATTATATAACCATCATTATATGATATTTAAGCAAACAAAATAGATTTCCAATTCATTGATGTGATTCCACCATAAATAAATTTTTAAAATATGCTAGATGCTAAACATGAGCTAGGCCTAAATTTTGTAACAATGAATGATGCTTAGTTTCATTTTTCAATCCAAAATTTCAACAATATTACGTTGTGTGTCAACTCCGTGGGCAATGGAAACATAATTTTTTTTTCTTCTTCTTGAAAAATATTTCTCAGTGATCTCGGCCATGGACTGGAATGTATTAAGAATCATGTGGGGATTATATAAAATAATAATAAGTTTTAAAAATTGAATATTGACATCTGAAGGTACCCCATTTGTGGAGAATCACCCATCATGCATATTTACGGCTGACAGTGCACGGACGGATAGACAGACAAACCGAAATCATAAATAGGGATGAATGTGAGACGATTATTTGCGAGACAAGACACAGATTTACAACTTTTTGGGGAGACGAGACACACATTTCTAACATTACGACATGGGGATTTTGCGAGACGAGAGAAACATTTTTAACATTACGATAAAGGGATTCTACCAGACGAAACAAGGCTTTAAGGCTGTTTTGCAAAAGCCCTGATAAACACCTTCTCAACCTTGTTGGAAAGTTTAAAAAAAAAAAAAAACAAGAAATTTGATCTACTTTTTTTTGCATGTGTAACTAAATTTGTGTTTTGTAAAAAGGCCATCCAGTAATCAGATTTTTTTTTTCTTTCTTTACTTAGGTTGCTATGATGACTGTTGTTCTGTGGTTCATGGCCTGGACTCCCTATTTAACACTAGCAATGGCCGGAGTCTTTACCGACCGGAAATACATAACACCTATGTCGACCATCTGGGGCTCTGTTTTTGCAAAAGCCAGCGCCTGCTACAATCCGATTGTCTATGGAATAAGCCACCCCAAGTACAAAGCAGCACTGCGTGAAAAGTTTAAATGCCTCGGTTGTAAATCAGAAGCTATGGCTAAAAGTGATGCATCTACTGTTGCTAGCGATTTGGACAGAAGTTTGGACTGAAATGTAATGATCTTGCCAGAAGCTCAAATTAAAAAAATGTTTAAAAAAAATATGTATAAAAGATAGTAAGTCTTTTAATCATTTGAAAAGTAGCAAATTATAATAAAGCAAAATTGTATGGCATGGGGGGGGGGGGGGGAACCCACTTACACTTTATTCGGTTGTGTCGTTCGTCGTAGAGCAGTTAGTTTTCAATTTTGGAAATAACCCTTTAAAATCGGGCAAAAAAAGCGCAATATCTCTGGAAATTATCGAAGAAAATTTGTGAAAATTTGTACTTGGGGTAATTTGATTTTCTTTCATTTAATGAAGTCAAATTAAGGTGCTGTTGAAAATAACGAAGTTAATGCAAAATTAAATATGAAGATGGCTCCTTTTGCAAATTGTATAAATAAGAAATTAAAGTAAACGTTATTTGAATACGAATGGTATCTGTAATTTTTCCGTATGACGAACGAAGGCCAAATGAAGAACAAATAGGCCTTTTTTTCCGCAGTTGTGCAATGGCTTGTACACTTACACTGATTTACGGCAGGTTATTCAGGCACGTGCCCTTTGCGCCATTTTTTAGGGGTCATCAAAACTTGCCACTTATCAAAATATATACTAAAATTATGTTTCAAAAACTTATAAAGAACTTGATTTGTGCTTGATGATCAAAGTAAAATGTCTGATCGAATCAAATCCACGAAAATTACTCGAAAATTTTAATTTAATCAATTTGCATTTATTTTCTTGATTATAAAGATAACTTCAATTTATTTACTAACTAATGGAAGTCAAGTTCGTCAAAAAGTTTCAAGTAAAATTCGTCAATTTTCTTCCACAAATTTTTCAGTTTTAGAAAAAAGGAAATGAAAAAAATAATGTTTGGAACAGTGATTTCCAACCTCATTCTTTAATCTCAAGTATTTTCAAAGTAGAAAAGAATTTAACTTGAAATATTTTGTGCATTTAACCTAAAGAATTCTTCAGCAACGTGACTGTGGCGTTCGAAATTTTAATGTAAAGTAAATGATCATGCATGGGTGATTTGAGATGCGTATATTAAATTAAATTTAAATTATTTCCGTCAGATTTTTTTACGTAGAATTTTTTCCCTCCATTACTAAACTGTAAAGATTTTTTATTTTTTTTATATTTATATCTTATTTTATTTTTTTAACGTCATTGTGAGTTTTAATGTTACGCCGTTTGAAAACTATCTGAAAGAACCAAGTAAACTACGTAACTAACCGGAATTTCTTTTACAGCATTCAAAAACGTAACATCACAAATTAAACATTGCGCGAGATTATTAAAAGCTGCCGTAAAACTTACATCATATTTGCAATTTATGCGATTCTAAATAGGTCGACGAGATTACACAATTTGATCTTTTCCTCAAGATTAAAATAAATGAACTACTATTTTCTTCTGTTGAAATTATGGAGGATTTATAAGTACACTGAACAAACCCCCCCCCCCCCACACACACACCCTTTTTTGTACGAATTTTTTTACTTGTGCGATTTTTGATTTTTTTGTGCGGTATATGAAAATTTCAATCAAATTGGAACATAATTGACGAAGTTATTAAAAAAAGGTAGTAAGTTTGTAACAACTTAGCAACTTTAAACAACTTAAGCGTAAATTCAAGGTAAATTTATTATTTATAAATAAGTACATATGTAAATAAAATGTTTAAAAATGTTCTCATGTGTACTTTCTAAATCGGATTCCAAAATGTTTGGCGAGATTGCAAGTAGCTTCCAAGACTCGTGTCTTGATTTTGTTTGAAAAAGCAATTCTTAGTTATTTAGTAAAATTAAAAGTATTTTCTATTTGAGACTCTTTTTTTTTTTTTTTTTTTTTTTTTTTTGCTGTTCCTATCCACCGTACAAAAACAGGTTTGAATGTACAGTAAAACTTCTATGACCGACTACCCCTTTTAAGCGATCCCCCTTTCAACGACCAATTTTTTAAGACACCGATCTTTTACCATGTCAGTGTTTTCGAGATCCTCTAGGAAAGACCACGCAACCCTCCATAAGCTTCCAAACTCTGTTCCCCAACCGAAAATTTTCTCCCATTTTACCCGAAATGAAGCAAACAAAAATCACATTCCAAAACAGTCGCTTTTCTGTGAATTGACTGCAGGTGCAAGTCAATGCCTCCTAGATATAGAAAGCCTTACAACTACTACGTCACCAAGAGTTGGCGTCATCATTAGGCCTACATTCAGAAGTTTTATTTTCACAAAATGAAACTATTAAATTTTCTGGTGAATGCTACAAATATTAGAAACTATCTTAAATTAAACATTAAAATTAAAATAACTTTCTCATACAAAATTATTCATTATGATCGATTTCCTTATCATATTATCTAATTAGTCATGGTTAAAAACTGCTATATCTGGTAGAATTATATTTTTTATCTCAAATTATTAAAATATTGCTATTCATGGGTAAATTCACCAGAAATTTTGAATAGTTTTATTTTGTGAAAATAAAGCTTTTTAAATGTAGGCCAAATGATGACGTCAAAGCTTAGTGACGTAGGAATTGTAAGGCTTTCAATATTTAGGAGGCGTTGTGCAAGTGCATGCACACACCACTGACAAATCTTGTAGGTTAGAGAAAAGATGTGTCTAGATAGTGGTGGCCATTGGAGTAGTCACTGATGTGATCGAGTCACACGAAAAGGAAATTCGGAGAGGAAGTTGGCGGTTACTTTTGGTTGTGGGAAAGCCCAAAAAATAAATTTCAAAGCAAAATGATTTTGTCACGGCAAATCCAGAATGCATGAAGAATATCAGGATTTGCTAGTATGACAGATGTAAAAAATAAAGTAGAGAGAGACAGTAGCTTATATAGATTTCCATTTATTTATTTTATTTTTTTAAGGGGGGGGGAGTGGCGATGAGGTATTTTATAACTTATTTCTACTAGAGTGAATATAACTGATTTTTTATAACTGCTTTACATTTTTGGTCAAGGCCTGGGCCTCTTCCCTCCCCCCCCCCTACGTTAAATACGTCACTGGAGGGAGAATTACTCTCGGAAAGAGGAAAAAAGAAGAATGAAGCAATCCGAAATTTCTAATTACTTTATTAAAATTTAAATTTTAAAATATGTTTTTATAATTACTTATGAATCAGTTAGCAATTTCATGAATAATAAAACGAACAACATTTGTTAGCGTTTTTTCCCCTTGGCTATTAAATATTTATACTTCTTTGAGCGACCACTTTTATTAACAATCGATTTTTTGCGGAATGGAGAGTAGTTGCTCCCAAGAAAATTCACTGCATGTATATATTTATATATTTGGTTCATTGTATTGCAAATTTCATACTATTTTGGCCTTCTGATTCTGACATATGTACTTTTTTTCTTATTATATATATATATATAATCAATAAGTAAAACACAATGAATATTACTGCAAAAATGACTTACCCCAAGTATAAAAAAAAGGAAGAAAAGAAACAGAGCCAAACAAAATTATAAAAGAATGAATGGAATGGAAATTATAACCTCTAGGACCATCCTCAGGAGCCATTCCCAGATAATCATAATTAAAGACAAACAAAACAGTAGGATTTCAGTTGTGTGGCATATCAAAAAGGATATTCACTCCACACTTTTTAGGCTCTATTCAACTATAAAAAAGGAAAGCAATAAGAAATCAAAATAATAGAAAAAGAACTGAAAAGTCGACATACCATTCTAGAGTGGTAGCAAGCAATGGAAGGCGAGCATAAAGTTTTACCAAAATTAAAAATTGTAGTAAGTGAAAACCGGTGTTACCACAAGATAAAAGTGTGACAGTGGAAAGAAGAATATGAAAGTGTTGCCAAAAACTATGGGGTAATATTATTAAACATTGTTAGTATCCAGGTATATTAATTGTATTAAAAATATATAGTATAATAGTGAATTTAAAATTATTGAATAAAATAGATGGTATAGCCAATTAAATATAACGTATTATATTTAAAACTATAATTACTAATAATACAAGTAATGAGTATAATACAAATATATACTCATTAATATAACTCATTTATACCAATAATGAGTATAATACAAGTAATGATCATTAATGAGTATTAATAATACAATAATAAGTGCAAATAATAAGTTTGTTTATATCAGAAAATTAATCTAATAATGCAAGAAAAAAATGTTTTTATATTATAAAATTATAAGTAGGACAGTATAATCACATAACATATAAAATTAAACATCTTCTCAAAATTCGAAATTTTTATCGACTTTCTTCAAAATTCTAATTCTTTCTTCAAAGTTCGCCTCCACAGCAAGCACACTACTGCCCGCAAAATAACGGCAGGGTACCGGTCGTGCTGGCAAAGTGCCGTATATCGGGAGCAAAGTACATTGCCGACGACTGCAACTCACTGAAATACCAGTGTCTGAAAAATGCATATGCGCCAGTCCATAACCAGTAATGGTTAAGTGCAATGTGTCTATAACATGCATAGAAAAGTTAACGGCGTGGTACTGTTTAAAATATACCGGACCAGCACTATTTCGCGGTAATGGGCCAGTAAATACTTCTTACAGTGTTGGCATAAAATTTCATTACTTTAATTAAATAATATTATTATACATTCATACTGTGTAGAAGTGTTAAGGGATTTAAGTCCCGGCCCCCAAAGGGCTATTTTTTTTGCAATTTTTTTTTTTTTGGGGGGGGGGGTGTGTGGCCTTTAAATGTTTTATTACTAAAAACTAAAATAATATAAACAAGTTCAGAATGCTATAAAAATGCTCACTACACCGACAGTGAAACCCCCACCCTGCATATGAGCGACTATGTACAGAATTATGAATTTGTTCTTAAAATTTATATAATTTATATTAATTTTCTACAATTTTGCTAAAATTTTCCTGAGAAAATATTTGAAGACTTTTTTCTACGTTCAGCCTCTCTTAAAATCTACCAGAATCGGGGTGAAGAAATATTTAGAAAGGAGAGCGTTGCACGAAGGTCAGTCGGGCTTAAATTGCATGGGAGCTCCGCTCCTGTTACTTCTTTTTTTTTCAGAGAATTTTACATTAAATTAACATTTTTAACAGCCTACATGATTGTTTCCATTGATAATTTTTTATTATATTAAATATAACAGTGATAAAACAAAAGCTTACTTAATTTTAAAATATAAATAAGGTAATTAATGATCAAATTTACAATAAAACATATTACAGCTGTTGCACTTATTTTGTTAGAAATTAAGCAATGAGCCAGTATTTTCATGTAATCGTCAAAAATAGAAAGTACGCAATGGGTTCATATAGGAATTTTATTTATGCTATTTTGATTGCTTTTGAATTAAATGTTTGATTTCCTGTACGGCACGTGGAAAAACTATACAGCCAACAGCTCCAGATGTCTTTAGCCGACGAGTGCTAGCGTCAGCTTACTGCTCACGATACGTAGTTGCAAGATCGAACTGTTATCGTGGATTTGGCTCTATTAATTCAGATTATTTATACGCAGTACAAAATAATTATGTTTTCGAATAAAGAAAATAAAAACTTGTTTGCTCGTCTATTTTAATCACGGGTGTGCAAGATACCCGTTTACCTGTATTCATGGAAACTGGAGTGAATTATATTGGTGTCCGTATCAGCGAGGAAAAAATTATACGTATACCGATTTTCAGGTATACGTTTCTTTTCAACGGATCTTTTAATAATTTATTGGGAAATTTCAAGGGTTGTCCGGCATGATAAGTAAGGTAAACATCGCATCGGGGTGCCGTCTTCAAAGGAACGTAATTTCGAACTCAAAACTTGGAAAATGTATAAAAGGAGCACCTTTTTTACGTTTGCATGGGGGCGCCACGTACACTAAAGCCGCTCCTGGGAAATTTTTAAAAATGTGGCTATTATGAAATAATTACCAACACATAGCGAACAAATAATAAGCAAATAAAAAAGTATTAAAATCATTCCATTTAATTACCGCCTATCTAGCCTCATTCATGGTTCTTTCAAGACAAACTGTATACGATAAGCACTCTTTTTTTTTCAAGGTTCTTTTTCATAAGCTCAGCATTAAAAAATCCGGTATTAATTAATATTCCAGTAGCGGGGGTCAGTCCAGGTTTCTTTCCCAGGGTCCTATTTTTGTGAAATTTTGTGAACTTCTTCCAATTTTCTATTTCATTTTTGAGCAAGAAAGCAATCACGAAATAGAATTGAATATTTTTTTTAATTAAAAATAAAATGGGTATAGTTAGTTCCCTTGAAAAAAGTTAGCCAAAACTGAATAATTCCTGTTCACCGAACATCCGGGATAGTCATACCCTGGAACAATATTTTTTTAAAAATTCGATTAAAATTAAAAATATAAAGCTTTAAATCTTTTACTTTTAAATGATTAAAAAATAAGTTTTATAATAAAAGTAGGCCATGGTAGTTTTGATTTTAAATTGCAGGTACTAAACACTTTTATTTACACCCCAAATTCAAACTTTAGTAATTTTTAAATATTACAATGCCTGTCAGTTTCGACTGGAAATACTCTTAATACTAACGATGTGAAAAATGCAATTTTTAAATCTAGTTAAATTTTCACAATTGAAGGGAAATTAAAAATAAGTTGCAGATAATTACAGATAGGAGAAATTAGCTAACATTATATTTTTAAAAATTAATTTCAACTTGTACCATTAAAGAAAAATTACTTGTCAGTACACAGAATATCCCCAAAACACTGACCTGGGGTTTTATTCCTTAAATATTTTTCACAAATGCTTTACAGTAAATCACAAATTTATGCAAAAAAAAAAAAAAAAAAAAAAAAGGTACAGAATTTTACAGTAATGATTATAACTTTTGGAAGATTAAATCTAAATAAATACAAATGTACATTTTTATAGGGTCTCCATAACAGGAAATTCCCAGTCTGTAAGATGTGCCCATACATTAATTAAGTTTAAAAAATTTAATTAAGTTATAAATTTTCAGTCTTTTATCATTTTTGCTCGCTACGGCCCTGCCTATGCCGATAGAATTTCTCTGTAGTGTACCCCTATGGCCGCTCTTTAAAAAGGCATTAAATCCCAATAAAATCACTCCTATGCTTTGTTGTTCACTCCCAAGAATGAAAAAATGCAGTATTACACTATTTCTCCCCCCCCCCCCTTTTTTTCCAGCCTTGAGCAATGATTGACCTATATTTATCCCATTTCACATTCCAATTTGTGGATTCTCAACCGATTAAACAGGGCGCGGCACCCGGCAACCCTTTAACGTCTGGCAGTCCTTTTTCTCTCCCCTATGCCTTGGTATGTTGGTCCGTTTTTCCATTCTTATTTGCCAAAACTTTTTCTCCTTCCTTAATATACAGTTTTCCTTATACAGGAGACAATACAATGAAGTCAAAATCCACGTTTAAACGACCCTTTACAAAACAGGAGGTATAACTGTTCCTTCACAAAATTCCAATCAGCCTTTTTTTTTTAAATGCAACCAGATAAAATGTCCTTTTATAAATAATTATTTTTTCTGTTTTCATTCATTTGCGTGATCTGAAAGATGCCCCTGGAATGTTTGTTTTTTCAGCAATGTAAAAGGGCCATCTGGCACATTACGCTTTCAGTTGGAGGGGGGGGGGGGAAGAAGGGAGTTCAAAATGATTTCCTGTTATGTTTGATAAGTATGCAGTTGTGAATTAGTAAACAATAAGCTTAGACTTAGGCACATAAATGACGGCAGCTCCCGTTGTTTTGAATTGGATGTTATGCACTCTTGCAAGTTGTTCTTAATGATTGCTTTTAGTGTAATCATTACATGGCCTTTCTACTTCAGATTATTTATAGTTATTACAGATATTTACTAAACATTACGGATTCATTTCAAAATGCAAAACGACTTAATGCGAGTTAGAAAGTTTATGCGATTTCGAAACATGCATTGGTCTGAATTTATGTCTGTCTTTAGGAATAAGATTTAGGACTCAGTTAATCATTTTGAGATTGCATCTAACGATTTCAGAACATTTACTACATGGTGCATAAATGTGCCAGTTTGGAAAACAAAGTGCTTTCTTTTAATCCCCTCCCCAACCTGGCCAAAGACATTAAAATATACTCGAGTATATTTTAATGTCTTTGAACCTGGCTGCCCTTTTTAAATACGCCACTGGCTTTATTCATGAAGAACGTTGTAATTTTCCGAGAATGACAGCTGTCATCACCTTTTCTTCTGGCAATGAGCCTTATTAATATTATAGTGGAGTAAGTCTTGATGTTTAATTTTTTGGCATAAACACAACTCACGTGAAAAGAATTAATGAATGAGCGCTCGCTATTAGTCTAATTTTTATTCCCAGAAAGAGAGCTCCTACATAGCAGGTGGTGGGAACTAAGGAGGAAGAACAAACAAGTGCAGGCGTCTGCTTCAAACTGCAATCGTAGGCGGTGTAATTTACACCCCTGGCTTAGGGTCTCCAATCAACCTACCTCTCGTCATCATCATCAACGTTGTTTACATTTAGGCCAACATATTATTGGGTGACGATCGGCGATCGCTAAATGATAATAATTCCTAAACTCAATTGAAAAGTGCAATAGTTATTTTGTGAAAGGGCCGTTTTGGTCAAACTGAATTTTGTGAAGGCTCCGTGTAAAGAAGTTTATTTAGTTAGGCTGTTTTAAATTATTAACACTGCGTTGTGAATACATGAAAATCCAGGTTCGATATGCACTTAGTTGCAAAAAATAAAAAGACGTTAAATACTGAAAAACTATTTTATTAAACATATACTATTGAAACATTATTATAACGGGCAGTGGTGGCTCAGCGAAAAATAAAATGACGTCCTATATGGAAGTGAAATTAAGGTGGAATAACTTAAAAATTACGCCAGCACAGAATTACACATTGGCGAGAACAATAACTTGGCCGAGATAAATAACGCCAATTCCAGAGCAACCCTAACAGTTCATCCAATAAAATTACAATGACGTAATCGCGAGCAAATAATTTTAAAGACGTAGGAAGGGGAACAAATACTAACTTACGCCAGCAGGATGCCAAGAGGGAAAGCAGAAAGTACGTTGATTTTGCAAACGGACGTAATATAATCTATTTTTAGCTCATAACGCCGCCACCGGGTCTCATTTCGAGAGACAAACCAAAAGGAATAGTGCATATGGGGAAAAGCAAATATACAGATTTAAAAGCCGAAATGGCAGAAAAATGAAAACAGAAGTGATTTAGAATTCTTGATTTTGGATTGATTACATTAAAGAAAGCCAAAGTAAAAGATTATTAAATTAGATATGTGATCTCCATCACAGTCCGTTTTTCCGATATTGAATTTTGTGAAGGGTCCGTTTTTAACTAGTTGAATTTTGTGAAGGGCCCGTTTTCGGACCCGATTTCGACCTGGACAGACCCCTGAGTAGACTCTCCATTAACCGGGATGGTTGGGAAATGCCTCATCCCGGATAATCGCATTGATTCAAATTTTGGTCTTTAACGAATTTTACTGCACAAATTTCTCAGCATCATTGTTTTTAGCAGTTTTTCATCTTCTTGCTCCTTGTAATTAAGTACAGTAGAACCCCGATCTATCGTTTTTCAAGGGGTGTGTAGTAAAAAACGATGCATGCGGGAAAACGACGAATCCGGGTTAAAGTCAAAATAAGAAGAAAACAGTATTTATGAATACACACAGTGTATGCAGTATACCAAAAATACTAAATTTGTTACCAAACTGTAAAAGAAACAAATTGAAGTTGTGTAGAAATTAAGTGATACTTATTTTTACAAAATCAGTAATTTTACACTGGGTTTTTCATTAATCTTTTAATTAAACAAAATTTTCAAGATTTACAATGTTTTTTTTTCTTTTTATGTATATTCATGTTTGTATATAAAAGTCATACAATTTCAAATACCGTTATTGCGTAGGATAAACTAGGCACTCGTGTTGGCTCTGTCTCATCGGCATGAATATTATTCTCAGCTTCTTCGCGATTAGTTTCATTTTTTGCGTCACATTTCTTCCATTCTTAGGATACCGCACGTTGCTACTTCTAAATCAATGGAAATATAATCACTACAATTCACACCATACTCATCCCTGCTAGATGTAAGAACTCTTCACCTATACCATCATCAACCTAAGATATCATACCAGGAAGTAATTCGATTTGTAAGCCATATTGATCCACTTCATCTTCAATTTCATTTCGATCAGAAGAAACATTTTACAACGATGAATGCGGGA
The DNA here is from genome assembly GCA_038373885.1 of Cheiracanthium punctorium. Lineage (NCBI taxonomy): Eukaryota > Metazoa > Arthropoda > Arachnida > Araneae > Cheiracanthiidae > Cheiracanthium > Cheiracanthium punctorium. The sequence goes on along the minus strand of JAWZYV010001663.1, from coordinate 431,897 downwards.
AAGCGAATTTTTGACGAACGATACATGCGGGTTTTGTTAACGTTATTTGAATACAGTTTGTGCAGGGACCATAGAAGTAAAACGATCAATACGGGAAAACGATGAATGCGGGAACGATAGATCGGGGTTCCACTGTAGTGCCTCATGTACTGAGCGTCACCATGATTCAATTTTTGATGGATTACATGATTTCCTTTATCACTTCACCCTACTATGGCCGAGTGCCTAATACACTGAACATGTTAGATGCCTGAAGTGGGAAGATCCTTTATTCTGGCCTACCGCGCCGGAGCTGCTGTTCAGCACTATCGTCGTCTTCTGTAAGAATTTCGTTTTCTTCATTCTATAAAATCGACCTCCATGATTCTTTTAACCGTAGTGCTTTTATACATCATCAACCTAATAAACTGGGACCGTCCCGGATAAGCCACAACCCAGTTAATCGAGAGTCTAGTGTATCTCATGTTATGAAACAATTGCAGGCACAATATAATTATCTAAAACATTTTCTAATTAATTATAGATTTTATAAAACTTGTAATGCGGATGTGTCATGTTGTTCATAAGTTGTCACATAAATTACAAGTTTTATAAAATTAATAATTAAAAAATGTTTTAAATAATTATATTGTACATTTAATATATGCTCCCCTCCCCTTAAGTCATTTAAAGAGGGCCCCGAGAGCAATATACTAACGAGGTTTGACTGTAGCAGGTTTGTTTTGATAATAGTATAGTATGTTCAATTGAAAAATCAGTCACTAGTGGCCCTATAGTATACTAGTACATATACTAGAACAAAAACTCTGGTTAAATTATATGAAAATCTATTAGTACATTTTCAAAAAAGAAGTATTTGATCGGCGGCCATAGGCGATTGCCTAGGTTTGCTTAATGGTAAAGCCGGCCCTGCGATTTTTGTTCGAATACTTTTGTGATATCGATGGATTACTGTTCGAATAATTTTGGGGTTTCGAGTGTCATGTACTACTCGAATGCTGCAATTGAGCTGATTTTCGAAAATAGGTGTTCTCAAACAAAGAAATTGAAGGCTGGACTATTTGAATGGTCAAAATATGGAGTTTGTGGACGGATGTGGATTGTAGGAGGTATGATTAAAAACCCAGGCCTCCGGTGGAGGGAAAAAACTATCGTGTATAATGCGCGAACATAAGAAATTTCACCGGGTGCACCGGGTCTTCTTCAATACCAAAAGGTAGATTATTAAACCCAATCACTATTCTTCTCTGCAGTACTTAGCAAAGCTCAATCCGTGGGGAAAATAATTGATTTTTTTCTTTTTTTTTTACGTTTACGAATAGGGATTTTTATGTTAAAATTGAGTATAGGAATATTGATCTTGCAGCAATTATGAACTTATTTCTTAGAATGACAATGTATGAGTTTAAGTTAAACAGGGTACACCCTCCAAAAAAAGTTTCCGAGTAAGAGATAAATTTCTATTTTAGATTTGCGAATAATAATTGAGTTTTTGAAAAACGCACAACTTGGCAGAAGTATGGAAAGTCATACTTATACATAGCCTAATTCATATTCTATGATAAATAATTTTTTATATACGAAACTAACGTAGGAAATTTATCTCTTACTCGAATACTTTATTTTGGAGGGTATACAGGGGAAAAATCGGTTCATTGTGTAACATATTTTCTGTCAGAGGCAGGGGCGTAGCCAGAAATTTTTCATAGGGGGGGGGGGTTACGACTACTACAACTCATGTGTATGTATACGTGTGTGTGATAATGTAGGGAAGAACATACATTTAGTATGGCAAAAAATTCCTCATGGGGGGGGGGTTATGACCCCCCAACCCCTCCCTTGGCTACGCCCCTGGTCAGAGGAGATTAAAGCAAGATTAAAAGCAAGCAGAATTCTGATAACATAGCGCATATTTTATTCGTGATTTTTAAAAGGATATTTTGATCATTAAATATTACTGTAATTTTTTCCGAAAGAATTTTTTTCCTTGATTATGAATGATTTGAAAAATCTGGTGCACCAGATTGGGGGATAAATCAGAATAGTGTCCTCAATTTTCAAACAAAAATTGGGGACCTTATACAAATTCAAGGCTCTTCTCAAATAAGTTTCTATTTATTCAACTAAAGCATATTAACATTCATAAAATGAAGCAAGCATGATGATTTTAAAAAAAATTAGGGAGAAATAACCAGAGCCTGACTAAGGCAAAGGTAGACGGTGCAATTGCCCCGGGCCCCACAACAAAAAGGGGCCCCCCAAATCAAGAAATAACACTATGTACGTGTGGATACATTTGCTTATATCAGTATGAAAGAAGTCTCCAAGAGGGACGTTTGCCCTGGGTCTCACGTTGGCTTACTCGAGCTCTGGAAACAGGGCCGGCTCTAACGGTTTAGCCGCCCCGGAAAAAAAATAAAATGCCGCCCCCACAGTACAATTACTATTAAAAGAAATAAATCGTTGACAGATTCTTCATGCCTATAAAACTTGAATAGCTCTTTGAACATAACACAGCCTAAGAAAAAGCATATTTATTAAAAATCACACAATAAGCTAAAAACCAAAAGAAAGAAAAAGGAAACAAACAAGAGGTTTTTTTTTTTTTTTTTTTTTTTTTTTTTGTCTGGCTTTTCATTCCTCAAAATTCCTGATTTTTTCTCTTAAATCAATTTTTCAACTAATTATGTTTCACCTAATAATGTTTCAACTAATTCATGTTCAAAATAGTTAAATTATTCAACCTATCTTGAAGAGCTGTGGAACTAGGGGTCGCAATACCGAATTATTTAAGCAAAACCGGTATTTTCGGTATTGGCTCCAGACCAATACCGATAATCCGGTATTTTCGATATTTCCGGGATTAAGCTAAAGTTAGCAAATTTAGTATAATAAAGTTAGTTTGCGGAGGAATAGTAAATAGGTACCTAACCTAAATGAATTTATCTTCTAAATAAAACAAAATATTCATTGACACAAGGTTTATTATTTGATATGTTGGTAATCAATCAGTTAGTTCTTAGCAATAATTTACTAATACTAAATGCCCGTTTATTCCTTTATTAAAATAACTTAGGTTAACTAGTTCAAATACTTTAATTAAATGTAGTGTTTGACTAGGAAGTAGGATTCCTACTAGGAATCAGTTCTAAAAATAAAATGTTTATCAAACTTAAACATCTCACAACAGTCGCAACATAAACAAAACGAACCAAAAAAATGCACTTCTAATTAATTCTCATAAAACATAAAATTAATAAATTCTCATGAAACATAAAATTAATAAATTCTCATAAAACATAAAATTAACTGCCGGCAATATTAAACCGGCTGTCGCCGGATTCATCGGTCTTGTCGTAAGGTGAACGAACTCGCGCGCGCGTAATTTGAATGAAATGGCGCATAACTTTTCCTATTTGTATTTTTTTTTTTTTTTTTTTTTTTTTTACTAAAACCGGAAATACCGAATATCCCGGTTTTTGTGAAATGAATATCGGTATTAATTAGACCTAAATTTGGCCCGGTATTCCGGTATTTTCGAAATTCGATATCCCGGTTTGCGACCCCTATGTGGAACGTAAGACATTTTTAGCTAACTTTAATTTTGAGAAACTCTTCTCGGCACTTGCCACAACTACCGGCAAAGAAAGCGAAATTCTCGAAGCAATAGCAAGATTTGATGTATAATCTAGAGTCGAAATTAGCTTTAAAATTTCAATTGGACTTTCCTTTTTGCCTAAAGTCGTAACAGACAATATTTCATTTACTAGATTAATCCTAATTGTTTACACTGTGTTACAGTGTTCAATTAACACGTTTTTAGGAGTATCTTTTAGCTTATATATCCAATAAAAAATTTAAAATAATTACATTGGGTACTTATTAAAACTGCTGTTTTGGAAACTGTGCAAATGTTTATTCGCCCTTTTTTAAAAAATGGCTCAATGGAATAGAATGAAATTTGGAATTATATTGAATGGAAAGTTAATTGAAACTATAGATACCAAAACTGTTTTAAGCAATTCATAGACTTTTAGAGTCTGTAAAAATCGCGTAAAAAGTATATTTTCGCAAATATCAAGAACGGATTAAGAAAATGGGAGAAGAATGAAAAAGAATGAAATTTGGCCATATGATGGGTAACTTTGAATAAATTGATAAGGTTTGTACACTCTCCAAAAAAAAGTATTCGAGCAAGAGAGAAATTTCCTACGTTGGTTTCGTATATTAAAAATTATTTATCAAAGAATATGAATTGGGCTATGTATAAATATGACTTTCTATATTTCTATTAAGTTGTGCGTTTTTCCGAAACTCAATTATTATTCGCAAATCTAAAATAGGAAAATTCCCTCTTGCTCGAATACTTTTTTTGGAGGGTGTACAAGTTGCATTGTATTTTTTGTTTGCTTTTTTAGGGGGCGGGGAGAGAGGGGGAGGGCATCACTTTAAGGCATCTGGAGATAATACAATAGGTTGCTATTCAACTTAGCAACTAAGCAAATTACGTCGATTTCTTTTTCTTAAATTATTATTAATTTTTTTTTTTAGATAATTGTGCAAAAATATTACAGGCATAATATTAAAATTTCTAAAGTTGATTGAAACAAAATTCAGTTACCTTCGAGGAGAATGAGGTAAATAACATTGTTTGAATTCTTCCTAATTAATATATATATATATATATTATTTTGAAAAAATTTTGTCTGACCGCATCGTGAAAACAGCTAGTGGTCAGAAAAAAGGGAATGAAATGAAATTTTGTTAAATAGTAGGCGGTAAGTTAATTAAAATTACAGGTTTTTAATTTTCTACAAATTTGAATTATTTTTTAGGTATGACGTAAACTTTGATGAAGTTTTTTGTTCATCGAGTAAAATCATCAATATATAATCAAATCAAATGTTGCAATGTTAAATATAGGCTACTTGCTATTACAAAGCATTTTCCAGATATTCTCTTTTCAGTTTAATATTCATTACTAGCATCTTCTTTTGCAATTTTAAAAGACTTTTTGACGTAGTAAGCTCATCTACTAAAAGGAAACGTTAATTTTGAATGTGAAATATTTTCTCTATTGACAGTTTGTCTCAGTAATTTGTTACTCTCTAACCTGTAATCTTTGAACAATACACAAGACTTATCAAAGGTACCATATTTATAAACAGTATTTTGGGGGCAAATCAAGCATTGTCGCCACAAATCTCACAACGTAAGAAAATTTTGTTATTTGTTAGTGGAGATTGGGACCTTTAGCCAGGGCAACGTAAGAAAATTTCGCATGCACAATAATATTTGTAAACGAACAACAATCCGAATAGCCTGCCGAATCTTAAAATAAACGTTGCGTTCACTCCCGTAAATAATGTTGTCTTTCCTAACGCAGTACCAGCGGAAAAAGTCTTAAAATGACAAATAATATATAATAGTTAAAATATTATATATTAAGCTTTTTAAAATATTATACGCCACCTGGGACTCAAAAGTCGAAGGTCTGATTAAAAAATTCCATCGATTAGAATCATCCACACAAAAAATTAAATTTAATACTTTTATTGAATGTTGAAAATCGGGTTTTTCCCATTGAAATACATTACGAGAACCCCAAGCTGTCACGCAAGACGGCGGCCGATCGCAGAGAGGCGCAGCCCGTCGAAATGCTCTATTACCATGTATACCAGTATACCCATACTTAACTGACTTTGATACTTCAAAATGAACTCTAATAGCTTTATATATCAATTGTGTTTTCTTATTTCAAATAAATTAATGTAAGTATTACATTCATTTATAAATATTTATTGTTGTGTTGTGTTGTGTTGTAACATGTATTCGGATTTGCGTGCTTGTTAACGAGGCACCGCTTATAAATGCACGTCAAAGAAAGGACAAACACAAGGGGAGGCAAATGCCTCGGGGGAGGACTTTTCTGGATATCTAGCGTGTATTCACGTTACACCTGGAGAAAACCGCCCAAAACTCCAGACCTCTAGACCGACGGCCCCGCGAGAGGACAGAACCCTGTTCCTCCACTTGAGCCATCTCCCAATGTCAGTGGTTTTAACCACTGTGCTACACATTGGTTTTAATATTTATTTAAACCAGAAATATGAAAGGAACATCATGTCGAAATATTGCCATTTATTCAAAATTTAATTCTTGGCATAGTAGTTGTATTGTCCAGAAGACATTACTTTGTACATGGCTCATTTTGTGATAATTTTTCATGAAACTTTGTACACCCTTTAAAAAAAGTATTCGGGCGCAAGAAAAATTTCGTATGCCAATTTCATACTTAAAGTGTGATTTTTCATAAAAATTGATTAATGATTAACAAAACTGAAATGGGAAATTTGGCTCATAGTCGAGTACTTTATTGAATGCCTGTACACGCTACACACACAATGACAGCCAACGTTTCCAGAGATCGAATTTTATTGTTTCTCTGTGTAGAAGGCTCTTTTAGTTATTTTATTTTTTTATTTCTTCAGTTTTTTTTTCTGAAAGAAACAAGCTAAACGGAAACTTTCAGGGAAAAAGTACAAATCTTTAAATTTGGGGACAAAGTATTTTTGGGGACAAAATGAAAAAAAAGATCTATATTTGGGGACTGTCCTGGAATTTCGAGCACGTATGGTCACTGGTCACCTTATATAACTTTGCTTTCTATATTTCTGCCAGTACGCTAATTCCATTTTTGTACTCCTACAATGTAAACGAAATTTCGCGCTTTTTCCAAATCTATATAACATTCTAACCCATCAATGACGGATGGGTACACTCTCCAAAAAAAGTATTCGAGCAAGAGAGAAATTTCCTACGTTGGTTTCGTATATTAAAAATTATTTATCAAAGAATATGAATTGGGCTATGTATAAATATGACTTTCTATATTTCTATTAAGTTGTGCGTTTTTCAAAAACTCAATTATTATTCGCAAATCTAAAATAGGAAAATTCTCTCTTGCTCGAATACTTTTTTTGGAGGGTGTACATCAGTATCAGTTAGTAAAGTTATATCGAATGATATCCTTCGGAATATTTTTTAACGATTCTTCTGCTGATAAAAAATGTATTTTTCAAATTCGAGCCAAAATGCCGCCCCTAAAATTTGCCCCTCGGATAGGGGTGCGATTTGTCCGGCCAACTTCTACTTTACATTTTGGGGACAAACTAAAAAAAATTAATTTGTGGGCACTGTCCCGAAAATTGGTGACTTTTGGTCACATTGGTCATAACTGTGCCGCCCAAACCGGCTGGCGTCTAAGTGAAGTGAATTAATCGAAATATAATTGCATTGTTGGCAAATTTAATAAAAATTTAAGCCTAATTTGCCAAAATTTTACTTGTATTGTAAAATAATCGAAGAACTTCCTTTAAATGTATTATTTACAAGAACCACACTACAAAATTTCACAGAAAATTCTACTTTTTAATGATAGAAGCTATTAAAATTCCCGCGTTGCTAAGTGTGACGTCACGAGATAATGGCTGACTTCCAGACTGTTCCTCAAGTTGATCTTCTATGTTCAGCCATAATTAATACAATAATAATATTTATAAAATACAATTTACTTGTATAAATTAGTGTATGAAGTTTATTTAAGTCGATCGGGTGTCTAGCAAAGGTAAATATAGTCGCAGTTTATCGGTATAAGTAGGCTTAACTATTACGCCTAATTTTTTACTTTATCACTGTAGTTAACCATGTGTTATATGAAAAAATAATTCTGTATAGTTTAGTACGTTATATTGTTATTATTATTATTTTAGGAACTCTCGTATTGTTTTTGGAGGTGTTTGGAATTGTAAATGTATCGACTTTTGTGTTAATATTGCTGCTGATTCATTAATCCTTTGTCCCAATCTTTGCTGACGCCATGCTTGATGCTGATTTCGGTAATAAGTTCAGCGATCGATAAAATAGCATTTTAAATTAAACCATCTCTTTATGTTATCTTTTTGAATTTTTTACTGACTATTTTATTTATATTGATAAAGAATGCTTATTTTTCACTGAGCTTGAGTATTAATTTTTTTTTCTCAAAATTTTTTTTAATTCAGTGATAATTTGAGTTGCCATAGCGTAGTAATCTTCACTCATATGAATTCCCCCAATAACTGCTTAAATCTATTTCATGTTTGATGAATATTTCAGTGAAACCAAATTCGTATAATTTTACTTCTGCTCCAACCTTATCTAATTTACTAAACAAACATGAGAAAGTATTGATTTAGATGTCTACTCAAAATGATGTCGAATCTTTGTTTTATGTAGGTTTTAAAATGAAAGAAATCGACGCATTTGCTTACTTTCTTTTCTCTCCCCTCTTTTTATTTTATTCTTTTGTAAAGGAAATTTCCTAACTTATATTATGCTTTGAGATCTTTGTTTACTTTGCTATGCTGCATGGCTGTATGCTGCAATTTTTTTTTTTTTTTAACCTTGCTCTTATAAAGTTTTTACAGTAAAATGAAGAATCTTTTATGCAATGTCTGCTGTATTGCACTTGTATGACAGTTCAGTGATGTTACACCTCAAAATTCTAAATTTTATGCAGTGGTGAGGTGAGATCAGAATTAAAAGTGGGCAAAAGGTTTTGCGAGGCCCTCCTCTTTTTTGTTTGTAACTAACATTTTTTATCAAAGGAAATAAACCCATTTTTGTTTGGGAGGCAGTTTTTAACCGTTGTTTCATCATACACCAATAAAGGTTGTATTAATAATTTATTACTTGATCGTGGATTGTATGCATTTAAAAAATAAAATGTTAATCGGAAGCTATTTTTTACTATTGAAATATTCAGTGCATGTCAGGTGAGAGTAGAGTAAAAATGAGTTACAAAAGTTTAAAAATGAGGTACATAGAATTTTTTTTTTTTCAAAAATATCACAAAAATGCAGGGTGCGATTAACCTCTGAAGTGAGGGGAAGCTCAGTCTTGTTTTGCCCCCCCCCCCCTTTTTGTTTGGGAACAGCAAAGTTTTTTAATGATTTTCTTTGATAAAAATATATTATTCATCGAAATGAAATTTCATTGATTTAATTGGCTCTAATGATTTCCTTTGATACAAACATTTTTATTTATTATTCTGAAGTTTTCCTTTAATAAAAATATTTTGTTAATTAATCTTCATGATAGTTTAGTACATTGTAACGAGATTTTACATTATTTTTGAAATTACTTTAGAAAATAAACTAAAAACATTACGTACCTTACTGTATTTAAACTTTTTTTGTTTAGAAGTACTTTTCATTAGGTATGCTTTTTTTTTCTCCAGAAATTCTTTTTGTTTTGATAACATTACAAAAATCAGCATGAAAGTTCAGAATTAATTTTGATATTTAGAAGATGTTAAACATTATATAATAAAGTCTACCCCTTTCTGCCAAAGAATTGTTTCCCATAGTAGGAAAAAATCTCTCAACACTAGAGCAGATGCCCCAGGCAAAGACATTGCAAACTGAAACAATTTAGAAATGTTGGGACATGAAGTATCAGACTTCTGAAAAAACTTAAATATAGCTTTCCACTTCTCTTCAACAGAAATCTTTACAATAAAAAGATCATTTATTACAAAATTTTGAATTCTTATTGAAGTTTTTCAGTCATTTTCAGGCCCCCCCTTCAAATTCAGAAGGGAAGCTCAAGCTTCCTGAGCCTTTTTGGTAAACAAGCCCTGTTTTTATGCAAGGTTGAGAAAAGATATCTTGCTATTAGTTGAATTTCTTTTATTATCTCTTTGATTTTATTCTTTGGTAATATAATAGAGGAGTTTGTGGGGATTTTATAGAATTTTTCTTTTATTGTGTACTGTAAAAATTGTAAAAAACGTCAATTTTTTAGAAATTTTTCTGGGCTGAAAATTTTACGTTTGAAAAATAAATAATATGTAGGGATGCACCGAATATTCGGTTGGTATTCGGTATACTGCTTATTCGGCAGCCAAACCGAATATTCGGTTCGGCCGAATACTTAAATATTCGGCAACCGAATAGTAAACAAATTTAAGTATTCACAAATTGGTAAACAAATACATATTTTTTATAGCTTGAATGAAAGATATTGTACCATAGTACTAAATTAATTCAAGTTGTTACTTACTAATATCACATGTGAATACGCATTAGAAATCCATAGAAAGTCCACCTACCAAGGCACCAACCTCCATTCTTGGCAGATCGCCCTAACGTAGCGTTGCCACAATTACACAAAAAACTAATATCACAATGAAATTAGTTTTAATGTAAGAGAAAACACTCAGATGCTAAATTTAAATTTTGTTGCTTTTCAATTTTTCATAAATCTTATGACACATTACATTAATCTTGCGATTACTAACTCATTTAAATTTGAAACAGTAACCCAGGAAAAAAAACTCATAACATTAAGTGTTCATAAATATGTTAAGTCATTTAATAAAAAAATTACTAACATTTAAAAAGTCATTAATACTATATAAAGGAAACACTTGGATATAAAATTTTGCTGCATTTTAATTTATGAAATTACCATATTGCAATCAAAGTTTAATAACGGCTTGATAAGTTTAATAAATTTTAACAAAGTATTCGGTATTCGGCCGAATATTCAGTTAAAATTTTAACCGACTATTTGGTATTCATTATTCGGAAAATACGGTATTCGGTGCATCCCTAATTGTAAGTAACATTTTTTATGCACATATATCTATATAAATAAAACAGTGTGTAAACTGTCCGTTAGTTTGTCTGTCTGTGTCACGCGTAGCTCCGAAACGGGTGATCGTAGACCTACCAAATTTTGTACGGAAATTCTCAAAGACGGGTCTCGACACACCTCGAAGCGATTTTTTTTCGAAATTCGAATTAGAAAATGTTTTATTTTATGTTTTGTCCGATTTTTAGGGATTTTTCTTGCGTAATACATAATAACGCCGGTAATTGCAATCGCAAGAAAACGATAGTTACATCATCGTATAGAGGAGAAAATTTTGGGACTATATTCCGTATACGGTGCCTTGTTTACATGTCAATGGTTTGTTTACAAATCATTGGCGAACAATCTGACGCGAGAGTGAGCGATGCACCGCCAACTGCCGGTGGTAGTTGTGACTGGCAACCATAAAGAATACGTGTTTCGTCAGGTTTGGGAATTTGAAATTGTTTGCGTTATTGATGGAAGGGAATGAAATGTGTTATGTTAATATAAGAAAAGAATTTGTGGGTGTTTGTTAGAAATATAGTACGTTATAAGCCGGTGGGTGTTGGGGACATTTCTGAGCGGTTATTTACCAAAAAAATAGAGGTAAGTGTTCTTTTTTAACGAATCTTTCGATGTTTAAGGTTTTTAATGTGAATTTTAAATTGATATTTGAAGTGTTTATGTTTTCGTAAGTGCTATTTACGTGCTATTCTAATCATACTGACTTTATAAGAGGTGTACAACTAGGTTGTTTAATCCACCGATGTTTTTTTGAGTTGAAAACGGGCCAGTGTTTGCCCAGTTTACATTAGCTGTACAACTAGGTTGCTTAGTTCACTGTTGTTGTTTTTTTTTAGTTAAAAACGGTCCACTGGTTGCGTAGTTTACATAGCTGTACAACTAGGTTGCTGAATCCACTGAGGTTTTTTTAGTTAAAAACGGGCCACTGGTTGCCTAGTTTAGATAGCTGTACAGCTAGGTTGCTGAATCCACTGAGGTTTTTTTAGTTAAAAACGGGCCACTGGTTGCCTAGTTTAGATAGCTGTACAGCTAGGTTGCTGAATCCACTGAGGTTTTTTTAGTTAAAAACGGGCCACTGGTTGCCTAGTTTAGATAGCTGTACAGCTAGGTTGCTGAATCCACTGAGGTTTTTTTAGTTAAAAACGGACCACTGGTTGCCTAGTTTAGATAGCTGTACAACTAGGTTGCTGAATCCACTGAGGTTTTTTTAGTTAAAAACAGACCACTGGTTGCCTAGTTTAGATAGCTGTACAACTAGGTTGCTGAATCCACTGGGGTTTTTTTAGTTAAAAAACGGACCACTGGTTGCCTAGAATGACTAGTAAACATGGCGACAGTCGCTGGAGCTTGGGCGGTCGCCAAGCTCCAGCGACTGTCGCCATGTTTTACATGGGGTGGGCACCGGCTTGTATGATTTTACCAAATTTTGTTTTAAAAAGTGTTTGTTCGGATTGTGTAACATAATTTGCAGATTTTTGGGAATTTTTCATATAAAATTAAATTTGACGCTGACTTTCGTAAAATAATTTTAAAACTGCTGCATCTTGAATTCTATCTGTCATAACTTTTTTATATTTCGGCAAAAGACGGAGCACACAATTTGCCCACTTTTAAAAGAACGGAGGAAAAATATAAATTAGGAGAGTTTTTACGAATTTTTAAGTAAAGAAGGATTTTCATTTTTATAGCAGCTGCTACAAATTTCGGTTTCATATCTTGCGGTTTGGTTGTCATGGATACAGTAACAATGATATGTCTAAGCAGACAATTTCTTTGCTTGGCTCGATTTCCTTTTATAAATACTGGATTTATTTTTGAGAAGAAAAATTAAACTGCATAATCTAGAAAAACAATTTTAAAGCCTTTATAAATAGCGCAGTCTTATCTCTTTTCTTTTTGTAAAGGGTTGCAAGAGAGAGTGACGTATTTTTAAAATAAAAAAAAATGTCCATTTCATGTAGTGTCTGAGGTATTTAACGCTAAAACGTGAACCTAAAAGACAGCATGTCTGAGGAAATAAGACATTTTGAAAGTGAGAAGTTCACTGCAAACGGTCCATTTTCACTTTTTTGATACCGAATGACGCTGACATAGTTTTTTTTTTGTGTGTGTGTGTGTGTGTCATTATATTGCAATGATCTCAGGTTATTACATATATGACGCAAATTTTAAGTCAAGAGTGAAATAATTTTGCTTTTTCTAGATTCCACATCACTGGAATTAATTCGAATTACACATGTGAGGAAATTTTTCGTTTCCTACCGTGCGAAGAACGGGCACGCAGCTAGTGTAAAGATATTTAGTTTTTGAAAATTATAAGTCAATTATTAAAAAATATTTAAATGATGTGTTAAACGTGTTTACAATTTATTGTTCTGATGTCACTCTGAATAACTAAATACATGTTTAGTGCCGGATATCTGGTCAGATCTGGCAACCAAAGGAGATTCCGATATCTGGTATCCGGCAAAATCAATATCCATTACATCCCTATTTATTAGTTTGTCTTTAAATCAAATCCAGCTGTTAAAGCAGAGATTCATTTAAACAGAGGCCGGTTAAGATGTTGTCTACTGTATGTTACAAATATTTTTGATTTTTTCTTGCTATGAAAAATGAAGTAGTTTAAATAAATTTAAATCTTTGCTTCTCATTCTGCATAATGGATGTGGCTTGCTGATACTCTAAAGTGGCTGGTTAAAAAATACCGTATTTTATGGAAGAAACGCTGCAGCCGCGATCATTGGTGTGGGGAGGGGGGGGGGGGGGTTATCGTGGTCAGAAGAAGTCAATGCCAGATTAAAATCAATATTTTCTAAAATAATTTCTTAATTAAGAAAAAATAAATAAAAAAAATATGTTGCATTACTTATTAGACCTAATATATTTGAAAAGCTATTAAGTTGATCCAGGGCTCCCACTTGGTCCCTTTTTCCCTAAAAGTCCATTTTTTGGTGCCAGTTCCGTTTTGGTCCGTTTTAGGCTATTTTGGTCCGTTTTTTAAAAAATTTTAATGGAGAAAAATAATTGTGTATCGTCAGCGTCGGCCAAGAGATCTGAAATCGGCAGAATGACCGTTTTTTCATTGTTGATGTGACGTACGTCGACCGACCTACGTCACATCGTAGCCACCAGTCCGGCAACACTTTTTCCCAGAACCATTCAGAACACACTAACGTTCATCTGAGGACGGTGATTGACAGAATATGTGGCTTTGTCCCGGTACCAATATCGGATCCGTGCACGCTACATCTAGCCGTCCTTGAATTAACATGTAAGTACTACCTTGCGCTTGTCAAAAGTATTTCTTTTTAGTGCCCCCCTACTACGACTCTTGAAAAAGCACGGCGCCCGACAACCTTTCAGCAATTGTCATCCCTTTTTACCCCCTTTGCCCTGGTATGTCCAAGTTTTCACTCGAAAACTTGCCATTCCCCCCTGCCCCTTCCGTTACATGGATCATCGCAGTCAAGATTATCGATCGTTTTATGGGCCCCTTTACGGAACACTTTCTATTAAAATGATACCGTAACAAAAATATGATCGATTGAAACGACGCTTAACTAAACACGATGTATAACTGTTCCTTCACAAAATTCCAAGCAACGCAATCAGACATTTATCGTAAATGAAACCCGATAAAATTTCCTTTTAAAAATAAGTTACTTTTTTCCTAATTGAATGCTTATCAGAATCAGAGAGTGACAGTCATCGCTTATGCATCTGTTTTCTTTCGTTCGCGTAACTCAAAAAGAGGCACCTCTGGGGTGTTTATTTTCACCTAATGTAGCAACAAAAAACTAACATAACTTTCAGTTGGGAGTAAGAAAGGGATTCAAAACAACTTCACCGCCTATCCTACAATGTGTGTGTTATATTTGATAATTATTTCACAATCATAATTCTAGACTTCAGCTTTTTGGTGAAAACTGTCAGTATAAATAATGGCAGCTTCTGTAGTTTATATAACTGGCTGTTTTACGCACTTGCAAGTTTTTGTTTTTAATGATTGCTTAGTATAATCATAATCTGGCCTTCCTAATTCAAATTATCTATAGTTATTAAAGATATTTGCAAACCATTAGGGAATTACGGATTCATTTAGAAATGAAAAGCGTCTTTTTGCGAGTTAAATTGCGCAACTTCATGACGTCCATTGATCTGAATGTATGTGTCTGACTATAAGAAATGAACGCTTAGGAATAAACTTTAACGATTTTCAGATTGCACCAAACCAGTTCTGAATATTTTCTATATGGTACACAAAATTGCCTTTTTGCGAGAACAAAGTATCCCTATTTTTAAATGCCCCGCGGCTGCATTTGCGTACTCCATTGATCTTTGTTCAAGACGAACATTGTTAATTTTCCACGACGGACAGCTGTCATCAACTATATGCTGGCCGTAAGCCTTATTATGACGGAATAAATCTTGAAATATTTATTTATTTTATTTTATTTTTTGGTATTAATAGATCACAAGAAAAGAATTTATAAATGAATGCTCGCCACTCTTCGGATTTTTGTTCTCAGAAAGAGAGCCCTTGCAAAAACAAACAAGCGCAGGTGTCTGCTTCAAACCGCAATCTTACGCATTGTCGTAATCCCCGTTTGAAAATTTTCATAACAGATGATTACTTTTGCTAATTGGTAAAGTGGTACTAATACCCTTTATCAATGATCCAGCTCTCCCCCTCCCCGCCATGCCGACATCGATCTTGGAGTTTAGTCAACTCCTGTCAACAGCATCTGTTTTAATGCCCCGTTTCTGTTTTACTTTCAATTAATATAAACTTTGTGTTAAAAAAGGAAAGAGAGTGGGAAAATGAACTGTGGCGACTGGTACATAAATTTGCAGTCTCCACTTTCAAAAATACAGTCCGCGAGTGGCGACCGTTAATTTTGACCTTTAATAATAAGGCCTGTGCAAAGCAGAAGTGTTTTTTGAGGGGAGGGGCGCCGATCGGCGGATTTCAGTTTTTTTTTTTTTTTTTTAATTCTGCATATTCAGCAAATTTTGTTTGAGTTTTGTATGAGTCTACAAGAATGTAGTTTAAGCTTTGTTTAGTTATTATAAGAGCCAGGATTTCATTTAATTATGTGTGTTAGTAATCATTTCCAGAAGAATGTTACACATTTGATTAATGAAATCTTTCAATTTTATTTCTTTGTGAACAATAAGTGTGTATTAGGGAACTGAATAAATTATGCAGTGGAACTCTCAATTTTGTATCTTTCAAAATATTCAATTGAAAAATAATGTATGAAAACTTAAAAGTGGTTTAGTGAAGTTTTATATTATTCATGTGAGAATATTTTCATTGTGTTTACTTCAGTGTAAAGGACATAAGAAGTAGGCGATGTAAAATTGAGGTTGTATTTCAGAGGAAATTTTTTATTCCTTTAAAAATGACCGTTTATTAAATAGTTCCTTTTTGGTCCCTTTTTCTTACAGATGGTCCCTTTTCCCCCTTTTTTTTGATAAAAAATTTGGTGGGAGCCCTGTTGATCAGATATATTTCGGGAGAAATTGGATAAACGGTAAAAAAATAAAAATCTCCTTTTTTTCTCCCCCTTCCCATAGAATGTTTTAAAGTATTTACGGCTATTTTACGAAGCTTACGATTTCTATTTTTAAATAATCGCTATCAATGTTTATATTCACAAAGGCGAATTTATAGAAATAAAAAAATAACTTCTAAAAACCTTCTTGCATCAGCACAAAGTTCGGACAGGCTACCAGGCGCCATTAAAATGAAAACACAGCAATCGATGTGTGAGCAGAGGCTCCAGTTAAAAGTAAACATTCCCCCCCTCCCCCTCCCCACGGATGGCCAGCTGTTGATTACGTAATGAGCTTGCTTCAGCAAATTGTTGTTTTAAACTGAATGTTGTGTAACAACTCTTGATGGTTCTATTTATTACTTTTTATATTTATAACATTGGGATTTATTTTAAAAGCACTGAGCATTTCTTGAGTATACCATACCAATTAGTTGGCAGTGTTTATTCCATCCATAGAGTGCTCCCGCACAGGGCGCAAAGCCACACAGCGAAAAAAAAGAAAACAAAACTTTTTTTTTGGGGGGGGGGGGGAGGGAAGGGTTGAACTCGCACCGGGCGCAACATAGACTAATTTTGGCTGAAATTCAGTATTTTGAACAATAGAGGTTCATGTGAAAAACGGGTGCATTTAATAGAGGGTAGTGCACTTTTGCGGTATTTTACAGAACTTTAACCCTTCAAAATATATATTCAAAACTTCATTAAAATTTAATTATAGTTCTAAAATGTAGATGTAAAGGATTTACTTCTATTTTTTTTTTTTTTTTTTACTGAATTGAGGAGACATCGGTGGGATGTATGAAGCCATCCACTTCAGAGCACAGGACATGGACCCATCTCAGGGCGCTCTGACTCTCCAAAACTGGATCAAAGATCAAACCTCTTTTCTATGGGGGGTAGGTTCGCATTCTGATTCGCTATGCTGTGATCTGTGCATGCTAAAGAGTATGTGTTGGTGGTGGCGCCATCTTTTGAGAAAATTATCACTAAACGAATTTTTCGCTTTTTTGTTGAAGATCGGCTAAAAAATATTGTAAATGCCGCACTTACTATTTTTTAACTTTTAAACTCATAAACGCCGCGGCGTTTCTTCCATAAATTACGGTAAATGTTACCAGCCACCATGGCTGTTAGAAATTTTTCGCTTTGGAAAGGGTTAGTTTTAATCAAATTCAGTTGAATCACTCAGACATTATTATCTTTATTGAGGTGAGTAAATTTCATGTTTATGGAAATAAACATGAAATTTACTGTATACACGAATTTACTGTATACATGAAATTTATGTACTGTTTACTGTACCGTAGATTCTGCTTAATGTGATCACTGTTATTATCAAAATCAGCCGTCACTGAGTGCCCACATTCCATTCCATACAAAGTCAAGCGCTTTATGTGATCAACTTTTTGGTTGATGCTATCCCTTTTTCTGCGGACCAATTTCTGAAAAATGTACTAGTAAACTGAATTTTGTTAATTCAAAGCATGACTTCGGCAAAAATTGTGTATTATTTATCGTTTGGTGTTAAGTATGTGTATTAGAAAATCAGAAGGAAAAGCTGTTAAAGGATATTCAATAATCTTGAGATGAGTCATACACAATTGTTTTATTAATTTTCAAATACATTTTGAGTGTGAACAATTTGTTAATGAAGTTTTAAGGAAGAATTGTACACAGATAAATTATCAAAGTCTTGCAATAAATGTTTTCTGCCTGAATATTCCATTTTATCCTGGGTGCATTGTGATGTTATATGTACGTTTTCATTTTATCATTAGTTATCTTAATAATACGAGGTGCTATCATTAAGTTTTTCTCCAATCGTTTATTTTTAGCAGTCTGATATTGTTATCGAAAACCCTGTTTCACCAAGGTGCTCAAATTAGCAGCATCTACTGTATATATAAATTCTAGTTCCAGAATTGCGATTTGTCCTAAATTAAATACTAAATTTATTATATATATAATAGCATGACAGAAAACTCAAATACATGTCTAACAAACTTTTTTCCTTCTCTCAAAATAATTTTATGAGAGACATTGTGTGCTGTTAGTGCATATTTTACTTTCCCCAGAAAGTATTTCATTTTCTTTTTCAAATTGTACATAATGATTTATTTATGTACTAGCCGCCTTCGGCGACCACTTGGTTCGCCATCTTAATAAATCTTGTTCTGAGAGAATCCTGTTCCTCACCGCCTTCCTTGGCACTGAAATCTCTCATTCTGAATGGAATTTAAAATTAAGATGGTTAGAAACAGGAATGGCCCTAGGGTAAGTGGCGCCCCCTGCTAATGTAAAAAAGACACCCCCTTTTATGCTCTAGTTTTGAGTTCGAAATGACGCCCCTTCGAAGCCGGCACCCACATGTGATTCTTACCATGTCGGGCAGCCCCTTGTTACAAAAATAAGATGGCTAATTATAAAAACCTACAAAAAGGTACAAATTATTTTCGTCCTATATTAATTCTGAAGAGCTTCTCGATATTGTCCTTTATCAAAAAATGGAAAGAAAAAAAATAGTAAGAAAATATGAAGCACTTTCAGATTTTAAATACGCACTAAAGTGCTATATATTAAAAGCGTATTATAATCCATGGGTCTTCCCTATTTTCTTTCCTTATTCCATGAAGTTGGAAAGTATTTCATTATTCATGAGTGTGATTAAACAAAATTAAAATTGATATTTCTAACATCATTTTTCTGGATGTAATACATTACAATAAATGGAAAAAGCTATGCAGAAAAATGCACAATTCGAACTGAATAAAAGTTTCAAAAACTCATTCAGGTTTATTCATAATCCAGCAGATAATAAATTGCGTCAAGCGCTAGAATCACATCTTCTCAAAATCGCATTTCAACCATTTTATTTTTCACCAAATTAAAAAGTCGCACATTTTAGTCTTGGAAAATTTCCAAATACTATTTTTCTTTTGAGTATAAAACATTTCATTCTAGATCTCATTTCACATGCACATGATATTTTAATTAAAAACTAACCTTACAAATAATCTTAAAAAAAAAAAAAAAAAAAAAAAAAAAATCATTATTCTTTTATTTTTACTTCAAGAGTCTGAATCATTTAATAAACTTGCCAAATATAGCAACCTAGATATGCTTAATCCTCACTTTTTCCACCTCGGGGTTACAGTTGTGAAATGGCAGAGAGCAAAAATTAGCCTTTTGCTACACGCTTTTTATCGATATCTCCTAAAATAATTCGAATTTTGAAAAAATCGCTTTTAGGTATGTCGGGACCTGTCCTGGAGAATTTCCATACAAAATTTGGTAGGTCTACGATCACCCATCTAGGAGCTACGTGAGACACAAACAAACTAACCAACCAACTGACATTTTACAGTTTGTTTTATTTATATAGATTGTAACATTTCTTATAATCATTCTTCTTCAGCTCCATTAAATGCAGACACACATACTGGCCGTGAAGTGTGACAGAAAAAAAAAAAGAAAAAATTCTTGTCATTTTCTTGTCTGTGTGTGGGTTGGCATTTTTGAAAAGTTTTGTCCTTTGTACCACCCTAAACAAATCTACTGATTTATGTTTATATGTGTTTTATTTTAACAAAGTTAGTGAATTTTTTCTGAGTTTATCGAGATATACGGCTATGGGTAGGTAGGGGATAAGTATTCATCTCTGTTCCTTGCGTACAAATGCATTTTTATTCCAAAGGCAGTTATTAACAATTATAGAAAAATACAACAGAACTACAAACACCGGAGCAGGGATCAAGCTGTAGTAGTATTTTTCACAGAATGCAGCGAGCTGATCAAAATTGAAAAAAAAAAAAAAAAATGTCCTTTCCGAATATGCGACAGCCATTTTTAACTTCTGTTTTCTCTGAAAACAGTATTTCCTGATTCCCGAAATATCCGTTATGTACTTTAGCAATCTTTTCTTATTTATTTTTCTTCTCAAAATTCTTACGAGCACCTGTTGGAACACCCAATCCCCTTGAAGGCTGGGTTACCCCTTTCGTGTCCTAACTACGCTTATCGTTGCACTCCCCCCCCCCCCCTCCATCTTTTCTCATGGGCTAAAAATACACTCGAAAAGATTTGTACTTGTAGATTACTTACTCTTGTTCTATGTCAATAGCAGTATCTTTGAATCTTACTGTTATGGATAAATTTAATATCAGAAAACGCAAAGATAATGCTTCAGCAAATGATGGCAAAAAACTTAATGAATTTAATTGTGAGGCTGAGGTGCTTTAAAACAGCATATAACATTTTTCTTTCTTGTCATTTTTTTTTTTTTTTTTTTTGAATACGTTAATATTTCTAAAAGTTTTTATTTGCATCCGAAATGTAAGTGTACATGCTATGGCATTGCCGTGATCGCATAGATTTTCAGAAGAAAAAAAAAAAAAGGAACAAACTAAAAATGTCAGATGAAACAGTATGGATTTACACATGTGAATGTGTATTATTTAAATTAATTTAAAAATATCCTAAATATGTCTCTTACACACAGATGCCATAGTAATAAGATTAGCATACTGGATGATTTAAAAAAAATGGATATTTATGTTCTGTAATTGTACTTAATCAGACAAATATAAATGCTCTATACTGCAGCTTTCATAAGACAGAAAAAAGTTAAAAATCAAAATTAATTGTATATCTTATCTGTAATCATATAGGTTCAATCCATGCTCCATTTTGCTGTTATTTAATTCCATCTGTTCTCAAGGGCACACAAGAAAACATTCCAAAAATGCACAACTGGCGAGTGGTGGACACGAATGCGAAAAAGAAAAATTTCATTCCGAAGTTTTTAAAAACTGAATATGCAAATTGTCATTGCCAGCAGCAAAAGGGAAAAATTGTTATGCCCACAAAATGCTTGCGAAAAAACACATGCTTACGTCATTCACTCCAGCATGATTTACTTATTGTAGTTTTAATTTTTATTATGTCCGAGGAAGAGAAAAATTTGTTGCTACATAAGCAATTTAATATTAATTGGTGTTACATTAATTTATAAGCAGCTAATTTTCTTTAGCATACTGCTACAGCTTTTTCTACATTTTAGCACTTTTGCTACAGCAGTTTTTGACCCAGCTTAAATCCTGCACAGGAGTAGATGAAAGTAGGAACAATGTGTTGACAGTATTTAAAAGCAAAGACCTTGCCATTCATAGGCTGGTGGTAGCAACAGGTCACAAGCCCTCAAAGTTAGAAGGTCCCTAACAAAGTTACTTAATTTTATTTTCTCTTGACTCTGGTAACATATACATGTGCTACTTAACGGTGTTGTTCAAAAAAATTATGTGATTTTGGTACATAATTACAAAAAAAACTAATTATGCCAGGCACTTCAAAATTTAGAAACTGTCTCTTTACAAGCTGTACTACATACTGCAATAAACAATCAATCTGTATGAGTTTCAAAACTTTTAGAAAAAATTCTTAAAAATAGGAAATTTTCGCAAAGTGTGTCACTCTTCGAAAAATCTTGCAGCTCAGATCCATGTTTAAGAATTTTTTCTGAAAATTTCACAAATGCCACAGCATTTTCGCTTATTGCAGTGTGTAAAGCAGCTTATGAAGAACCATCTGGAATTTTTTGGGGACCATGGTGCTATTAATTTATTTCAATTTGTGTACAACTGAGTTCTTTTTTTTCAACATACACCCTTAATGAACATATGCAGTTCCATCTGCGTATCCATAGTCAATGTATTATGCATTTTAGAACTTTGTGAGTACAGTAAGATAAGCTCAAAAATAACAGAATTGAAGAATTTTCAATTTTTGAGATTGACAATTTTATACACAGGCTTAACTGTATATTAAAATCAGAGTATTTCCAATTCAGTTAATATCTCCATAATTATCTAAGTTTTGCCGTGTGTAATATTAATACATGCATAAATTAAATAAATTTTGAGAGAGAATTTGTCAGTTGTGTATGTTGAGTTTTAAATTGTATACTCTCGTGAATAATTACATGACAAAATTATAATTAATATATGTTAACGAGTTTGACAAGTATTGTATTTTAGCAAGTTATTTCAATTAATTTAGAGTTTGAATAATAGTATTAATTTGCAGATTTTGATCTTTCACAAAATTACAATATAAATGCCTTTCTTGATTGGTATTTTGCTCTTCATTTTGATTACTTTCATACATTATTTTAAAGAAAAAAAAGTGACTTCTGCAAAAAATATGTAAAAAGTTTACCAAAATGGAACCTGAGGGGGGGGGGGGGGTCCTGGATAGACCCTCATTAGTTGAGAAGGTTTAATTTTCCTCTTTTTTACCAATTGTTGACAGTGTCCTGAAAAAGATACAAACTTTGGCTTTTAAATCTTGACAGCACATATCGAAATAGTTCAGATTAATAATTCAGCTGTTGAAATGCTTGTTTCAAATTTTAAATAAAAATATGTTCTTAAATTCTAAATATATGTTTTTGGCGAATGCTGTTTCAGATACTACAAATATTTAATGTTTATAGTAAGGGGAAAAAAAAAAAGTCTGTCTTATTAGTTGCAGTGTTGTATTTTTTACTGCTTTAAAGAAATCATTTTTTTTAATTTGATCTGAATTGATTGGAAGTTATGTATGCATGCTTGAAAGTATATTTTTAAGTGGTCTGCTTGCTTATACTTTTGTTTTTATATATTTTGTGCTGCATTGAGCATTTGAAATGAAAGCATGTCTTAAAATAATTTGTTTGGCTTTTATAAAATGTTTATTTTGTATATTTATGCATGCTTTATTTTTT
The DNA here is from genome assembly GCA_038373885.1 of Cheiracanthium punctorium. Classification (NCBI taxonomy): domain Eukaryota; kingdom Metazoa; phylum Arthropoda; class Arachnida; order Araneae; family Cheiracanthiidae; genus Cheiracanthium; species Cheiracanthium punctorium. The sequence continues at coordinate 408,869 of JAWZYV010001663.1, read as the reverse complement.
AAGTTGAAATTGTCATTCACTACTGTTATTTTTTGTTATAATTTAATGATTGACCCACCCTAACATAGGGGTACTTATGTACCATCATATGGAAAACCCTGTTTTAGAACAATTCTCCCCAATGACCGGAGAGTCTTGGAACATATTGGCGCAGGAGGATTTCCCATGTAAGTTAAATCTGCTGTTTCAAGCATTTTGCTTGTCACTGAAAACCATTTCTGAAAATTGCATTACTTTGATATTAATATTTTCTATAAAAGCATTCATGTATACATTTTCAAAAATAGCAATTAGTTATAAATGCTTTGTAATTTTATCACAATTTAACTAAAATGTAATCTCATGATTTTATACATATTTGCAGTTAAAAAGAAAGTTTAAAATTAGCTATACCAAATCCCTTCTCGATTATCTGTGAATGAGGTTTTATTTTGTGCTTTCTTTTATATATTTTTTCACTTTGCTTTTGTAGTTTTGCATGTTGGAAATGCTGTTTGCATGACTTTATTAAATGTTATATTGTGTTTCAGAGACTGCTCTTGAAAATAAGTAAGCTAAATTGAGATAAGTGCTGACTTTGTTTTAGTTATTTTTGCATAACTATAGTAAACATTCTGAAAATTTTATACTTCAATTAACTAAAATTGTTTTTACAACGTTTTAGTTTATGACCTGTCAGAAGCTTGTGTTTAATGCTATATCAGTATTGAACTAGTCCAATGCGACTGCCATTTAACTGTTTGACGTCAATAAAAAATCTGCTTTTTTAAAATTATTTAATCAATGCCCGTTATATAACATGCTGAAAAAAAAAAATCTGTTTAGTAATTTGAACTAATAAAATAGCAATTATAAATGTGATTTTTATGATTTTGAGGGCAAGACAGTACAATATTATTTGAATTCTAACCAAACACAATTATTAGTCAACTAGGGCTGGATCTAGAAATTTCTACATAATGTTATACTTTGTTTTTTAACTATATTTGCATCATATGGGAATATAAAAAGCCTAATTTCATCAATGTCAGACCAACAAAGTTAAGCAGATGCATATGGCTCTAGTAACTGTGACAAGGAAATTCGAGCATATATATAACCTCGGGTGATGTTTTTTAATTTTATTTCCATTGGCAAACACTAAAGACAATTCTGAAACCAAAACAGTAAGCGAAAAAGTAACAGAAGAAAATCTGTGGGCTCATTCAGATCCTTGCTTTCCAGTAGTGATTTTACAAAGTTGTGGAAACAAGCGCAGGAGAGTGTTTAAGGTGGGTACAGTCCATAAGTTGCTGATAATTGCAGAGCTTACAGCATGGGTCATCAAGTATACCTATGAAATTTAAATGCCTACCAAGGCAGGGGAACATCTGCTCTGTCACTTCCATACGTAAAAAGGCTTCCCCCCCCCCCCCCCTTACACACACATTCCACTTTCAATGTTTAAAAGTAACAATCCATCAAAAAATGATGAAGGGAAACCCAATACACAAACTGAGAGAAGAAAAAGACTTACGAAAAGAAATTTGATGAATTTGTATGCCCTCAGGGAAACTGGGAAAACTCAGGGATTGAAAATTAGCTTTGCAAACTCGGGGGAATCTCATAGAAAATTTAATTTTCCTTTGAAAACTTTAAAAATACAGCTTTAACACTAGAATTTAAATGCCGACATTAAAATAAAAATAAATCCAAATTTAAGTGTCATACTCCAAGCTCATTTGAAAAAGCATTTTTTGGACTTCTAATGATAAAAGAAATATAGTTTTAGGATGAAAATTCAGCTTATCGGAACATGAAATGTTATAAAAAGGGACAAAACATAAAATAACAACAACAATAATAAAATGTTTTTGAACTTTTTTTCTCCCCCACCAACAGTTGTTTGTCCTATTTAGTCAGTGTGTTGGAATTTTGTGCAGCTTACATATATGTGTGTGTGTGTGTGTGTGTATATATATATATATACACACACACACACACGTACATGCACAAATATAGACACACAGTAACCGCCACTTAATAAGCCTAGGTTAATAAAATTAGCCATTTAATTTGATTGAATCGCTAAGAACAGAATCCAATACTTATAACTAAAACTACTGCTTAATAAAATAAAAAATTCAAACCTGTAAACCTATGAAAATCAGATGCCTAAGAAAAATGAAGGAAGGAGAAAAAAAAATACACACTGCAACCCATTATCTCACTCTGTTGTAACCTTCACACCTGGAGTATTGCTACTGCAATTCGAACTAACACATGCATAACCATCTCATCGTTTGTCCAACTTGTTTACATTGTGACCATACCACCACAAGGAAAAGTCTTTCTGAGTCTTACTTTTCATCTGCTAGTAAGTCCTATTCATGTTCAATCCATAAAATTCAACTATCAAAACTCTACATGTATAAATAGGGCTATTTGTACACTATGCCACTGAACATTGAATAAGCAGGGTTTGTGTAATTGAGGTTCTAGTGTACATCTTAACAATATAATCCAATAATTTTATCAATTTTCTAGAAGTATCTGGAAATTTTGTTTTGGGAACTGAGTGGCAACTTTTTTTGTTTTCTTTTGCCAGTTAAATTATTAAAATTTCCTACTGAGAATTCCTTATTAAATGGAAAACTATTATATTAAAAGATATAAAACACATTATGATCTAGGAGGAAAAAAAAAAAAAATTAGTCATCCTGATTTAGCACATGTTGTCAAAAATCTGATATGAAATCCAGGTCCATAAACTTGTTTCCATCGTAAATACTACCACTAATTAATCAAACTAATTTTTGCATTTCTTTTATTTAAGGACCTCTCACTTTCAATACCCAATGTTTTTTATCGAATGCCCTGTGTCAGCTAACATCAAGTCACTTCTTTTCAGGCTGCTGTGGCATACAAGCCCAGCTACTGCTAAAATGCAGTCCTGTCCAGATAATACAAGACAGTGTCCAAAGTGTCGCGTTTTCTTTGATCAACTTCATGCATATCGTGCATTGAAGTTAAAAAATCATAGGTATATTTCTTTCTACTTCTCTGTTTGTTTACATAACCAAAGGAGTAATCTAACTGATCATGCATCTGTAGCTGACATGAAAGTATAGAATTGCATCTGTTGATATCAGTGACAGAAGGATATGTGCATAAAAACAATCACTAATATTCATAAATGTTTTCTGATTTTATGCAAACTTCCACCATATTCTGAATAAATGAAATTAAGAAGTGTGTTACTAAAATTATAACACATTTTTAAAGTAATACATATTACACATTTACCTGCACTGTACATTAACAGTGTTGTTCGAAAAAATCATGTGATTTTGGTACGTAAGTACAAATAAATGCCAGGCACTTCTAAATTTTGAAACTGTCTCTTTACAAGCTGTACTACATACTGAAATAAACGATAAATCTGTATCAGTTTCAAAACTTTTAGAAAAAATTCTTAAAAATTGGAAATTTTCGCAAAGCATGTCACTCTTCGAAAAATCTTGCAGCTCAGATCCATGATTAAGAATTTTTTCTGAAAATTTCACAAAAGCCACAGCTTTTTCGCTTACTGCAGTGTGTAAAGCAGCTTATGACGAACAGTCTGGAATTTTTTGGAGGCCATAGTGCTATTAGTTTATTTCAATTTGTGTAAGTCTGAAAACAGTTTTTTTTCTTCAACATACACCCTTAACCCCCTTCCGTACCAGCATGTGTATATGAAGATTACATCAAAAATCAGTTTTTTGGGTATTTAAATTATACAATATCAGTAAAAGAAAATCTACCTTATAACAGGGTTGGCAAGGTTTTTCCCACTCCCGGTAAATACCATGGTAAAAACCGGTATTTACCGTCCTGGGAAATATGTTTTTCCCATATGGGAAAAACTGATTATTAAAAAAATAAATATAAATTCAAAACAACCTTTAAAAATGTCAAAATTATGTTCTAAGTAAATAACTTGAAAGGTAAACAAAAAAGAAAGAAAAGGAAGATTTACAAAAACAGACAATGGAGTGCATTTATTTTAATATTTATTTACACACCATACAGATTCCAAGCGTTATCATATTCATATTCTTCGTCTTCCACTTCCACATTATAAGATTTTAGCATCATATAACAAAATACCAATTTAGAGGCTTTTTGTAAACCCAGTCTATTTCTAATCTTGTTTTGAATGAAAAAAAATTAGAAAAAATAAGCTCCAGAGATGCTGATGATGCAGGACACCCAGTGCCGATTCTATACCTTCGGCCGCCCACGTGCAAATTTAAATTGGCTGCCCCTTTTCTTACAAACCAACAAAATGCTTAAATAATTTACTATCAAACACTTTTTTAAAAGTGTATGGAAGTGTAAAAAGTATAGAATGGATGAAAATCAAGTTCGTATTTTATTTTCAGAAAAATACAAACTACAATAAATATTTCTGATCTTTCAAAAATTTATAACAATATTTTTCGAGCTTTCTTACAGGCAAATTCATTTATAACACTTGAAATGTCTAGCGCCTCACAGATGTAACTTTCAATTGAAATAATAGCCAGATTCGTAAGCCTTTCTTGTGAGATTGTAGATCTTTAGTAATTTTTAATAAAACTTAAAGTTGAAAAGCTCCTTTCACCTGAAGCAACACTGATTTGTATAGTCAAAAATAGTCTGAGTGCTATAAATTGGGAAAATATGATGTAAAATCTTGACTTAATATATGATTCAAAATTTCTAATGGCTTTAACCGGCAAATATTTGGAATAGATCTCGAAAATATAATAGTTCACTGTGCAATTCTTACCGTCTAAGTCCCTTTCTATTTTTCCATCTTTATTTATTTGAAGTTTAATGTCCAAATCCATACAACTTTTTTTTTCAACGTTACTAAGAAACTGAATATTGAGAAACAGCTCTCCGACAAATCGAAACGTTCACCTACTGAATTGATGGAAATATCCAAAATTTAAAAATAAGAATTAATCTTAAACCTTTTTCAGTGTCTGTAACATCTTCATCATGTGATTCGTTGTGAAACATACGAGGATTTTTTCTTTCATGAATTTCAGGAAATTCGGGCTCTACATTAATTTCCTGGGCAATAATAGACGAATCATTGATAAGTGTGGCAAAACTTTCGTCATTTCTTTTCGAAATTAAATATGTTTTTAAATTTCTAAATGCTTCGACACATTCTGCTAAATCTATGTTCGATTGCTGCAACATTTTTTAAACAATATTTATTCTTTCCAGAAAATCGTGCCACATCATTACTGAACATATAAATTTAAATGAACAAATTGTTTCCGTTAAAGATTTAGCTTTTAGCTTTGCTACACGATCTTTTGCTTCATGTGAAAGTTGATTCAGTGCAACGAGGATATTTTTAAGATCTGTTTGCAATGGTCGTAATGCAAGTATTCGACTCTCCCAGCGAGTATCGCTTAGCGGCTTTAAAGAAAAGTTTGTAATTGTATTCTTTAAAATATCCCATCTGTATATCGAAGCTGAAAAATAGTTGTATAATAATTCTTGAATAACATAAAAAAAATTTGCAATCTCTCCACTTGATTTAGCAGCGTCGTTCATTAGTACTAAGTTCAAACAATGTGCCGCGCATGGTACAAAAAATGCCCTATAGGATTAATATCTAATAGTCTTTTTTGCAGACCTATATTTTTTCTGCGCATGTTGGCGCCATTATTGTATCCGCCATTATCGGGTATTTTTATCCTTAGATTTTTGGACGTTATTTATATGTTCAAGTAAAACAGGATCGAATTTGGCTATCATTTCCGCCACTTTTAAAAAGTTTCCATTGTTTTTTCGTATACGTTTGAACTACTACCTCTAAAAACTAAGTTCTGGCTAGCCAAATATTGCACAATAGCAATCATTCGTTCGATAATTGCTCTCCATCGTTTCTTTTCCAAAGAAAAGAAGTTTTGTTGTTCTCTATCTATTGTGCTATTGTTGCTTAGCCGTGTTTTGAGCTCCCAAAAAGTCTTAACACATTTAATATATTTTGCACTATTCTCGTGTCTAGAAAAATAGTCAGAGCAATGTTGCCAATCCCTATAACCAACAATAATAAGCTGAATATTTTCTCCTTCGGACCCTCCAAGTATTTTGCATGAAGAGCAAAATGTGATATCTAATGAAACAGAATATAAAAGTCAAGTTCGTCTAACTTTTTCACCATTTTTCAATGACTTGTAAAAATACGAATAACTAAATCCTCTGCCAGTTTCACTTGTAGGAAATTTAAAATTTTCACTTACAGACATAAATTCCGTCTCAATTAAAAGTTCAATAGTTCTAATCAATTCGGCGGCCCATGTGCGGTGCACCATCTTGCCCCCTGCTAGGATCAGAACTCAGGACACCCCTGAAGATGTTCCATTAATTGGAGAAATTCTGCATCTATTCCAGTTTTACAGGTGAACAGGTAGTGCAGGTGAAATAGTGTTTGTAATGTCTTCAGAGAAAAATGTATTTGGAAAAGGTGTTTTTGTATGGAGTTTGATGTGTTTTTTTAAGAAAATCTGAATCAGTCTTCAAAGACTGATTCTTCAGTCATTCTATTACAGACTAGACAAGAATCTGGCAACAAGAAAAATGTAAACAAATATGGTGGACTTCTGGTACTGATAATGTACAAAAACAATAACATGTTTAATAATTTTATTTTATTGTGTTCTAAGTTCTGAAATATTTAATTAGGAAATTCATTATTATTAAAATATTTTATGAGCATTTTTTTATATTTTAAGCAACATTTCTTATTTAATTATATTGCTTTCCTGCAGAATAATTTTAAACGTAAGGGAAGTTTGTAATAACTATGTATTTCTAACTAATTTTACATGTTATATTCAGGAAGCCAGAATACATCTTACATATTGTCATTTGGAAGTTTTTCCCAGTGGGATGGGAAAAACAAGTTTTGGACGGGAAAAAGCCAACCCTGCCTTATAATGCAGGGGTTCCCAAACTTTTGACTACTTAGACCCCCCTTGTAAGATTTTTTCTTTTCAATAGACCCCCTAACTATTTTAATACCTAACAATAAAAAAAAAAACATCATGCGTGAAGGTAAACAATAGTTCAATCATAAAAAAACTACATTTTATTAAACTACTTTCAGTTTTACAAAAGAATTATATGTAATTTTAACATATACAGTGTGCCCGTTAAAGACCGTTATCACTCCAATAATTTCTGAATGGTAAAAGCTGTAGTCATAAAAGTGGGGTCTAAGTCTAGTAATGTTGCCATGTGCTACGGAAATAAAACCTGCTTACAGTACCATCTGGTTGGATAAATTTGGAGTTAGCGTACTTATATGAAAAACAGTTCGAGTTACAGGAAAAATGTCAATTGCAAAGTTGTTCATTCTCTTGAACATCTTGATCACATTAATTTTGATAATTGAAGCCGTAAAATGCAAGGCGTAAAAACGTATTACTGATATTTTGCCAGTGTGTCACTAGCCCTATTATACAACTTTCAGCCGAAATTGCAAACCAGCCTCGGTTTTAAGTATGTGAATTACCCCGCAGATGAAAATCTGTATTCTATTTATAAATAGTAAAACGAATATTATCTATTGCCAGGGGGGGGGGGGTTAGGGGGGTCATCCACCCCCCCCCCCCATGAAAAATTTCTGGCTACGCCCCTGTCTATCGCTTATCTTCCTTAAAAATAAAATTTAAAAAATTAAAACAGAAAATTTTATCATCGACAATAGACACCTAGAACACTATATAGACCCCTTTAAAAGCTTTATAGACCCCCAAGGGGTCCTCCTGGACCCTGTTGGGAATCACTATTATAATGTTTCCTGTGCTGGCTACACTGGTTGTCTACCGGGTTCACTATATCCACGCGAGGTTACCATGGGATTTTTTGCCCTATATATAGCACGTATCCACTAGTGGTTAATAGAGATGAGACGGGCTCTGTAATTCACAATTGCGTTCGGGCTCGTGCTCGTGAAAAATTTCTCCTTTATTGAACATACTCCCTGAAACAGATTTTAAAAAGTTATTCCTGAGGAAAATAAAAGTACAATCAACTCCGGTTATAGTAAACCTCTGGGGACCATCAAATTTCGTCCACTATATCCGAAGTTCACCAAAACCCAAGTGTCTTCATGATGGATAGAGATACTGTGTGTGAATCGAGACTAATGGTTTGCGATCACTATAACCGGAGTTGGCTGTACTTATTAAAAAATATCGGCACTGGCGCCTAGAAGGTTCGTTAAGTTGTTTGGATATTTCAGAACGGTGGCTTATATTCATTAGTTAGTCATGAGATCCGACATTATTTGATAAACATATGGATAAATAAAGAATTAGAAAGTGCATTGAGAGTTTGCAACTATATTTGTCCTTAATTTGCACAAACGGCAAATTCATTGTATTCTATCAATGAATTTTGCCGTTAATTTTCAGAAGTCTGCTAGTTTGTTTTCTAAAATTTGTTTAAGATTGGAGCAGTTAACTGAATCTCTATTATGAGGAAAATTTATTGATTTAACAGGGTGGCGACAGATCATGGAAATATCGGGGAACTTTTGTTTTCGCCTAGTGAACGAGAACATTTTTAGTTGTGATCATACAATACTCAAGGGATGTAGGCACTATGAACAGGTCCAAAATTGCAGGTATTTGGACTTGTACTAAGATCAAGAATCATACGAGAAACCAGACATACGAATTTATAGATATAGGCATAACTTACTTAGAGCAAGAGGGGGCAATTGCCCCCTCTTGCTCTAAGTAAGGTTATATCTGAATATAATCCTGATATAAGGTTATATAAGGTATCCTGGTATAAGGTTATATCTGAATATATACCTCTTGCTCTAAGTAAGGTTATATCTGAAGAAAATTCAGATATAACCTATTTGAAAATGGTATTTTCTACAATAGGAAACATTTTGCTCCCCCCTCCCCTCCAATGTTACATGCCAGCTTAGACATGTGAAACAATCAGATATATGAATGCGAATATGAAACACTCTTTTTGGGTCAAAAACTTCTGCATCTGGGCTATTCAGAAACAAATCATATTGAAAAGTAACGATTCATTACCCCTAGTGGTCGATCTGCGATTTGCCCTTTACACCCGAAGGGTGGAATTTTGTGGTCATTGTGACCCCTGTCCCCTTACTCCACTCTAGAGTTTTCTACAGTCACAGTAATTTTGATCATTGTCGGGTATACGACGATCAGGGAACTTGTTTCCTAATTTCTGTAGCCACCCTGTTTAATAATTATTTACAGTTTAGTTTTTATGATAAAGAAAAAAATATTACTATATTTATGAAATTCAATAATATGATATACCTTGGTCCACTTGAGTTGGGGTACATTGGACCATCGTCCATCTACCCCAAGTAATAAAAAATAACTTAGCCTTTTTTTAGTTTTTAATTACAATCATTACATATTATTTTATTTATGTTTCACAGTTATGTTAATGCTTATATACAGTTATTCATTTTAAGTTATGATGAACAAGCTTGAAATACATAACAATAAAAAAAAAAAACTTTGTAGAATAAAAGTTATGCAAAAAGGGATATGCTTTTGAATTATTATTGATACACCTGTTAAGGCAATTTTAGAGGATGAAGCAAATTAAAGGATTGAAAAAGACAAGAGTCTGCAGCTTTGTTATGGATAAAATGAAAACATTTTAAGGAATTAGAAGAAATTAATTCTAGTAGCAGTAGTGAATTTGATGAAGACTCGAATTATACTGAATCTATTGACAGTGAAATTGTAGATGGTTATGATATAAATAACTACGTAGTAAAAGTTGGTCAAGATGTAGATATAAAATTTGCTACCAAGAAAGCAATAATTCATTATGTAGGATTAGTGTTTGCAAAGCTAGATGAAGGATCAGATTAGGAGATTCTGTTATGAAGACAAAAATAATATATTCTAATAAATGTTGATGAAGCAACAATCCATAAAAATGACATTCTCCTTATTCTTCCAGAGCCTCGTGTCTTCTCACAAAGTAGCAGGCTTTCCATTTATAAATCTCGTTCGGCATATTTTTTGCTAACTTAAACATGCATTAAACTTGATTTTAAATTAATAATGATAAATGCCAAAGATTAATTTTTTTTTTTAATGTTTACTAAATAACGTTGTTCTAAGAGTGGTTGCTTTTTATTTTCTTTCAATTCAAGATTTCTTTTGCTGATAAAAATTAATTTAACTGGATCTACAAATATAAAAAAAAGTAGTATGTTTCATTATAACGAGAAGAAGTAATAATTCAATTACAATATTGGATAATATTTATTCTCAAATATTAACTATAACTAAAAATTTTCATATAGCATGGTCCAGTGTGCCCCATAAGGAAACATCAATGTGTTCCATAAGGTGGACTGAGGTACCCCAGATTTGGGGTACCTTGGTCGACTCTCCAAGCTTCTTTTGAAAAATAAATATAAAAAAAGATTATGCACAGAATATTTTGAAAAAATCTTGGATGCTGAGAGAAATGTGTAATGTGTCTTATGGATAAAAAACGAGCTGTATAGTTAATTTTTTGATGAGATAATAAATGAAAAGCCTACCACTGTGCCCCAACTCCACCTGCATTCTACGGTAGCAACTTTAATGGAAGATTCCAAGATGAATTTTAAAATTTTGAATATTTTACTTAAAAGCTGCAAATGGTGCATTGTCAATTAAGAGTTTTTAAAACAGGACTTGACTGGAGTTGTTCTGCTGTGATAGTTTAAAATTTTGAGTGGTTATGAACAGGGTTGGCATTTTACCGGTAAAAACTGGTTTTTACCAGGGCATGGTAAAAACTAGGTTTTTACCGGTAAAAACCTGGGAAAAAGGGGTAAAAACCTAATGATACAAAAAACTCCCTGAGTCATAAACTGTATATTAATGCTATTTATAAAACTGTATTTTCATGTAATTGATGTGGATATATCATCATCAGGACATACTGATGATGCAAACTACATTATGTGATTGTGCAAACTACATTATGTAATAAGTAATATTTGTAAGCATTTGGCTTTCATTAAAATGGTTAAGATAAGTTCAGTGTAATAAAAGTATATTTACAATTGTCCTTTAAGTAAAAATTATTTAACTAGCCTGCATTACATAATTGTATTAAATATTGTAATGTGCCTTCTCATAATAATAGTTTTAATAAGTTTCATAATGATAAATGTACATTATCTATAAATTTGAATTCTTGTAAGATGAAAACATGGATGAAAGTTTCCTGTGTTTATTATATTCCTCAAAATGAACTATTTTCATATAGCATTCTTTTACTTACCAAATCAGACACTGAATTAGGTGAATATTGTTATATGGAAATGGAAATAGTGATATTAAATGTCCTGAACTTTTATCCCTGAGAAAATGAAAAAATAGCAGATAAATCTTCATTGTTTGCTTGTGGATTAAGGCCGATTGACTGCACTAGGGTCCCAGTCCTATAGGGGAATACCTTCCTATTTCTAAAGGATCCTAGCCAGTATTTATGCGCAGTTTCTGAAAAAAAAAAAAAACCAAAACACGGAAACAGCCAGATCAACAGGCAGGACCGGGGTATGAACCTGGCACCTCCCACCATCCAATTTCGAGAGCAGAACCTCTCAGTCATTGGTGGAGAGATAAATCTTCAAAAAAGTGACAAAAAATAGTCAAACCAATAAGTTTTTCTCAAAGGTGGTAAAAACCCTGGTAAAAACATGTTTTTCCAAAGACGGTAAAAACCGTAGTAAAAACTGGTAAATACCGCCCAACCCTGGTTATGAAGAGCACTTTCAAATAACATGCTTCTTAAGATTAGAATAAAACAAAGACATTGCGATTTGCTGTATATGAACAAACACTGGAAAATTTTCTGATTTCTTTCCCTTTGCATATTTAGATATTTTTGTAAAGGAGGGGTTAGAGTTGTGTATATAAATTTTGTTTGTTGTCAGTGTTGAATTTTATTATTGAAATATTTATTTTCTTATTTGTTTTTGAATTATTCTTTTGTAGGTACTCCTTCCAAGATGATAGGTGATCAGTCCTTGATTATTTCTGATAACCATGTAGATCCGTCAAGTTTCATTTTGAAAGCTCAAGGCATTGAGGAAGTTGTTCTGGATACAAATCATGTTAATCACTTATTTAACTTCAACGACTCCGTTGGGGTTTCTAATGAAATGATAGTTGAACAAAATGTAGAAGTAGAAAACGAGGATCCTCAAATAATCCTTGTACCAAACACCATGATTAAACAAGAAGACATTATTGAAGGAGAGGAAGTAGTGGTTGGATCTAATGTAGAAAATGAAGTTATAATCGATCACCATATGGAAACTCATCATTTGGATACTGATCATTTTGTTATAGGTTCATCTATAGATATAGGCTCTGAACAAATAGATGACAATGGTTTTGAAGATTCTAAGCTTATTATTGATACTGCTCAGTACAATATTGAGGATACCTCATGTATAGCTTATGATTGTGGTGAATGTGGTAGTGTTTTCAAAAGTAGAGCATCATTGAAGAAACACGTTAAAAGTTTTCATACAAAATTCCCAAAAAGTAAATCCAAGAAGAGTAGTTCAAAAGAAAAGTATGTGACGAATAAGCGTTACAACTGCCCTTCTTGTTCTTATTCGTCTCAGCGTAGAGATAAACTTGATAAACACATGGAAAAGCACGTCCTTCTTGATGGCGTTCACCCTTGTGGAAAAAGACGCCACAAACCTGAAGCTCTTCCTCAGCGTCATCGTCACAATGCCGAAGAGTACAGGTGTCCAAGTTGTCCTTATTCATGTACTGTGTACAAAGCTTTAAAAAAGCACCAAAAGTTGCATGCCGCAGGGGTTGAAGACTTTGCTATTAAAATAAGTTGCAAAATTTGTGGTAAAGACCGAGCTACTGACAGTGACATGCAGAAACACATGAAAAAGCATCGAAATGACGAACACTTTTTATGTGATCTTTGCAATTTTTCTAGTGTACAGTTAAAAAAAATAATACAACATCGCCGTATGCATACTGGTGAAAAGCCTCACTTATGTCCACATTGTAGTTATCGATCAGCTCGGAGAGACAATCTACGATCACATGTTCGTAGGATGCATAAAAGAGAAAATATGTATATTGATACTTTTAATCCAAATGAAGAAAGTACACTTTATTTAACATACTAAATAGATCTGTTTTAATACCAAATTTCATTTAAACTAATGACAGATACTCTCAAAATTCATGTAAGCAACACAAGTGATATATTATAAGTTGGAATAAATAAATATTTTAGTTTTAAATGTGTAAAAGCACATTTTATGTAGCAAATTTTCAAATCATCGAAACATGTACTACCTAGCTATTTTCCCCCCTTCATCTCTAATGGTTCGTTTAATCAGTATAATAACTTATTTCGAACATTTAGAATGTATTGATTGTATGCCAAAAGTTATTGTGTAAAAGAACCTTTGTCAGTAGGTAAATTACAGTGCACTCTGTTTATAACATATCCACATGCTTGAAAATGATGAGAATAATTTTTGTAGATGCTTTGCTACTTAGGTGATTTTTTTCAATACCATACTTTCAAACATGATTTTTCCCCCCCTGTGCTGTAAAAATGAACTTAATTGGTTGACTGAACCATATAGATTCATGTCTTTTAAAACTTGGTACAAAGTGATAATATTTAAAAGTTTTTGATTAGAATCTACCAAAAAAGAAATTGTGTGACTACGTTATTTAAAATGAAGAATATTTTCATTTTGCTTTCAGAAGAATTTAGCTAACTGGAAGAAAAAAAGTTTTCTGTTTAAAATTATTATTTCTATTTAGTAAATTTTTGACTGTATTAATCCTTAAAAAATATTTAGGTTTTTTCTTATTATTTAATTAAAATGCTGTTTGGCTTTCATCTTTATTTATTAATAAGTCAATAGTTACCTTTTAAAAATTTGTACTTCATAGTTTTAAGTAGTGTTTGCTTGCAGTAAATTTGAAAAATAATTTTTCATATCTTAATGCGAGAATATGTTATAACCAGTAGAACTGTGTTTACATTTAATAGGAATTGCATTTTATGGAAGTAAAAGAAGTTATTTGTTTCAATTTTTACATTTGTCAAAATATGTAAAATGATTAATATCATTCATTAGTACAAAATGCACCTTATTGATCACTAATTTCATTTAATTGTAATTAAAAATTGTTTCTTTACTGATAATTTTTAATTCATTTATTTACATTTAGTTCTTTCATTCTGCTTCTTTATTTTTATTTAGTCCAGGTTATATTTACCTCTTTAAGTTTTTCCTCGTCCATTGATGTGTAAGGGAAGGGCCAATCTAAAAAAAATTCTGAATTTAAAATTATACTTGCTTATTATCTTCTGTAGATTACACCCCCTTTCTCTTGCACAGCTACAGAATGAACTGAGGGTTTAAATACTCATTTTTATTTGTATTGTTTAACCCCCTACCCCCTTTAAGTTTGTCCTTTTAACATAGGAACCAGATGTTGATAACTTTTATATAGTATTACCATTAGATTACAAATAGTGTGGTGTTGTGCGATTCATCTTATGTAACACAAGAAACTAAAAGAAGGTAGATAATTTAAAATAAAGGTCTTTATTTATTTATTAAATAGATTTTTAAAGCTTACTTCTTCAATAAACCAGGGATCAATTTAGAGGGAAATTTGAGTTGTTTTATAAACCAGTGCTTTTCAACTTAAAAATTCTCCACCTAGCAGATGCTGTTGCACTTCTCTTATCATTGGATGTGAAATGTGTGATTTTTTCAATATTGTTTCTATGCTAATTTCATTGTTCAACATTAAAAAAAAAAATCTGAAAATAATTATAATGGAAGGTTTAAAAATAATTCTTTAATTCATAAATTTTTCAAAGTTAGGATAAATGAGTACAATTTTTACACGTGTTTTTGGTACATTGTGAAAGCCCTAATGGTACTCAGGCTGCTTTATCCTTAGAAATGATACTATTTTTTAGAAAGGTTGAAAAGCACTGTTCTAAGCACTGCTTTAAACTACAATACTTAAAACTGATTGCTTAGCTAAATTATAAATGATTAAAGTGTGTTTGTGTTTGAAAAAAGAATATTGATGCTTTAAAAATATGAGTCATAAGAATGAATTTACATTTAGAAATTTAAAGTTGTATAAGTGTGCATGCATATTAATTTTTATAGGTGAAAAATATATTTGTAACTACTTTTACTAAATAGTAACAAGCATGATTTTCACAAAATTGGTAATTATTAGATGGGCAAAATCTTGGATAAATCTCTGGAAAACAAATAGGAATTTTTTCAATTTAAATTTTCTTCTGTATCTGTTTCATTGTAGCTGAGATATCTATGAATTTGTTTAATCGAATAAAACAAGAGTTTAAAGTTCTTCTACATTTTGTTCTACAGTTGAAAGATATTCATTTTGTGATTGATAACTTAATGGCTGAATCTAGTCTTCTTTTTTAATCTATGCTATACTATCCAGATGCTGTTCTCTACCAAACTTTTTTTCAGTCTCTTTCACCAATAATTCTTTATTAGTAATGTTATATTAACTTCTTCAGTCCCATGTATCTACTGGTATATACATTCTGTGTAAAGTGCTAAATCCAATATTTTCTTCAGTGAATGCATAATTTGTAAAAGCTTAAAGTCAGTGTAACCGTACAACTGACATCAAACACCACAATTTATTGGGATTAAATTAAAATGCATCTATTCTATAAGCGGAGCTATTTGAATCTTTTAATTTCAAATTTTTGAATTATTGCTAAAACTGTTTGCAAGGGCAAGTGTGTACATTTTTTTGCTGAAATGTGTGTGTGTGTGTGTGGGGGGGGGGGGAGAAATCTGGGATAGAAGTGCATATTAAAGTAATGTGAAGGCATTAAACTATGAGTCAGATATTATATCTTATCTCTTATGAATATTTTGTACAATCTATACTTTCTGCTGGTTGTCAGATAGTTTTCTTTTGTGAAAAAAATTCTCATGTTTGCTAAAATGGCTAACATTTAAAACTTTTGTAGTTAGTATATTTTTGAAGTACAAATTACAAATTTTATCCCCCCCCCTTTTTTTTTCTTTTATAAAGTGATGGCTAAATTTAAATGGCATTATTTAGTCTCTTAAAATCTAAAATATTCTTATATTTATGTATTATACCCATTGATAGAGGTACTGAAATTTTGCTAAAATTCGCATAAACTACTTTACATTTTTTATCACTTAAAATATGTATTCAATTTTCATTAAAATCCACATTGTTGTAATTTCAACATATAACTGTTTTGAAGTCATTCTGTGCATAACGACGGCATTATAATTACTAAAGAAGTTTTCTGGGTCCACACTATTAGTTGGGCTTATGCTCTGTAAAGCAAGCTGCTTCAGCAAAGGTTGGAAAACAGCATTTGTTAGTCCACAGTATATCTTTAACACTGGCATTTTCTTTCCTGTTTATTGATCGTAACATAAGGTGATGAAAGCGGGTGTATCCCTCAATGAGCTCATTTTTCAAGGAAATGCTCTGAAGAAAAAATTTTTTGAAAAGCTTTTGAGCAGTATAACTTAAGTTGTTGGTCATACTTGCAGCCACAGGTAGGCAAAATAATTAACCAGTTTGAAAATAGGTTTCATTTTTTGTACTTAATACCATGCGCAAAGAAAGTTTATTGAAAGCTTTTTCAGATGCGGATGTTTAGATCCAAATGCTTAGACTTAGTGTTTTAGAATTGCTTTCATGCATTCTAATTTGTTCTGCCAACAGTGAGCAAATGGGTAACTTAAATCTTCTAATTCTTTAATTTTGGGCACGATTCATAGATATGAAACTTATTTAAATCTTGAGTTAGAATTTTACGGATTCTTTAATGTAATTTTCTTTCTAAAAAGAAAATAAGATACAATTTGCACATATTCACACAACCAAGAAATTTTCATGTTACATCTGAAGAAAACCAACCAAAACTCCAGACTGTTAGATCGACCTGAACACAGGACCTTAACATTTCAGCTGTCTACCATTTAGAGTGTCTTATCCACTCAGCTATAGTGGGACCCCTGTTGCATGAAAAAATCGTAATTTTTAAACATGTCCTTCCTGCATCCTCTGTCGCACATATCTTTTACTGAAGAGGTTCAATCTAACTTCGGAAATTATTGGTGAAAGTTTCTGAACCCTTCAAACATAAATGAATTTGTTTATTTTAGTGAGTTTTATTCTTCTGATACTTGAAAATATTTCTAACATACTCCAAGAACTTTTGCCGGCAAGAATTTTTTGTTATTTTTTATTATTTGTTACTCTGATTAAATTATAAATAAATAAATTAATTTTACTGTAGTGTTGCTTGTTGAAATTTATTTTCATTGTTTATATTTATATAATTATATTGCTGAGTTTATACAAGATTAAGTCTCTTGAATTTTAATATATAAGGATACACCTAGATTTTACTTTTATTATCAAATGGTTTAGTTTAAAAATAATATATGATACATGGATGCCACTTTTACATTGAACGGCAGATTTTTCCTTAAAAAAAATTTTTGTTTTTAAATCATTCTACATATTCAGCATTCTAAAAATTCAACAGTTTTTTCCCCCTTCCCTCCTCCTCCTCAGTCATTAAGCATTAATTTCCAGTATCTCAGTTTTAATCTTTTTCCATCCCTCTTGAAAATTAATAGTTTTCTTTTAGCATTTCCTTATTTAAATCTCCAATGCTGTAAGAATAAAAATTAACTATTTCAAATTTAAAGTATTTTTTTCAAAGAAACCAGTAAAGGAAAACTTCTCATATATGAATGAAAATGGTGCAGAGTTGAAACAAAATATTTATTATGAAAGAAAGAAAAAATGAACTTAATATATTTACTTTTCTCCCACTTGTTTTGAAATTGCAATTCAGCTATGTAATTTATTATTATTTGTTGTTGTTGTTATAATTTCTACTTTTTTTTATTTTTCTTTATTCCCATTGCGGGAGGGGGGTGGGGATTTCCTCCTTTTCCAGTTTTTTTTTTTTTTGCACGCGATTTCCTCTTTTTTTGGTATCTTATGAGTAGCATCACTGATGCTATAGTTTAGCAGAAATATACGCTATTAAAGTTCAGGGTTTCTACAGACCTGGAAAGTCAGGGAAATGAGTTTTGGTCAGGGATTTGGTAAAAAAAGTCCGGGGGAAAAAAGCAGAAATTGAAGAAAGGTCAGGGAAATTTCATCTGGAAATTGTCCCAGAGTAGCTCAGTGGTAGAGCACCCACACGTTATGCGGCAGTCCTGGGTTTGATTCCCAGCTCTGGAATTTTTCGCATAGTTGGTAAAAAATAAAACTATCAGCCTAAAAACTCCAACTTGCCTAATATACTTTGATAATCTTTAAAGCATGCATGGTAAACCTCTTCTGCAGGCGATCTGCACGCTTTTTCATATTTTTAGGTCAACGTAGTGTGCTATAGTTTCAACCACTCCTTGGATGATTTCTAGGTTAAATGTTTCTCTAGTTTAATTGGGGAAAAAAAAAAAACAGGAAAGGAGTTTCTTCCGTTTTTAGGAATATAATAGATATGTGAAAATCGAACATATTTAAGACAATTCAAAACTACATTAGTTTAGTGAGATGTGTGACTTTGGTTTTCATAACTAACTGCATCAATACTGATCCAGACAGAAGTTATTGCTACCTGCTGAAAGTTTTCAAATAAACATCAGTAATTTATACTGTCACTTGTGATTTGATAGTATTTCATGTTGAAAGACTATTCCCATGCATACATGTTTCTAAGTAGAGAAGTCATCGACAAAGCATATTTGTAAAATGCGGAACATTTAGTCTTGACAAAATACACTTTATAGAACTCTTTATGGCATTGCATATGTATCTTAATTTAATTTAGATCTTAGAAAAGTGTGAGAACATGGGAATTGCATATTTGCTTTTCTTTATCAAATTTAATGCATTTTTTCTATGAATTTATTATATTTTTATAACAAGGATTTTTTCTTTTAAATGCTTAGCTTGGTATAATTTTAAAGAAAAAAAATCTTGTATACACTTAACTTATACCAGAATGCAAATTTATATATATTTTTGGACATTTTTGCTCCAGAAGAATTTAAATTTGCACCTTAGACTATGAAAAATGTTGAACTTTTATACTGCCTGTTAAAATAACTTCTCAATTACATAAAAAAAGAAAAGTTGGTTGAGGGCTAAATAATGAAGAGGCTTTAAAATTCATGCAAAAGTCTGCTGAAAAGATGATCAATTTTTTAGTTACATGTAATATACCGAAACTACTAAGAGATGAGCTTTTGTGTGGGGTGAATCAAAATTGTGAAGTTGAAGGATAACCTTTTGTTCTATTGATAAGAGTTTTTGTGTAGTCACAATAGATAAAGTATAGAGTACTAATTTAAAAAAAAGGGGGGGGGCATCATGAATGTCTAAGTTACAGTTAAAATGTCTAAGTTAATAATTAATAATTTTTTCCCCCCTATTTAACCATAATTGTTTCTTTAAATTTAGAAATGTATACTTTTTAGCTTTCACATTGTTCAAGGGTTCTTTAGTTATTAAGGAATACAGGTCACTTCCTCTAATCCACACAGGTTGGGACTAAAGGTTGTGCGGATTATAGAATTTTGCAGATTATATATAGGTCGTTTGGTTAACATGGGGGGAAAAATGTGTATCTTACTAAACAATATTGGCAACAGTACACATACAATTAGACAGAACTAAAACCAAACTGGTCATAGTTATTTTGTAATAATATATGAAAAATAATATAACATAAATGTTTTATTATTTAATAACATTTGAAATTGCACTTGAACATTTTGTTTAGCAGCATATTAATAGGTATTGTTTTGTGCTTGAAGACACCAGTTCATTATGCGTGCTTGTCAAGTGTTTAATAGTATTTACTAGTTTGTTTTTACCCATAACAGATATTTCTCTAGAGTAATGCAAAATTATACGGAATGAAAATCTAATCCCATGCATCAGTACAAATAGTGAATTTCCACAAATGATTATTCTGGTTATTAATATAAGTAGGCTAATATTTCAGTGGACCTCTTTTTCTCATATTTTTATTTTCATGAAAGTGAAAGTTTCACCAGTCTTTCAGAGTCCATGTAGAAAAACGGAAATGTAAAATTATTTGTTTACATGTAAAATGTCTGGCGGATTATGAGTGTGCTGTACTAAAAAAATGTTTTTTCTTAAAATTCATTATTAAATTAAATACTTGTTAATTTTGATTTATTGAGAATTAAAAAAATTTTTTGTATGCATAAAACATTAGTATTGTGTACCAGGCACATAGCCAGGAAAATTTTTCGGGGGTGGGGGAGGGTATGAACTTACACATGTATAAATAGACGGAATTTCATCACTAATTCAAAAATTTGGGGAGGGGGTATATCCCGATATTCCCCCCCCTGGCTACGCCCCTGTTGTGCACTAATTATTATTAAATTTCTATATAATGCGTAAGACAGGCTTTATTCAATTACTTTTAGATAATGAGGAGATTGATGCCCCATGAATTATTTGTACTTCAGTTAAATTACAGAAACTTATGATATGATTTTTATTTGATTTAAATGTTTTCAAACAAGAATGAGTAGAGAGAAAAATACAAATATATTTTGCATTATTCACATTTAGTAGGCTGTGCATTTAAGAAACAATGGAGAGAATGTTTTAATACAAAGTTTAACATTCCAAGAATTAGCTTTTCTTCTTTGAACAGAACATTTCTTATTAAAAAGAAAATCTCATTATTACAACCTAATGTACAAAAAATTAACTATGCCTATAGAGTAACTCAGTTATATGTATATATATATGGTTAATATAAACTATGGGTTTTATCATTTTCTGTAGTGGACATATCTTTTTCAAACTTCTTGAGTTTCTGTCTTTCTAGATCTCTAATAACTCCTTGATGAAGTTTTTCTCTTTCCCATTCTTGTTTCAGGTGGACATAGGAAATCATTGCAACAGTTAAAACAACTGCTGTTCCTAATGCTACTTTAGCTTTAGTTGACATGAGTCCTTACGCACCAGTCGTAACCTAGGAGAAGAAATTTATATTGCATTTAAAACTTTTAGTATTACTAGTAAGAGGAAGTTAATTATATATTTTTATACAACTTTGTTTTAATTTACAGTCTGTGGCGAGCAGAACAAATTTAGTAAAATCAATAAGGAATAACCAGTGATAATTTTTTTTTTAATTCTGAAAATGTGGTCAATAAAACATGGGTGTAAGTTCATTATTTTTTTTATTGATTAGTAATTTAGAAAGACATTTCTTAACAGTGTAATTACCATTGAAATGTATAAGTATTTTTTAAATGCACAATTAGCAGTCTGTAACAGAAGAAATGATGTTGTATTTACAAAATTCCCCGAACATTTTATGTTTCAAAGTAAAATTTTAAAAAGCTTGAAACTTTTAATGTAAATTAAAATGTAGATGTTCAAATTTTGTAGCACTTAAGAAAGATGCCAATATTCAAGATTTTGTACCCAAACTTACTTGCACAGATTTCAAAATGGTGTTTAGGTAAGTGAGGTATTTCATACCTCCTTTGGAAACAAAAGAAAAATATACAAAGCGAGTACAAATTATGAGTCTGATTTTAAAAATCATATTTTCAAAACTACTGTACATATTACAATAAGTGATACATGAATGTAAACAAACCAAGTCGTTTTTCAGTTACAAACGTTTGCCAGTATACGGCCAATCTGTAATCTAATGTGTTCTTTAAGCTCCGACAGTGTTTTTGGCATAGATGGAACCGTAGTCAGATATTGCAGACGCACACTATGCGTGGATACATTCAAAGGCCTTTTCTGGTAATTCCAAGTTTTTTTTTTTTTTTTTTTTGTGTGTGTAAGATGGACAGGTACCTAAAAGAAAAATTTTTGAGTCACTATAGCGCAAGTGCATTGCACAGATGTGTGTGCATATGAATATACATGTATTTATATACACATTATGTATTCAGTTATCACGAGCTGTTTTGAGTTTGCAGATAGTTTTTTCTTTTTATATGACTATGGGTAGAACATAAACAATATCTTTGATGTAACACCACAAAAAGAAATGCTCTAGTTGGTTGGTGCTTGTTTTCCGTAGCGATTTGTAAATACACTTTGCACCAAAATAACTGAAAAATTACGTGCATACTGTAATACGCAAAAACTCTTCTCTGTCATTATCGCCATTTTTGGAGTTCAATCACAGCAATCTTGAATGTTTTTCCAAGTGCTGAAAAAAACTTATTTCTCTTCCCATTCATGTATCACTTATTGTAATATGTGCAGTGTATTTTCGAAAATATGATTTTCTAAAATTAGGTCCATCATTTGTACTCACCTCTATAAATACAGATATACATAGTATAAGAGAGTTCATTAGAAAATACCAGTAGTCCAGTCAATAAATCAGAGTTGCCAAGTTTTTGACAGTTGGTGGTTTTATCCGGTTTTAACCGTCATGTCAAAAACCCCTTTTTGACATGACGGTAATCTAATGTGTCATGTCAAAAACCCCTTTTTGACATGATACCCTATTTTAATATAACCCCTATTTTAGTTTTTGACACTAAGTGTCAAAAACCTAAAATTTTGTCCTAAAACTGCTTTTGTAACAAAAATACTTGTACAACTATCATAATTTTTGACTTAATACACTAGAATAAACCTTTGGACAATGCAAACTATTATTTTGTTGACAAGACAACCCCCAAACTTCAGTTTGGTTCAAGCTGTACTGAATAGAAAATAACTAAATAAGCTACTATAAAAATAGAAAAAAAAAAAGTATTTATGAAAAAAAAATTATCAACCTATTTAGTTTTTAAAAATGAAAATACATTTGTTTAAGTTAATCGCAGCATGCAGGCAAGAAGCTATAACTGCTTCATTATAGATATTACTCCATCCATCTTCAGCTAATGTGCATTCCTTTCCTTGAAGATCTGATTTCATTTGCTTTTCTAACTCTTCAGTGACTTCATCTAAGAGACTGCCAGATAATGCTTTTCTGGTAGGAGGTTTATATCCAGGGTGTAGCAAATTTATGAGCTTGAGAAATTCTTTTTGTTCAACAACATTAAAAGGGATATTGCAACTGAAAAAAAAAAAACTTAGCAAGTTGTAGATCCAGCTGTTTTTTCATGTTGGGTGCAGTTTTCACTATGTAATCAGATATGTTATCTTGCTGTAAACAAACTCTTTTAACACCTGCAACTCCAGAAGTACATTAATTTACTTCAAATAATCCATGACTTTTCTTTAGACTTGTATCATCAGTTTCCATATGCACTCTTTGTTCCTCATTTACTTTGCCTTGATTTTTCTCTTGTTCTCCACTGTTGCATTTTGCTGAATGTACTTTCATCCTATCCACTCTATTGGCCATGGTATGTTCACACTTTTTGCATCTTCCGTAAATTTTATTTCCTTCTTTCACACAAATAAAATCATTCCATATAGTATTTTTTGGCCTACCACCTTTATCCACGATTTTAATTATGTACAGAACAGATTTAGTAAAATTAAAAAAAAAAAAAAAAAAAAAAAACTGAATAATACAGTTATTTGACCAAAATTTAAGTACTACTTTAAAATAGCTTAGCTTAGTTTTAAGAAAGACTAAAGTGTTCTTAGCTAGTTTCAGAAAATTTTTCCAAACTGACAATATTATTTTGCTGCAAAAGCTCTCTTATCACTAAGTAAACTGATTGCACACTTCTGACCATTGGCCACCCAGGTGCATGCTTTAGAATACAAAGAAAAAACAGGTTTGCTATCTATTTGCCTTTCAAAAGACATTCCACAAAGGATTAACACAGTGTTGCTGCTTACAGCTATGAACTTGAACCAAGAAAAGGGGGGTTGTTTTATAAGTACAGAAACTGTCACCAAAATAAACTGCCCTGGCTTTGAATAATTAAGTGGAAACTATTAACATAATACAATGGAGAGTATATTATAAAATTTTAAGTGTATTGATAATAGCAAATCATTATTTCATTTTCAAATTATTAATTTACTTACCCAGGAAATATTTATAAAACAGATGTGGCTTATATGCAATATTTATGCAGAAAATTTATTTATACACATATTTAGAATTTTTAAAAAAGTGTTTAAATAACTTAGGATTATTCATTGAATAAAGGATAAGGAATAGTTTTAGTAACACTTCTAATCCTAAATCATGCATAAAGTAATTCATATAATTATTTATATTAACATATTTAGAAAAAGCTGAGTACTTAGGGGAGGAAAAAATAGATGTGTATAAGTACTTACACAAATACTTTTTACCTTTTCAGATATTTAGTTCTAACATGACAAATAATATGAAGGGTGATATGTAGTTTTAATGTAATTACATTAATTGTTAAATATAATGTATTTAAAATTGTTATTCATGACCATAAAAAAGAAACATTAGGTTTTCGTCAGTTTTTGACACTTTTCGACAGGTTTTTGACGTGTCAAGTCAAAAACCCAACCCTGCAATAAATACACCGTACCTCGCAAAAGGTGGGATAGAAGATTTTATTTTTTTTAATTTGTGCATATTAGTGCCAATATGGAAAAAAAAAAACAAATCATCCAACAGGTTGAACCCCAAAGAACTTTCAGCATTCGAAAAACCACAAAAATTTATTGATTTTTTAGGTTTTTTCGAAATACCTCAGAAATGGTTGAATTTAGCAATAATTTTCTTCTACAAAATTTAAAGAAGATTAAATTTCCTACAACTTTCATTATTGCAACTTTTTTTGTAGCATGAATAGAAAGCGTGTTACAGCTTCTTGAAATTAATTCTTTTTTTTTTTTTTTTTTTTTTTTTTTTCTCAATTTGATTGAACATATTGGGGATGGGCGTGAAAACGTATTGAAGAACTGAGAAAAAGAGGCACAAGGCATGTGCGTCGCCAGCTATCTGGCTTTGGAAACTATACCCTCCTGCTTTTGCACAAAGATTTTCCTGTTTCTTTCCCCTACCCCTAAGTCGAAATATGTTGAGTCAAATCAAAAAGCTGCCCATATTAATCTGTTCAGTTCGAGAGAACTTCAGTTGATATGTTTTGTATTACAGTTTAATTCCTAAAGATGAGTGAGCTTAACCAAACTGTTTTATTTGGAAAATCAGTTTGATTGAAGATGAAATAATGATTGCAAAGAAGAAAGGTGTGAAAAATCTCTTTTAGTTGAAAACGTCAAAATGAAAATGTAAATCTTCAATGGGTGTATCTTGTAATCCACCGCTTTCTTCAAATGTTTGCAGTTGGACATATCCAGCTTTTTTTACAGTTTCATCTCATGGTAATTGTGTGATTCGTTTCCCATACTCTCCTGTGGAAAAGATCCTGATGTGAAGTAACACTCATGATTCCTCACCCGGCATGGAATGTTCCAGTACCATTAATTGTCATGATGTTACTATCATCACTGTTGAAAATGAATTAACCAAATGCTTCTTTCTGCACTTGCACCTTCTGAAGGTGTATAACAGCGGATGTTTTAAGGAGAGAAGCTTCATAGTATGAAGCTGAGAAGACAAGCTAAGATAGAATATCGATGAGATGTTTGGAACCAAACTTTCTCTCCAATGATCCCTGTAAGAAATGAAGACATAAATGATCGTGGCCTTACTTCATTAATGACAGAGTGCGATAGAGCTATACATGTTCAAATTTCAGGTATTCAATCGAAGAGATGAAGTCATGCAGTTTGGACCATCATCATTACCAGCTGTAAAACGCGACACAAATACTACAATGATTCGCTCTTTGATATATTGCTTGTGACAGGCTTTGTAAATTGTCACTTCTTTCAAATCCTTCAAAATCGCTGATGTTTTTTCATTTTGATATTTTTAACTACATATTTGAATATTTTTTACACCTTTTCCCTTCAATTAAACTGATTTCCCAAATAAAACAGTTTGTTTAAGCTCACTCATCTTCAGAAACAAAATTGTTATACAAAACACATTGACTGAAGTAGTTGGTATATTCTCTCAAACTGAACTGACTAATATGGGCAGCTTTTGATTTGACTAATCATATTTGGACATACAGGTGGGGGGAAAGAAATGCAGGGTGTCTACCGGTCATGAAAGTCATGAAAAAGTCACGATTTCAGAAAATGGTCACGAAAGTCATGAATTTTGCCTTTCAGTCATGAATTTTTCCACTTAAAAAAAATAAATCCCCTTTCCAGGCCATTTTATATCAAATGGATGCTTGCAACGGTCTTGACATTATCGGAAAGTCTTTGTCATAACTGCAAGTGGGACGATCGTGAACGAAACAGAACTTTTCTTAGTTTGTTTTTCTTTTGTTTTTGGGTGCGTTCAGACTGTCACCTTTGAGTAACTCGAGAAAAACCCAAGTCGTTCATGATGACAGATTTTATATTTCCAAGGAGATAAACAAAGCGTTCACGCTGCCAAGCTGAGTAGCATTACTATACGTATTTGTTTAATTATACGAAATTCGACATTACAATGTGTCGAAATTCGACATTATGCAACAATAATTTTTACAGTTAATTAAAGTCATGAAATTTGTGCGCAAAGGTCATGAAAAAGTGATGAAATTCAGTTTATGAAACCTGGCAGACACCCTGAAATGGGGAAATCTTTGTATGAAAGGAGGAGGGTACACTGTTTTCAAAGCCAGATAGCTGTCGACGCATGTGCCTTGTGCTTCTCCTTTTCACGCCCCATCCCTGATATGTTCAATCAAGTTGAGATAAATAGAATGAATTTCAAGAAGCTGTAATGTGCTTGCATTCATTCTACAAAAAAGTTGCAATTATGAAAGTTTACATAAGAAAATTTTTACTAAATTCAACCATCAAATTTCTGAGATATTTTGAAAAGAACCTCAAAAATTAATAAATTTTCATGGTTTTTTGAACGCTAAAAGTTCTCCCGGGATGGATCATTTTAGATAATTTTTTTCTTTCATAGTAGCACTAATATGTACAAATTGAAAAAAGAAAATCTTCTACCCCATCTTTTTGCAAGACGAGCCCTGTTTTCCATACCTGTTGACTGGACTACAGGGAGTAGTGCCAGTTCACCTCCTATGTGTGATGTAGTATGTTACAGAGGGATAGGAATATCAAATGCTTAAACATTTTTAAGTCCTTTATAAAGTGTTAAAAAAAGGATGAGAGAAAGAGATACTAATAACTTTTATCTTTATATTCACACTAGCTGCGTGCCTGTTTTCACACAGTAGGAAAAGAATAATTTCCTATAATAACTACCTGTAACAAAACAAAATCTTAAAAAAAAAAAAAATACAATTTAGGTAGTCCTTTTGGATGAAACTATCATGGTATACATTAATGCAACGTAAGATTATAGTTAAGTTTGTAAGACGACCGTTGAAAAATGATGAAAAGCCCACTCTTTTAATTTCACGAAATATCCATTAACGTGGTATACTGTGCTTTAATTCATGTTAACCTAACAAATCTATTAATACTACCTATTACTTATTAAATATTATTGATGTTCGTTTCTCCCTCTTTAATGCTCAATTTAAAGAATCAGCTTAGATATTTGAAACCAATGGTGCCTTTTCTACTCTTTGATGATTCTTCGCAATTGATACATTAGCATAAACGATAAACATTATTTATAATGGTTGCCATTAAACCACCTCTCAATATCTTTTTAAGCATAATTCTTGTCAGATTGGCATATTTAGTGCTGCAAAATATTTCATCTCGCCATAGTGGAAAATATCCAAGCTGTACCAATCTAAACATTTAAATCCTCCATGGTTCAGTCTTGTGAAAAACATCAAACTATCAAACATATTTGCAATTTTAAACATCTCGAGGAGATGTTTAAAATTGCAAGTATGGTGTTAAATTGTGTGGCAAAGTTTACAAATTTTACGCAGTTTTTTTAATTTATGATGTCACATTCTAACCAGGTTAGTGGAGTCTGGTTATTTCTCGCAGTAGTTTTCTAACAGAGTAATATTGAAACTTACGACGTTGAAAAACTCACTTGCAACCACTGATGTAAAATACCCGGGTATATACCCAAAATGGGTATTTACCTGGGTATTTATTTTTGAATTAACGCTATTGTTTAAAAAAAGCTTGTATCGGTGGGTAAGGATATTCACACACACACACATACAGAGCTCATTCTAAAGTGGGAAAAAGGGCAGGGTGCAAAGGTTTTAAAAAAGGGCAGTACATATCCCGATTAAAAGCACTTCTAATTCGCAAAAAAATTGAGTAAAACAATGCTTTATTGATTAATAAATTAATAATTAGTAATTTTTATTAATAAATTAATTAAGTTGGTAAAGCTAAGTAATGTAAAAGAATTAATTATTTTTTAATTACCTTTATTAATTAGCTTATTAAAATAAATTATAAATAGTTAAGTTAATAAGAATATTTCTTTAAAAAATTTTTAAGTTTTTTTTTTCTTCTTTTTATAACAAAAATAATCACCCAAACATACCTAACAGCCAAGAAAATGCTTAATTAAGTAAACATTTTGCATAAGAATATTAATAAACTATTTATTTGATCACCTTGTTAAGAATTATCAATAAAAGTTTAAATTAAGAAACACCTAATAAAGTTAAGTTGTTATAAATCTAAATTTTATTTTTATTTTTTCAGTTTTCAAGTTATTACACCTATAAAAATAATTCATTCAATTTTCATCATTCACTTCTCTTTGTAAGAATTAATCCAATGGTACAAAGAATTAAAATATAGTTAATGCATGAAATTATTAATAACACTTCTGTTCAAAATAACCATATAATGATATAAATATATATTCCAGTTGTTCAATATATATTCCACTACAAATTCCAGTTATTTATTATTTTTTTTGAAAATGGACAACAATAGCTAAAATTTTTTTCAAGATTATCTTCAGCCATTATAAGTATTCTGTTGATTTTAACCACCTCCGCGATTTTAACAATCAGCTGGTCACCTACATAAGTGGAAATATTGAAACAGCCTGAAAGTAGATAAGAACCTCAACCCCATCTTTCTCCCCCTTTCTATCCCAGCCTAGCTCAAAAAAAAAAAAAAAAAACCCTCAAAGAAAGAAAGAAAAGAAAAATATGTTCGGACAAAAAATTTCTAACTTTTGTTCAAATTAAGATGTCTTTTTAAAATTTGGAATCTGAATCAATTTTTGCATTTAAAAGTGATCCCCAAAATTTCAAACAAATCGGTTCATTACTAAAAAAAATATAGATGAATGAATTTTTACACAGTTGATAAGCATCCCCCCCCCCTTCTCATCACAGAGACATATGTTGGATCCCCACAACGTACGCGTTGGCACGGCCTATGGGAAGGATGGGGGGTGGGGAGTTCTATTACCATAAAAGTTGTGTAAATCCCCCCACCACCACCAAATAAGAGAACAAATATTTTTTTAATCATCGGGGCGCTAACGTGAATCAAAAGCCAACAGGGCGGAATATTTTTTTTAAAAAGGGCATCAGGGCGCGGCGCACCGCTGGCACCGCCTAGAATGAGCTCTGCACATATATATATATATATATATATATATATATATATATATATATATTAAGTATAATGTAAAAGAAAAAGAAAAACAAACTTAGGAACCCTTTACAACTTTTTAATTTCATAAAACTTCAAAAAATATAATTATGAAAAGAAGCTATATGATACATGTTGAATAAAATACTTGATTAAATATAGCCTATAAATATAACTGTTGGAATAAAATTGTAAATAGGAATAATAACAAGGAGCAGTGTATTTGACAATTTGAAAAAAAGGAGAGAAATTCAGCTATACTAAATATATACAGACAGTAAAAACTGAATTACGAATCTGAATCTCAGGAGACCGAAAATCAAATTTGTAATTCTAAAAAATTCGTTAAAGGGAAATTTTATTATAAAAAAATTGGTATTAATGATTTTTTTTTAAATAGAAATGTTTTGTTCATCAATCTGAAATATTCATAAAAGTTTAAATTTACCGTAAAAAATGTTTTAAAACCTATTACTTATAACTACTAGTTTTGTAACTATTTGCATGTAATTTTTATTTTAGTGATCATTAAATCAATCATAAGATGCATATAATTCCCTCTACCCTTCAATAACAAACCATAATAAACTATCAGAGTTTAAAAAATAATAAACATAAAATAAGATATGGGATGTAATAGTAAACTTAAAATAAGCTATGAGGTATATTAATCAATGTAACACATTAAAAATATTGCCAAAGCTGTCACTTGTACAAAACAATTTAAGGACTACCATAAAACATCCTTCATTATTAAAGTTAGTGAAAAAAATGCGGTATGACTGATAAAGTAGTTTATGCCAAATAATCAAACACTTAATAATAATAATAAACATTACAAAAATACTCATAATGAAGTCAAATTAAAATTAAAAACTTTGTATTAAAAAAAATGGAACAATAATAGAAATCTAATTGGTATTAATCATAAATGTTGTTAAGAAGAGTTATTCCATTCTAAGTTGAAAATACCCAGTTTTGGGGTATTTACCCAGGCCTTGGATAAATACCCCAAAAATATTTACCTACCCAGTAGGTATTTACTCACCCCACATCACTGCTTGCAACAGAGCTTATAAAGTTAATTTTGAGAAGCTAGGGTTATGCCTAGCTAATCAGTATTTCAAACATTTTTGAGCTATTTTGCTAATGGTGTAACTTTTGTGCAAGAGCTTTTTAAGTTGCTAAAATTTAACAAAAAAAGTATAGATAATATACCACCAACAGTAGCGGATCCAGGGGAGGGGCTAGGGGGCTTCAGCCCCCCCCCAAAAGAGATTGCTCAAGGGTAACATTCTGCTTTATTATACACTTTAAATAGCTAAAATGGTCATATTTTATTACTTAGCCCCTCCCAAAAGCCTAATACTTTAGACTAAAATTTTGATTTATAGTACATTTTAATTGGGTGAAATAAACTTTTTAAAAAATTTAGCCCCTCCCCAAAAAAATTTCTGGATCCGCCACTGACCACCAACAGTCGTCCAAACTTGGCGACATTTTGCACGATTTTTGGAATACATACAACAGTTGTCGTCAAGCCGAAAAAGAAAAGTATGTTTTATGTTAATCAGTATTTCCCCCCTTGTGGCAGCTTTTGAATTTCCCATGATTTTAAAAATTGCAAGTTTCCTTTTGATATTATGGGTGCTGAAAAATTATAGTGCTCAAAAATCACCAAGGGTAGCTCATGCATTAAACAAACTACTTTTAAATTTTTATAGTCCTAGTAAATTTTTACGTAGATTTCTAACGCATTTTTAAACTCATGATATCAAAATTGTGTCATTATCAGTTGCGATATCTAACATGAATTAGTGAAAGAAAGGAAAGAAAAAACAAAACTTGCATTATTTTACTTTTCTACAGCATCTGATAATCTAGAAGTTTATTATTTCGTTCATGGTGTTGTATTTTTTCAAAGCTTAGTAACCTATTTAGAATTTCTAATGCATTTTTAAACTCGTGACATCAAAATGACGTCATTTCATTTATGATATGCAACTTTGTTTACAGTTATGTCAATTGTCAGAATATAGATGGTATGTCACATGATTTTTTTACACAATATTAAAATTTCTAATGAATTTTTAAATTTGTGATATCAAGATAACGTAATTTCATTTATGATATACCATTTAGTTTTCAATTATGTCTATCGCCAGCAAATAGATATATCACATGACTACTATTTTAGACAATCAAAAATTGGGAAAGCTTTCTGAAGGTGAAAATTATCAAAAAATCATGGAACAATTGAGTTTTCAGAATTTTTAAGTTGACTATGGACTATTCTGCCATTTTACATATATGTGCAAAATTTCAAGCCAATAGGTCGAACGGTGTGGAAGGAGTTCCCGGACGAACAAACAAACAAACTTTCACATTTAATAGTAGATTCCTGCATATTTTAGACAAGCTCATATCTTAAGTTACTTTTTTATAGCTTTAAAATCTTTTGAAATCAGAAATCAAACTAGCTGGCAAAGAGGAAAAAAGGGCAAAAATTAAATAACTCCATAAAATATTCCATCTTATTATGATAGTTGAACTTCCTATCTCAATTAAAATAGATTACCTTATTCAACGTAACATAATAACAACATTGACATATTTTAAATGCTCAAGCTCATTTTCTATGTAAAATAACGCCATAAAGATTTCTTGAACGGCCATGGCTGTTCAAGTAACCTATATGGTGTTATTTTATGAAGTTTTTTATTTTGTTTGAATCACCAGTTATTTTGAGTGATTTTGTTACCTTTTCTATATGCTTCACTTATATAGTTTTTTATTAGTTTCTAAATGTAACTATTAATAAGTAACTATTAATGCCATGGCGACTCAATGTCAAAAGTAGGATCACATTGCCAAAAATCTTAAATACTACACTGACTTAACTGATACATGTTAGAGGTGTGACAGGCATAGCTTGGGCCAGACTCAGACCATAAGAAATTTTTCATTTATGCATTAAATAGATTTAGAAAAGAATGCATTATTTTCGGATAAATTAATGTATTTATTTTATAAAATACTGCCCAATAAGGTACTGAATTGCTTCAGATGGATTCTTGAGAGCAATGGTTTAATGCTTAGTCATGAGATCGAACATCTATTTATATTAAACACATCATTATTCTAGTAGGCAAAAGTGATATTCTGGTAAAAAAGTAATTGTCTTTGATTAGTGAATTAGAATAAATTTTAGGCTTGGGTTCTGAGGCTTACTATCTTTCGGGTTTGGGGGACTCATATTACAAGTCTCAGGTCTTGCTTTAAAAAATAAGTCCAAAGTCATCTCTAGTCATTCATTAATTCCATGTAATGAAAAAATAAATAAAAACTAGATTTCAAATACTTTACAAACAATACTTTCCCTGCAGATTCTAACCCTTCCTGTTTCTTACTATGTTCTTCTAAAGGACTTATATAAAGTTTGTCATTTATTATTTTATCCTCAAAATCGATTTCATTTCTTGCACTTCTTTTTTTCTTTACCAGCAATAGAGCAAATAATTTCACTATACCAGCGGCGTAGCTAGGTTTCATGTATATGGGGAGTGATATGACGGTTCGAAAGCACAGGCCTGATGAAAACTGGGGGGTCCTGAGTCCTGATCTGAGATTTATAGTCCAGGATTTTTCCTATATTATATAATTTTTAACAAATAAAAAAGGGGAGAGCCCATTATATAATGCGTCTGTATCTCCATTCTCCAAACTTCTTTCCACGGCCTTGCGACATCTAAATTTTTTTAACATTACAAAATTATTAAATGTATTGACTAGACACTTACACGCATGAAGCTAAACTTTTAAAATACATTTTTTTGGAGCAACTCATAAAAAGTATAACGAAAAAATTGTAAAATTAAAAATTTAGTCTTAACACTATAATTTCATGTGTCTGGCATTTATCTTGGTAAAAAATCGCTCGTCTTGGCAGACCACGGGGATAATACGTAAGTACCAACAGACATATAAGCTAAAAATCTTATAGGGATCCAAAAGTGTATAAACTCATACATATTTTCTTTTCATTTCTTAAAATCGACTTTTTATGGAAAACGAAGCATTATAAAGTAAATTGTACATCGAAATAATTTATTGTCGTTCTGATATTTACCTGCAGTTTCAACTTGATTTATAGTAGATTTTTTAATAATTGATTCATGAAACTTCTCTCATTGTGATGGAATGAATGAGACTTTGTTATTTGTTTACATCCATCCGAGGCGAGATTGTTGCCAGTTTTACCAGATTGACTGGAGATCATCGAGCTTGTTCTTTTGGGGGGATCGACTTAGACATCCTAAAGAAGCGAACATGTGACCAAACCGTCATATTTCTCGTCCGCCATGCTTATCGGTGAACAAATACATACAAACTGTTCCTGTCAGCCTAACCTCTCTGCGACAGGTCCCTCTTCTGCGTGACAGATTTGGGTTCTCCTAACGTATTTCAAAGGGCGTAAATCCGGTTTTTAGCATTAAAAAAAAGTATTGAATTCAAGTTTTCGGATAATTTAATGGATGGAGTTGGTTAAGGATAATTATTACTAACTAGTAATTATTTCCAACTCAAAATTAGACCGTGATATATTAAATTTTTTAAGTTGGAACGTTACTGACGTAGTGGATCCAGGGGAAGGGCTAGGGGGCTTCACCCCCCCCCCAAAAGAGATTGCTAACGGGTAACATTCTGCTTTATTCTACACTTTAAATAGCTAAATTTTGATTTATAGTACATTTTAATTGGGTGAAATGAGCTTTTTTAAAAATTTAGCCCCGCCCCAAAAAAAATTCTGGATCTGCCACTGGTCAAAGAGTCATCGATAATCATTGCTTATACCTTTTTTTTATCTTGTTCTATAACGTCAGTTGCGAGCATGTAGAAATACGTCATTATGCATTAATTTTTCAGTCATTTGAAAAATGTGAACAATAGGGAAAATGAGGTATAACTTGGCTCAGCCACATTTAAAAAATGGTAATGCTTTTTCTGACGTTTCCTTGTTTATTTTTTATTACTATTTTTTATTGCTATGCTGGCCAGGTTTAGTCAAGGCTATACAGTTACTTTGTCTCTCTTTTTCGAAGTACATAAAATGTAAATATAAAATCTAGAACCAGGGAATGATCGAACACTATTTGTTGCGACGCACAGTTGACCATGTTCATGTATAAAAACTGGCTGCTTCAATAACATTGCAATTTTTTCGAATGTTTGACCTTGAGACATACACCTCAAGGCGATGACATAAATAATTGCTCATTTGCGATGACAATAAGTAATTGAAATTGCGATGACAATTCTTTAAAGGTTTCTTTTGAAAGTTAAATGATAATATAGCTCCGGAATGTTTTTTTGGGACATATTCCGAATTATCCTTTTACTTGGAATTCAAATTTTTCTGCTTCGTGTGATACGATGCGTTACGATGCATAAATTTGATGCGCATTCTTGTTCCATTAATTAATGCTACCTTTGCATTTCAATTTCTGATCAGTAAAACTTAGTAAAACTCAGTAAAACTTATAGTCTGTAATTAACTTTCAACACTAACAAATGTGGTGGCAAACTATGGTACTTTTCGGTTAGCCGAGCGTAGATCCCGCCAACAATTTTTTCTTGGCGATGTTGAAAGACTACTTCTAAACCATCTTTGTTCCCCAAAACACAGCCGAAAATGTTCATCAGTATACAGAAAAGTATGTATATACAAATTACCATGTATAAAAGTATCAATATACTAAAAATAAATTTTTATGTTTATTGGATTCATCGTTTGTTCCAAAATATGGAAATGGAAAAAACATAAGGAATTAAATTAAAATTCCAAAATATGGAAATGCGGATGACAGAAATCTGTAATGGAAATTATGCTCGGTTATTCAGATTCTCGTTAGGTTTGTTCGCAACTGGTGCAAGTTTCAATTATTTGGCGTTTTATCGGCTTATCGAAAATTATCCAATACACTAACAGTCAAATAATTCAAAAGCTCTACTGGACACGGCCGTACCCAGGGTGTCCGGCCCACCCCCGAAATTTAAAATTATATTAACAAAATAATAATTATGAAGTCTTTTTGTGAAAAATTCAGACTTTTTCACCGTTTGGTCCCCCCACCCCCCGAAAATTTTTTCTGGGTACGATCCTGCGACTGGATAATTATTGAATTTACTGTCATCATGGCAAATTATTTTATTAAGTATATCAGTATTAATAAAAGTACGATCAGCATTTTTAAGTGCTGAAATAACTGACTTCAATATGTTATCCGAGAGTATGTTTTTTTCGGAAATATTTATTATTAATAATATAGTATTACAGGGTGTCTACCGCTCCGGAAAGTCTGGAAAAAGCCGGGAAATTGGAAAATGGGTCCGGAAAAAACCGAGAAATTGGTTAATGGGTCCGGAAAATTCACCAAAAGAATCACTTCTTTTTTCGGTATCCCTTTTTTTTAACCCTTCCTATTTGTCAGTCTCGAAACCGAAAGCAACTGCAACGTATTTTCCGGACCGCGAAAGCATCAAGCCATGTGTTTGCATAAGGAGGGAAAAATGGGGGCTCATCCATCGTGACGGCAGGGTAAAAAAGCTGTCGTCAGCGCTGATCATCCGTCTGCGCTGTTTGCAATAGAATTTCATTCATTGATTATTTATTTTAACTCAGTGTTTTGGATTTGAAGTGTAGAGAGACGAAAGTGGCTAAAATTTGTGATAGAAATAAGTATCGTGGACGGGATTAGTAGATGATCATACGTGATTTATTCAATCATTTTATTTTCCACGTACGTATTTATTTTTATTGCTTAATATTTCTCAATATTTATGTATGCATGCTCGCATATAACACAAGCAATTGGCCCCTTTTTTTCTTAGAAAGTGTGCGCTCTTTGAGTTTCGTTTTATTTTTTGAATTTAAAGTATTGGATAGTGTTCAATTTCGAGGACTTATCTCTTCATTAGAATGGCTGCTGAAAGTCCGTCGAAGAAGTCCTGCGGGGCACCCGGGCCTCCCAGCAGATATTTTAAAACATTGATATTAACTCTAATAACAATAAGATTTAAAATCCCCCCCCCCCGGGTATGGAAATTTATATACGCTTCTGGTCCTTCTACCTCCCAAAAGTCAGGGAAAACTCGGGAAAAAGTCAGGAAATTGACTTTCAGAAATTTGGTAGACACCCTGTATTATTTTCATCTCCTATTGATTGCTAACGTAATTCAATAATATTTTCACTAAACTGGTGAATAATTTCGGTACTTACGTATTATCCGGTGGTCATTTCTGCCAAACGATTTTTGCGTAAAATGTGCTAGAAAACTTGGCGGACCGCCGGGATAATACGTAAGTACCATAATTTCATTTTTTGAAAATTTTGCTGGAATGCTATAACACTATAGTATCGTTGTAATTTGATGTTGTTATTTCAAAACTGACACAGCAGTGGAACCATCGCCCGACTTGGCGCAAAATTGTGCGAGCCAATTTACTTCTCTATTTTCTTTTACAGTGCATAAACATATACATAAATTTTATCATTCGCATAACCACCTCCATACGAACTTTAGCTGTGCCGAATTTCGCGGTCATCCGTTCGTGCAATGTGCTGTAAAAGGGACACAAAGATTTTGATTAGCGTATTTATATATATAGATATAAGGCCCGTTTACATGTGAAAATGGAAAAGCGGAGGTTATGGTTAAATGGTTAAAGCGGAGTACAGGGGAAAACTCGCAATGCTTCATGGGAAAGCGGGGTTGACTCTGCATTAACCCTCCTTTCGACCAGGAATCTTTCTACCCCGCATCCCCCCCCCCTAAGTAGGGGAAGCGGGGTAGAAAGCAGTGTAAGTCCCGGGATTTACTCCGCATTTTTGCACATGTAAACGGGCCCATAGATACCCTTTTTTCGGAGTTCCTCTTCTCTTTTTTTAAATTTTGTTTCTGCCCAGTTATAATCACATTTTCCAATTTTTACTGATGCTCAATGACGTAGCATGGGCTCTCAACTGCCAGCCGTTAAAATTATTTTTTAAAAGTTGTGTCCATCCGGAAGAAAGAGATAAGGCTAAAACAGCGTACTTATGTGTGGGTAAGAGTGGGTGGGGGGACCCAGAGAGCTGCTATAGTCATGGGCCCACTCCACATTCTGACCACAGATTTTGTCTGGCTATCATCTTCGGCGGCAGTTGTAGCCCGACACGATAAGCATCGCATCGGGGCGCAGTCTTCGAAGGGACGCCATTTCGAACTCAAAAGCTAAGAAAAACTTGAAAAATATACGTGAAAGTTTTTTTTTTTTTTTTTCCGATGCATGACAAGTCAATGTATCTAAAATCTATTTCCTGCACAAGAAAGAAATGCAGGAAAATTGTTTTTTTTTCTCGTAAGTGGTCTGTGATGCTGATCATCAAATATTTTTAATTATTTGGGTTTCGATTCCTATTCTAAATTAGCTTTGACCATTCCAAAAACCTTAGTTTTTCACTTTCACTTTTACTTTCGTTTATTAAATAAATAAATAAAGGGATTCGGTGGCCTCTTACGCATGATGACAGAAACCGCCACAGTTCTGTATTTAAGTCTTCCGTTTTCTAGAAATAATTGCTTACCCCATTAAACCATGTAGGATGGAAAGTGTTTCGCATTTAAACCGCCAATTACAGATAGTTTCAATTTCAATAAGCCAACTCGAGTTAGAAGGTGCTATTATCATCACCTCACATGGCGCCCATTATCAAATAATTGCTATTTTGTTTTTAAGGTACCTTGTTTTAACAAGATTCAAAACTGACTTGAATTGCAGAAAATAATATTTTGAAAGTCCGCAACTGCTTGCTTTTCTTTCAAACTATTAGATTAGGGTGGGGGTTGCATTTAAAAAATGGATGCGGTTGCTTACTTTTGCCCATCTGGTCAGTATATTATTTAAAAAGACAGTCATAATAGGGCATGCGACTATTTTAGAAAATTTCACCAGAGCTGAAACTAAAACATTTTTGAAACCCGCAATCTTTCGGATAAGATTCTATGAAATAGGAGAAGAATCAGATGCTGTTGATGCTTTTTGACTAATCAAAATATTTTCACATGTAATCTAGAACCATGGCTTGGCTAACAAGATATACAGGCTACGTAGCTGACATTTTAGCCAGACCCTTTTGCACCCATAGAGTCCAAAACCATTGCAAGATGGTAACACCCTCAAGGTCTCATGATTCTTCGAGTGTAAAAGGTTGCGACAAAATTATCAGCACTGCAGCCTGTATATCTCGTCAGCCACAATACAAAGAGCATTCTTTCCAATCACTGGTCACTGGTTAGGACTAAGTTGCCAGTCCGCGAAAAAACGAAAAATGTTAATGCCTTTTTAAGGTTATATAAACTTCTCAACTACTTTCCAGAAAAGCAAACCTTTTGAAGAAAACCAACTAAATTCTGCCAGTGGAGGTTGTTTATTAATTTCAGCTGAAGCCGCTCCCGCAGAAATTTTGTCCTATAATAGTCGACTCGCAAATTGGGAAGCAATCTAGAGCATAGAATAGGCGACTTTTTTACGTTTGCAGAGGGGTGCCACATATCCTGGTGCCACCCCTGTTTACATCATAAGACAATATACTAAAATTCTAGATGGGCAAGTGTCCTAACTTGCCCACCCCCTTATGAGCCCCCTTAGTTTTGAGTGAAGCACGCTAGAGTTATGAGAGTACTTAAAAGTATGAAATGTGGAACGGTGTTGCATCCCTATATAGAAATATCGCCAAATTTAGCGCTAAAATTAAGTCCCCAAAATTAGGTTTTCGAAGACCTACGACCCATAGAACCCGAGATTTCCAGAACATTACATATCAATGCAACAAAAAGCAAAATTTAACTATTTAACGCATAGAATACGAATTTTAAACTATTTAAAACCCCAGAACAGCGGGTTGTTCCCAAAATTCGTAACACAGGGTAAGAAAATTTCCGTTTTAGAACGGTTTTTAATTAATAATTAAAAAAAGTAATTAAAATTTTAAAATTCTGATTCTCAGGTGCACATTATCAGCATTCATGGGCTTATATATTCAAATTTTCAGAGTTCTGTGTGCAGTAGATTTGTCTGGAGACCGCACACAGACAGATTTACAAACATTCATTTTTATTATTATAGAGATAGATAGATTTGGCGTAAACCTGATGAAATTTTCGTGCCATTTCATGCTTCTCAAATGCAAATAGGGATGGACGCGAGACGCGAAATAGGGCTGTCTCGTCTCGCAGGTGGTAAACCTCTGTCTCGTCTCGCGTCTCGCAACCACTTTGTCTCGTCTCGCGTCTCGCACAGAAATTGCCTGTCTCGTCTCGCGTCTCGCGAGTCTCGCAAAATTAAGGACTGCGAATTTTTACCATATTTTTAGTAACATTAATAGTACTAGTTATTGAAAATTAATATTAACAATAGCAATTAGTTGCATATTGCCATATTAGTACATATATTAGTTACCATATTAACTCATATAGTTATTTGAAATGATAAAAATTCGGATTTAATCCGTATATATAATGTGACATGACACCGAAAATTTATTTATTTGCGTAACTGCGTAAATGTAATATTTATGGTTGATGGGAGTTTCATTTGCTTTTGAAAATATATAAAGCTTTGAATTTTGTCAGATATGTTGCAGAACTCAGGGACACATGTTGGGCAAATAAAATTTTGATCTAATTAAACGGCCCCAATGTACGGAATAGTGAATAATTATAGTGAGCGGAATGGTGAATAATTAAAGTGAAGCTTACTTATCCCCCCTTCCGTTTTAGTGTATGAGATATGGGTTTCATATTTAATCGGGGGAACCCGGGTTTAACCTGTTCATTTACACCGGGTACGGGCAACCTTTGGAAGGTTGCGAGCCAAAATTTAGGATGTTAGGGACGTCACGGACCGTATAAGTGGGATTTTGATTTGGTTTATATTGATTGTCTATGGCGGTGCTGTCCAACCTTTTTATCGCCGCGACCTGGTCAGCGTTTGATAATAATTTTACCGCGGACTGGTCAGGGCAGGGAGTACGCCTATTGTTTTAATTTAATTGTGCTTCAACATACCTTCAAAATATATACAGTTTCACAAAATATGAATGTAAAATGATTTAAGATTTTATCTCACTAGGACTCTAAATGAATGAGAACACTGAGCTTATTTCTTTGCAACGAGTTGGTTAGATCTGGAGGTAAGAAGCAATGACACCCAAAGTGTGTTGCTTATGTACAATTCATTCCTTTATTCTGTTATTTTGGTTCTTGTCAGTGCAGAAAATCCCGCTTCACACAGTTAGGTTGTTGGAAATGGCAATAGGGATTTAAAAGACTGGAATTTTAATTCATAGTCTTGAAATATTTAATAAGCAGTAAAATAATGTAAAATAGTCATGAGATTTTTTTCTGTTACAAAATCTGTTCTGTATAAACACAAATTATAGTATTAGCACAAACCCAAGAAACTCAAGACCTCGAGAGAAATGCACGACAGAAAATAAAATGGAAATAATGTAATTTTTCTTGAGCAACCCGGTACCATTTGATCCGCGGACAGGGGGTTGGGGACCACTGGTCTATGGAAATTTGAAATCTGCCACTTGCTGGATAAAATACCCTGGAGGGCCACATCCGGGCCGCGGGCCAGGGTTTGCCGATAAGTGATTTACACTATCAAAAAGAAGAGACAACAGAAAGGACTTGTGAGCGTTGGATTTGCGCAATCACTCCAGTCGATCATTCATTTGCGTTCGCATAGCTTGGCTTATGGCGAAAGACAGTGCCGTAAAAATAGAGAGGCATGGCAGGGCGAATACCCGGGGCCCCCACATGTAGGGGCCTCAAAATCCATACAACTATTTCTTCAACCACTTGGATTTTTTATCTTTTATAACGTTTTAGATTTGTACATTTACTATTCAAAACGGATCACCTAACACTGTTTAAGCAGAAAACAAAAAAGTTGCTTACTGTTTACAAAATAGCTAACAGCTCACCAACAGATCCGCTGTATTACGATACGTACAGCTGATTATGAAAAGTTAAATTTATATACCAGTATTTCTAGAACCAAAGTTCTTTAACTAATGACCTTGTGTTCCCTTTATTTGTATTCTAGAAAAACATGATCTGGGCCTCAAAAAGCCACTCTGAAGCAAGCATCCCTTTTGGGGGGCCCTCTTATTTCTTAAAATTATCATATCACTTAGGTAATTTAAAGCAAATGGCAGTTTTTTCTTTTTGTTGTAATTATTACTTACAAATATTTTATGTACTTACAAATAATGTGCAGATGCATAATCAGTGGTGTACACCGACTTTCTTTAAGAGAAGGGGGGAATGGAAATAATCTTTTGGTTAAATAAAAGCCATAATCTATATGTTTAAAATTAAAACTGTACGGACTTTATGTTAAAAATGCATGGACAAAGGGGGAGGGACTGAATCCTCACCCCCACACCATTTGTGCACGCCACTGAGCATAGTAAATATATGGAGCTGAACCACACTTTTCTAGAGTAAGTCAATGCTCGGAAATTTCTTTTTCCTTTTAATGAGGATCTAAATTAGGAATGGCATGGCATACAAAGGTCCAAATGCCAATTAACACGCTCTACTTTTTCTCGCATATCGTAAAACTCAAAATTAGCCAAC
The DNA here is from genome assembly GCA_038373885.1 of Cheiracanthium punctorium. NCBI lineage: Eukaryota > Metazoa > Arthropoda > Arachnida > Araneae > Cheiracanthiidae > Cheiracanthium > Cheiracanthium punctorium. The sequence continues at coordinate 366,486 of JAWZYV010001663.1, read as the reverse complement.
TTAAATTGACACTTTGTCCTTTATTCCCCCCCCCTCCAAAAACCAAAGACATTAGAATATACTAGAACGAGTATATTCTAATGTCTTTGCCAAAAACCAATGGTTTGAGTCCCTCTTGCAAAATATTTTAATATTTGTTGGTCGTCTTTTTCTTTTACTTGTGCAATAATCAGAGTTCACATTATTTTGCATTCATTATACAAATGATTCGATAATTATTTGTATAAAAACCCAAATTAAAAATAAAAATAAATGTTATATTCCAGCTGGAGTTCATGTAAAATCCATTAAATACTTCAGTATATGAAATTAAAAATACCTTGTTGTTACAAACCAAGTGCTCTATTAATGGCTAAAAACGCTTTTATAAGGAATAATACTACTTACATCATGAACACATAATTGCTATATTGATGATTTATTAATGTTTCTGTGTTGTTTTGTGTTAAGGTAAAGCTACGAAAGAGCTATCTGCTTAGAAGGGGTGCAATGGGAGGAGGACCTCTAACGCGTATTCACGTTACATCTGGAGAAAACCGCCCAAAACTTCGATAGCCGCACGGTAGGATAGAACCCTGCCTTCAGAACCTTCACAGAGACCCTCACAATTCAGTCATCTTACCATGTTGTATGTTGAGTGTTATTCCCCAATGGTGAGCGGAAAAAACGCGACTTTTAATAGTGACATAGGATGTAACATGGTCGTTATATGCTAGTCAATGAGGCAAGAGCGCAGCCAGAAAATTTTGTCGAGGGGGTTGTATAAGATACAATTTTGTATTGATAAACTTAATTTCTTATTGACGACAAAAATCTGAAAGCTCTTAATAACTAATTTTGAAAGTTTCGCAGGGAGGTATATCCCGATATCCCACTCCATGGTTACGCTTCTGCAGTGACGTACGAAATGGGGGCGGCTTTGGGGCTCGAGCCCCCCCCCATACCTTTGGAGGATGATAGAAAATAACCATATATCGGTGTCTTTTCCAGTGTCCAGAATCCACATACTTTATTTTTTGTCTGGAAACCGATCATTAGCGAAATTCTCGATACATTAATTCCTCACCCTTGTTTTTTTTTCCGGGAAAAAAAAAACGGTCACTCAACAGTTGTTTGTGGGTGGAATAGCGAACGGAAGTCTTCATGTCAATTGTGAAAGCAGCGGTCATCTTGCAACTTGTCACCGCTCTGGCGCCTTATCTCGCAATCTGTTCGGAGGTGTCCTATTGTTGAGGGGAAAAAATTCTTCCGGTGATAGGGCGCACCTACTTCCACGTGCTGAGATAGCTCGCCCTCCGTAGGTCCATTCTGTTCTGGAGTGAGAGGTCATCCATCGTGTCGGCAAATCCAAAAGACACCGGGCAATTATGTCCTCGGGACATCTCTCTCCCGACATTTCTGTTTTAACTGGAACTCTGTAGTAGGGACCCTCCGATATCTGATATTCTGCGTAAAAAAAAAAAAAACAGCTTTGGCATCTCAACACAAAGCATGCTTTTCCTTTCGGCCCCAGTCCTGTGTTCAAAGTTTGTCTTTTTAAATGACTAGAGGAAGCGTTAAGGATAAAGAGAAATTCTGCGAGGGTTGTTCCTCATCTCATAGCGTGAAGTTTTAAAACAGGAAAAGATCTTATACATATAGTAGTATTTTACAATATTTCTTTATAAGTATAGCGCTTTTGCTCATTTTGAAAGACAATTTTTGTGTTTATTATTACTTTTTATTCTTCTTTCTTGACATGATCAGTGGCATACGCAGACTTCCTTCAAGAGGGGGAGGGGGGGTTATAGACATAAATTTGTGTTAAAATGTAATATTTAAGCTAAAATAAATGTGTGTAAATGTATAAATGTGTATAAATTAAATGTGTATAAATGTAATATTGTGTAACGTAATATTTAAGCTATAAATTGAAAATTTGTGGACATTTTGTTAAAAAAATTTTGACAAGGGGGGAGGGGTGAACCCCCAAACCCTCCCCCCCTTGCGTACGCCACTGGACATGATGAATACTGGGTGACTGTTGATAAAAGTACATAGTACAGTTTTTGAAGAACCAGTGAAAAAGCAGTGGAAAGAGAAAAACCGCACAACATTAAATGGGTTTATTTTTTCAAATGAATGTGAGTGTGCGTGTGTGTGTGTGTGGGGGGGGGGAATGAAAAATGTAAAGGAGTGGGCATCCGAAAGGGCGCAAACAGAGGTATATTCATGTATTTTGTATTTATCTCTATTGAAAGTTGACATTCCGATAATTTTTCAAGGTCAGTGGCCTGATTTTTAAGTGCACAGTAGCCCCATTGCCTCTATAGCTTTTGGTGAAGTGATTTTTTTTTTGTATCACTAGGGGCCAAGGCCCCCAGACTCGCTACGCTCGCTTTTCGTATGAGACATTCAGCCCCTAATCAGGCTTATTCGTAAAAAAGACATAATTTCAACAGACAAAACCCGAAGATTGGATCAGATAGAATGTTACTGAGCTACGCATTGCTTGGTTCTTGCATGTTCATTGGTACATAAAAATTTAAACTTCACACTACAGTAGAACCCCTCCCCTCATAACACGGAAGATATTTTGTTATGGGAATCCGTGTTGTACGGGTCCTGAGCTATACTACACCTGGCGTGCGGACTCCGCTTATAATCGCTGGAAAAATTATTTGCACTCTTCAGAAACACAATGATTTTCAATGTTGCCATTCAAAAGTTATATTAATTAGGAGCTAAAGCATAATAAAATCAGAACATCTGTTTCAGTTGTATTTTTAATAATGTAAAACCTATTGGACACCCTTCGAATTTGCCACCCATTGCGATTTTTCATTATTTGGCGACTTGCGTACATGTAAAGTTAATAAAAGCTACGGAACAGATAGGATAGCTTGCCACCAATGGCGACTTTTCATTATTTGGCGATTTACACATGCTCACAACCTATAATTACTGTTCATGTAAGGTTACCGGAAAACCGTTATCCATATTTTCATTTACATATTCGTTTGCAGATTGGCGTACTTAGCACCACGAATTATACCATCTCGTCGCGCTAGCAAATACTGCTATAATGGCATAGTTAACGCCGCCAAATATTTCTACTGGTAGCAAATAATCCAGCTGGACGAGAACCGGCTTTAAAATAATCTGCATTTTAATTATTTTTTATTTTCAAGATATTAGTTATTCTGTTTTGGAAAAAGGAATAATCGCTAATTCTAAACTCCTGTTGTCTAAGCGAACTTACTATTTGAAAATTCTCAACTTTGTGTTTTGAGTTACTTATTTCATATAGTTTTTATTTTGGCGTAAAATGGGCGTAATTCTAACTCATGTTTGTAAATTTCACGCGATTCTAGATACTTGGAAACGCTTTGCTGCAAAGGAATGAATGATTTTATGCCAAATCTGGCAACCATTCGGTTTATTTTTTCAGTTTTTTATTAATATCTTCTAAAATAATTCGATTTTCTAAATTTAAATCAACTTAGCAGGTTCCTCGGAATTTTTCGAATCTGTGGGCACCTTAGTCGAAACTCAAATCCCTACGGTTTAGGAGGAGATACGCTGACAAGCTTTTGACAGCGGCGGCGACAGCGGCCTTTACTTTTTTTTAGAATAGAGAGATTTTTACACGAAAATGTGTCACACTCTGAAGTTTTGCAAGCCGAAGGAAGGGAAAACATGATAATATAAACGAAAAGAGAAATAGTTTTAAAAAAATTGCTTGCATTTCTTTCGTCCGATATTAATATATAAGAATAAAAAATGTCATTTAAATCTCTTTAAAATAGGCCAACGATAGGGATTTAACCGCCCCTAGAAAGTTGTCACCAGGGTGCCCCCCCCCCCTACACGCGCCGCAACGTGCGGGAAAGTTTGAGGATAATATCGGTACAAGGATATTTCAACCAAGGATATTCAACCATATTTCAACCTACTCAGACTAAGCATCAATGCGAATGCAAGTTGCTCTACTTCTAATCTCCCTCTGATATACCCGAAACCCGATTATCACAGGGGCAAGGGGGGGGGCGGTAGTCCGGTGCCCCTGAAGAAAAAGGGGGCCCATATATATCCCGATTATCTAAATTATGAATTCATATGTACTGAAATAGTAATTGTGGGGAAAAAACTGAATTTCCTCTATAATATAGGTATTACCTAATTGTCTATCACTAGATCAAGTTAGAGATATTTTTTTGGGGTGATAAATACGATTTGATTAAAGTACAAAAACTACAGTTAACTTAAATACTAAACTACAGTTAATGCAATTTTCGAGTACAACAGCGGTCAAAACTGGGTTAAAATGCTTAAAAAAGGTAGGCTCAGTAAAGGGGCTTAATGCGTAAAAAAGGGGACAGTAAGGGGGGCCCCAAACTTAATGCCCCGGGCCCCGTCTAAAAGTGGTCAGATTTGAACATACCGTACCGCCTTTCCTATTTACTTATTATTTTTCTTTCAACTCTTCTCTGTTTTTTTTTTTCCGCCTCTTTCTTTATCCTCTCCTTTGTGTGTTTTGTATATCTCTCGTCTGTTCTAATTTTAAGTGTTACGTGTTTGTGCTTATTGTAGAGTGCTGATAGTATACCAGGACCGAAAACGAAGGAGACGCAAGTTAAACGGTAGAGGCTTCAGGCAAATTGTCGCTTTTCAGATCGTATTTATGCGAGACGGAAGAAATTGCGAGAATTCTCGCGAGAAATCTCGCGCGAGACAAGACTCTGTCTCGTCTCGCGTCTCGTCCCGCAAAATATTTTTTTTCTCGTCTCGCGTCTCGTCTCGCAAAAAAAAAATGCCTGTCTCGTCTCGCGGGACAATGCGAGAACGCGAGACAATGCGAGAATTCTCGCGTCTCGCGTCCATCCCTAAATGCAAACGATTTGTTTTATAGTAGCATTCGGGCGAAACTCGCCAAGCATGGCAACGTAAAAAACGGTTTTTTACTTTTGCGGTTACCACTCACTTCAAGCATAAATCTTTTCATGAGGCCAAAGTTCGCCAAACATGACGATCTAAAATCGGTTTTTAATTAATAATTTAAAAAGTAATTAAAATTTCGAAATTCTGAGCCTCGGGTGTACATTACCGAAGGAATGGGCTCATATGTTCGAATTTGCAGAGTTCTGCGTCCAGTAGTTTTTTCTGGGCATCGCACACGCATGCAGATTTTCAGACATTCATTTTTATTGATATAGATTGGCGCAAAACTGACTAAATTTCCGTGCCATTTCATGTTTTCCAATGCATGCGATTTTGTTTCACAGTATCATGCTGGCGAAACTCGCCGAGCATGGCATCCTGAAAACGGTTTTTAATTAATAATTAAAAAAGTAATTAAAATTTTAAAATTCTGATTCTCAGGTGCACATTATCGGCAATCATGGGCTTATATATTCAAATTTTCAGAGGTCTGCGTGCAGTAGGTTTGTCTGGAGACCGCACACATACAGACAGATAGATTTACAAACATTCATTTTTATTATTATAGATAAACCGTTCTAAATCTCAAAAAATTGAAAAAAGAACCGTGAAAAATGCTAAAAATAGCAAAAAATCGTCATTGTATTAATGAAAAAAAATTTTTTTTTAGAGATATTACAATTTTTTGCATTTTCAGATTTTGCACTTATATTTTACGCATAAAAAAATACAAGAAGCATATTTAATCATGTTTTATAGATTTTTTTTCAATTTTTTTAACTATAACTTTTGTTATTTTATCCGTTTCTTGCGATTTTTTTGAGAGTTTGCGGGATTCTAAGTCAAATATATTTTAGATTCGGATTAAGCACATAAAATTACATAAAAATCCTCTTTAATTTGGGTCAACAAATTTTTTTTCAATACAATGACGATTTTTTTTTCTATTTTTAACATTTTTCAAGTTTTTTTTTTCAAATTTTTTGAGATTTAGAACGGTTTATAATTTAATAAATTTAAATTTGTATTCAGCGGATCGAAATACATATTAATTATGCTTGGTTTAAATTCATAAATTTTTTAATTTTTTGTATCCAATTTAGGTTAATTTTTCAATTTACTCGATACTCGAAGGTGTACGGCTTAAACTGACTTAAAATTCGGATTCAGCGGGTCGAAATACATGCCGGTAGATAGGTGGCATCCGATGTACAAACAACTGTTTTTTTGTGTGTGTGCCGGTGTAATCTATGAGGGTACGTGTTTTCCTTCCTTGTATCATAAAACACTTCTTCGGAATTGAAATTTATATTAAAATCGACTACTAAAACTATTTTACAATCTTCGCCAAGCATTTTCTAACTATACTCGTAATATATTTATAATAAATTGCCGCGTTTTGGCACCAAATTTAGTGATCCATTATCAAAAATTGCAAACCTCGTGCGACTTTCAACATTTTATTAACAGTTTTTTTCCTGATTATGCAACATAATTTGCAGATTTTTAAAGAATTTTATACTGAAAATAATTTTTGACAAAAATTTTTGTAAAATAATTTTAAAATTGTAGCATCTTGAATTCAATTCGTCATAACTTTTTCATATTTTGACAAATGATAAAACACTCATTTTGCCCTCTTTTAAAATAAAAACGAAAAAATTATATAAATCAGGGGATTTTTTGCAAATTTTAAGGTAGCATAATGCGTAGAATTTAATAGCATCAACGCGGACAGTTTACGCCATTATATAAATCAATCATGGCACGAGAATTGATGTTTGGCTGTCACAGAAACATTAGAAAAACTGAGTTTTTTTAAACCCATCGATAGACTTTTTAAATGGGACACCGGATTTTCAAATCGCAAATGAGGATCTGCTTTGGTGATATCAAGTGCTTTACGATACATAAAAATTACGTCACTATCTTAATGTAATTTATTCCCGCTTTTTTTTAAAACTCAAGTAAGCCATATTTTGATTCAAATTTACGATAGAAATAAGCTAAGAAATTTACGATTATTATTATAAGAGTCATTCCGTGCTTATTTAAAAATTGAAATGTTTTAGCGCAGCTGAAAATGTTCTTCATTTTTTAAAGTTACAAAGTTCGTTTTAAAGCGCGTTATATTAAAAATTTTCTATTTACTTTTTTATTTTTGGTATTTAATTATGCCGTAGGCATATATGTTTCCTTACATATGCATGTTGCGAGTATAGTTTGTTTTATTTTAACGTTGGATTACGTTCCTCTATAGCGGTCTCACATAAAGCAAAAAAAAAAAAAATTCTACGTCCTTGTAAGTTTTAATATTATACTGTTTGTAAACTACTGTGCGAAATAACCAGATGAAATCCCTCAACTATCCGGGGTATCATTTACGGCAGATAAACAGTGACGTCATAAATAAAAAAATGCGTGAAATTTGTAAACTCTGAAACACTAACATCCTATAGCAATTAAAGCTATTCTAAACAGCTCCTCGCGATTACACAGTTTAATGCTTATCACGAGACAGAACAATGAAAGATTTATAAGTATATATCGCTATATTGGATATATGATATCGCTATATTGGATATATGATATTTAAATTGGTACCGCTTGGATATTCTCCACCACGGCGAGATGAAATGTTTTGAGGAGTTAAATACGTCAATCTGACAAGAATTATGCACAAAATAAATATATATGGAGAGCTTCCTTAATGGGAACCATAATAAGAAACGATTATTGTTTATGCTAATGCGTAGATTGCAAAGAATCACCGTAGAATAAAAAAGTCCCCATTTGTTCCAAATAATCCAAGTTGTTTCTTTAAATCCAGCTTTAACGAGGGAGAAGCGAAGATACGTAGTATTAATATACGTAGTAGGTAGTATTCGTAGATTAGTAAGGATCATATGAATCAGTGGCGGCTCCTCCATTTGAGCACATGAGCACGTGAACCCCCAGAGGAAAAACTAAAGAATGAACACATTAAAAAATTAAATTAAAAAAATATATTAAGTACACTTCTAGATTTTTGTGAATTTAAAACATGAGCTTTACTCTTCTCCACCCCCCCACTATTATTAAACGCGTTTATTATAGCTAACACACTGTATCGTAGGTTACTACAGCGTAATCTTTCGTTGCTCGCACGTGCGATCAGCCCGAGTGGCCCTTTCAACCGGTCTCTGAGGACAGACGCCGAGAGAGTGGGAGAGAGTTGAGGGGGAAGCGTGGCGCTTTCGCTCGCACAAATTTATTGTGCTCACAGCAGATTTTTTTGCCGTTCTCTCCTCGGGATTCTCTCTTGGCTTGTTGTGTTCGGTTAGTTAATCCATTTTTTTCATATTATTTTCTTAATTTTTATGATTTTTCACTACAGTACTTTTTACGAACTAGTGTAAATAATTAAGATGGTAGTCAAATAAGTGTTTCGGAGCTACAGCAACGACATTTTTCAATGTCATCCTTTGAAAAAAAAATTGAAAGAAAAAATCAAGACAATATTTTTGCTGAAACTTATTTTAGCGACGAAATGTAACATCAAAGAGGACTTGTTTTCTTTCAGTTGCGTGCATTGTTTTCCTTTAACTGCTGGAAATGCAAATACAGTTTAACTTGTAAGGTGCGTCGTATCTGCCTATTTAATTTTCGAAATTAATTTTGTGAACCTCCATTTAAATAACCCACGAGCCGCCACTGATATGAATAAATCACAATATACCAAGTTACTAAATATTTTATGAAACTAAAAGTTATCTATTCATCCTTTTTCAACGGTTGTCGTACAACTAACTAAACGACAAGTAATTCTAATTTGCTTTAATATATCGCAGTATTTTCAACAGAGATTACTTGAACTTTTTTTTAATTAAAATGAAATTTTGTTTTGTCACATGCAGTTATGATAATATTTTAGTGAAATTTTCGCTTCTTCCCGTATGAAGAGCGGGCGGGCAGCTATTTTAAAATAAAACGGTTATCCATTTCATGTAGTCTGAGGTATTTAATGCTACAACTTGAACCTAAAAACAGTATGATATAGAAATAACACATTTTGAAAGTCAGGAGCTCTCTGCAAACCGCTAAGCTTTTCACTTGTCTGATCGCGAATGACACTGACGTAGTTTTTTGAGTCATTATATTGCAATGATGCAAGGTTAGTACTCATGACGCAAACTTTACGTCAAGTGTCAAATAATTTTGCTTTTTTTAGATTCCACATCACTGGTATTAATTCGAATTACACATGTAAGGTAAAATTTTCGTTTCCTACCGTGCGAAGAATGGGCATACAGCTAGTATGTTCACAAAAGCGGTTAAGTTCTGCTAGATAAGTGACTGTGTGCGAAATATAGCAGACTCCTGATTTCGTGTTGGATCGTTTGACACTTCAAAGCACAGCTTCAAAATAGCTGACACGTACACTCCAATTCTCGTTTTTACAGAAATATTGATCATTATCAAATAAACTAATCTTCTCGTTATAATGGAAAGTTTGAGAAAATGTACATTTTTATTTTATTTATCAAGAACGCAAAAGCAATTTTTGATTACCTTACTAAATTTTCGTGTGAAGAAAAGAACTGACATTGAATTTTTTTTACTTAACTTTATAATTATGTAAAAACTCTAAAATAAAAATGCCGCTTTTGATGAATAGATAAATTATGCAGTCTTATCTCTGAAATTTTCAATCAACTGTTTGTGGATTAAAAAATATAGCAGGAAAAACAACAAAATAATTTTTTTAAATAACTCAGCACTACACCAGTTAGCAAAAAAATTTTGTTAATTGAAACAAATAGTTTGGTTGATTTTAACCAAATAAACCGTTTAAACAAATAGTTTGTTTATTTTTAACCACATTGCATGGTTAAATTGACAAAGTGTTAGTTGAAATAACCAAATAATTTTAACAAAAATATTTTATTAATTTAACAATTTTGTTGATTTAACAAAATTTTTGTTGATTCATCAAAACATTTTTTTCAGTGTACTAGGGGCCACAGACCCTAGACTCGGTACGCTCGCTTTTCGTATGAAGCATTCGGTCCCTAATAAGGCTTATTCGTAAAAAAGGCATAATTCCAACAAACAAAACCCAAAGGTTGGATCAGATAGAATGTTACCGAGCTACACATTGCTTGGTTCTTGCATGTTAACTTGGAACATAAAAATTTAACTATTTTTAACTATATGAAACCCATGGAACACCTTGCGTATTAGCCAATTATGGCGATTTTTCATAATTTGGTGACTTGCGTATATGTATCGTTCATAATTAGTTCTAAGAAAACAATACTTCAAATGTTTTCTTTGATAAAAACTACGGAACAGCTAGGATACCTTGCTACCAATGGTGACTTTTCATTACTCAGCGATTTACACACGTTCACAACTAGACTTCGTACCGATTACAATCGACTGTAATCGATGACTGAAATAATATTTTACATATTGCACATAAATGCTATGATAAAATTGCATTATTAGCGAATTCTTTTGATATTTGATTTCTTCAACATCAATATTACTGTTATTTTACTAAATTAACATTCACTAGGCATAATCTTTTTGGAAATTATTAGTAATCGTAATCGTAATCCATATCATTTCTTGTAATCGATTACAGTTGATCGTGTAATCCCACGAAGTCTGCTCACAACCTATAATTACTGCTCATAAGGTTCCCGGAAAACCTATATCCATATTTTCCTATACATAATCCTTTGCAGATTGGCGTATTTAGCACTACGAATTATATCATCTCGCCGCGCTGGCAAATATCCAAAGTGTACTATAACTGCTATAATGACATAGTTAACGCCACCAAATATTTGTTCTGGTAGCAAATACTCGAGCTGGACCGAAACGGCTTTAAAATAATCTGCATTTTGAGTATTTTTCATTTTCAAGATACTGGGTTCTAACATTTTAGAACTGACGGTTTAGATTCACCCTGCTTGGAAAGTCACCATTTTGCGAGATCGTACCTAATGCCAAGATGGTTACCTAATGCCAAAGATCGTACCTAATGCCAAATCAGTTACAATTAGTTATTCTGTTTTGGAAAAACGAATAATCGCTAATTCTAAACTCCTGTTGTCTAAGCGAACTTACTTTATGAAAATTGTTAACTTTGTGTAACACACTTAGAGTTATTTATTTCATATACTTTTTCATTTGGCGTAAAATTGGTGTAATTCTACTTCATGTTTGTCAATTTCACGCGATTCTACATACTTGGAATTGCTTTGTTGCAAAGGAATGAATGATTTTATGCCAAACCTGGCAACCATTAAGTTTATTTTTTCAGTTTTTTATTAATATCTCCTAAAATAATTCGATTTTCGAAATTAAGTTAGCTTATCAGGTTCCTCGGAATTTGTGGAATCCGTGGACACCTTAGTCGAAACTCAAATCCCCACGGTTTAGGTGACAGCGGCGGCGGCGTCAGCGGCTGTTACTTTTTTTTAGAATAGAGAAATATATTTGTTCATGCAGCTGTTTATATCATTAGAATGCATTGATAAGCTAACATAGATAATAGGAATTTTAGAAGGAACGAATAACAGTTGCTAAAAGAAAAAGAAGTATTCAAATGAAAATCAATTTTTTTTCCTATATTGATTTAATAAATGATTCGAGGTTTTCTCTAAAGCATACAATTCAATAGAAATTTAATGACCTATACTTTATAGCTATTTTTTTTCTTTTCACGCAGATCAAGCTGCTATTTTAGAAATCAATATAGAAAATTTGTCTTACGTTTGACTTCTTTTTTTTCAATGGACGTTGAAATGCATGCCTAATTATACTGTAGACCCCCTACAATACGGGCCCACACAACACGGATTCCTAGAACACGGCGAAAAAATTGCGATCGCATTCCTATAACACATTAAAAGAGACTCGAACAGCACGGTAAAATGAGACAATTTTCTGATTCTATGAGGCTTTAGCTCCTGTAATTAATATAGCTTTTGATGGCAACACTAAATATCATTATTTTTTTTGGGGGGGGGATGCAAATATTTTTTCCAGCGATTATACCCGCAGTCTGCACTCCAGGTGCAGTATAGCTCAGGATCCGTACAACACGGAACGTATCTACCGTGTTATAGGGGGATCTACTATGTAAGCACTTGAAAAACATATACTCTTTATTTTATATATTAATTGCTGACTTACTTTAAAATTTATGTGAAATTCAGTAAAATCATTTGACTGAATTTTTCATCAACGTAATTTTATAAGAAACTAGCTGAAGTACCATTTCTTCGCACGGGAATGGAGTTAATTAAAACAACTAATACGAATTAAATACAGATAGGTCATAAAACATCCCCGGCATACGGACCTCTAACTGCCGTTCCATTCAATCAATCGATATGGGATTTCTATAGTTATTCAGAGGTATGCGCTCGAGATTATGGAGCTCTCATGGTTGCGGTTACAGTGAAAAACTTAAAATTTCCTATGGCAACGCCCACTTTTTCCCCTGGAAAGTTGATGAGATCATTGAAAAATCATAAATGGAGTTTGAACGATATATATATGAAGAATATTGGCGGGGTAAAACATTTACAAAGAAGAGCATTGTAAAGAACCCAAGTCAACACAGAGAGAAAGTGCATTGATAAAATTCCCATTAATTCACTAATAGACAGTAAAAATATTAAACTAACAGTAGGGCACATGAAAACTCTTCCAATACCCAGACAGCACAGCAAACTTGCATCAAACTTGCAGCAAGCTTGATTTATCAAGTCAATAAGCTTGAATTAACCTTGAAAATTCCAAGCGTGTAAGCTTGATGCAAGCTTGAATCAAGTGTTCTAGTTTACACTTGCCCAGCTTGCATTAAGCTTGACATTTCAAGCTTAAATTTTTTTTTTCTAAATACACGGGGCGCCCGCGCCCCACATACTTTATTTTTCCGCGCATTTTCCCCCTCTATGCTGAAATTTTAAGTTATTTTAATCTGTTTCCATCGAGTGTCCGTGGCTAGAATAGAACCCGGGACCTTTCGGTTCGTAGCCGAGTGCGTTATCCATTCAGCTACCAAGCTTCGATGGAGTTATGACTAAAGTTTGAAGTGAATTATTAAGCGGTTTTCTGGCCAGATTGATAAGTGGGCGATATGTTATTTGCTTTTTTTTATTTTTCCATGGGATGCATCAAAATTAAAATAATGTTATGTGTGATTTAGAGACTCTACTAATAAGGAAATAAACATAATATAACCTTAAGAGCAGCACACGTTTTAAAACTTTCAGTACCGCAACACTCATGAGCAATACTGCTGGCCAAAATCGAGACAAACGACTGATTTTGAAATCAATTTCGTAGTATAATTGTATTTTATTTTGAAGAATTTCCATATTTGGAAATATAGAATGGGTTTACTTACTTAACACAAATTTTGTGTTAAGTAATCTGAAATCAAAGAAACAGATAGTTAAACGTTACTTCGAAATGCTATATCACAGTTGCTAACATGTATGGAATACAAACACTTTAGTCATTTTTGTAAATATTTCTTAAAATAACAAATACTTGAAAAATTTTGCTGTTTTGTAACGCTAAAAATTCTCTTTACAAATGTGGTTAGTTATTTTCCTACATATTGGTATGCTATATCGATATAGAGCATTTCGAAGAATTAAAAATAAGTTTAAATTAATTTATACAAATGTAAATTTGAATTATTTTCATTGTTCATACTTTATAATTAAAAAAATTATTTAACTTCTGAATTTTTTTTATCCTTTGTAATTTTATTTTAAAACTACAAAAGTGTAAGATGTAAGATTTTTGGGCCCTAAAATCTGTAGGCCCTGGGCAGTTGCCCCGTTTACCCTGCCGGTAATATGGCACTGGTAATAAAGTGAAACACATCTTTTACGAACTTTCAGCAAATTTGAGGACGCTAGACAATTAATGTCCATTCTCTTTCACAGATGGCGCCATCAACGCTCCTTTAAAAAGGAAAAATCAAGCGAGTAGCAATTGCCAAGCTTAAATCAAGCTGTATTTAAGCTTGATAATTCAACTTGACTCCTACAAGCTTGCTGCCAGCGTAGAATGAGTTGAACTGTCAAACTTGCATTAATGCGTCAAATTCAAAGAAATGTCAAGCTTAATTTAAGTTTATGTGCTGTCTTGGTAAAAACAACTTCCCTCTACTCTCTTAAACTGTCATTGGTTCGTTACAATGCTCTTCTTTGCAAGTATTTAACGCTGCCAATTTTTGTCATGCATGTATCGTTCGAACGCCTTTGATGATTTTTCAATGAGTGTATCAACTTTCGGAGACAAAAAGTGGGTGTTGCCATTGGAAAATGTTGAAATATTTTCACTGTAACCGTAATCGTGAGTATGACCAGATGACCACCCTGTATACACACACACACGTATATATATATATATATATATGCTTATCTCAGCAAATCAACAAACTTTTGTCTCGCAATTTATATTTTCTCATCTGGCTCCATATTACATAATTTCAAAATTATCTGGATCATGGTGTAATTTTTTTGAAAGTTTGTAAGTATAAACTTACTAAATGCGTTTTTAAATGCATAACGTAGAAACAACGTTAAAGAATAGATAGTTTCATTTCAAGTTTTAACATTATCATTTAGTGACCACAGCAACAGGATCCATTGTTGTTACTCAAGTTGTTAAATGCTACAATGGAACAAAATTAAAGTAATTTTTAAAATTCTTAAGATTCGAAAAATAGAAATATTTCAGTATTAACAAATAAAACATTAACATTTCAAAACACTCTGATTTAAACTATTGTGTCAATTTTGCATCTTCTCTCCTTTGCAAATGTGGCAACTTATTTTACAAATTACCCATAGCTGAACATGCGCACTATCTGACTACCCGCTTTCCCCTAACCAGATGTTGCGCCATCTGGTACTGCCAAGGACAACAACTGACATTTAAAAAAATTTTGACTCAGAAAATTAATCACTTTAATCCATGCGTGGATCAATACATAAGAATCTCTATTGGGAAAAAATGATCTAAAAAAAATCCGATGCCAGAGAACTCTGATTAACGCAGAGGGTTAACGCAAGAGCACATGGGCGGCTGTATTCTAACATTTGAAAATGTAAACAGCAATTTTCTGGCAACAAAATAGTTCTTATTTGTATCAATGAAAATTACAAGCAAATGCATTTAATTTTTGTTCACTTAAAATAAATACAATAGGCCCACCTATAACACGGCAGATGCGTTCCGTGTTATAGGAATCCGTGTTATAGGGATCCGCGTTGTACGGGTTCTGAGCTATGCTCCACCGGGGTGTAAACCACGCTGTTCAACCGCTGCGCACCTTATTTGAATAATTTATTTCGCATTTCACTTAAATACTGCTTACTTGATACTACGTAGGCGCCAGAGATAACTGATATGCACTTCCTCCTAATCAAATCAGGTTCAAATTCGCAGATTTAGTTTAATAAAACGTTTTATTTCTTAAGTTGAAATAGAATAAAATGAATCATTCAAAAGCTCTTTCAGATACGTTTAATGACACCACAATT
Organism: Cheiracanthium punctorium; assembly: GCA_038373885.1. Lineage (NCBI taxonomy): Eukaryota > Metazoa > Arthropoda > Arachnida > Araneae > Cheiracanthiidae > Cheiracanthium > Cheiracanthium punctorium. The sequence continues at coordinate 351,001 of JAWZYV010001663.1, read as the reverse complement.
AGAAAAAGCAGACGATATACGAGGCTCTTTTACCGTGTTATAGGGAACCCGATCGCAATTTTTTCTCCGTGTTCTAGAGATCCGTGTTGTATGGACCCGTGTTATAGGGAGGTCTACTGTAGTTATTTTCATATTCTATTTTCAACATGAAGGTTTCCGTAGTTAACATAACCCACTGTTGTCACATAATTTGTGAATTCAGCAATCCAATGAACTAATGTTTTTTATTTCTAGAGCTCTTGGGAAAACTGATGGCTATGAAACAAATTTTAGGATTAGAGGATTTCCCTTTTTCCCACGAAAAATTCTCATAAACGCACTTACAACAGAAAATCCACGTGTTTTCAACCTGTTCTTGACATCGGAATTGCATGTTTTCTCGAAAGGTGTGGAATCACAATGCATTTGGAAATCGTTTTCGCATTCGAAAGATTTCGTTTTTCTGGGAACAACCCTTCTTATATTAATGCTCCATGCAGAGAAAATCATTTTATATTTAAATAAAAAAGTTAAATTTTGTAATCTAGAGAAGCTATTTCCAAAGAACTGGAATCCCAATTTTCCATTCAAAGCCTAACGTGACATCAAAATGATGTCATATCACTTACGATACGAAAATTTTTGACGCTAACCACAGCCAGCGACAAAAATTTTCGTATCGTAACAGCCAGCTGCGTCAAAAAAGGGTCTCCAAATCTGTGGCACGCGATGAACGTTTCGATCGTCTGCCATCTTGCTGGTAGTTAAGTCGAGCGATGGCAATGGCTTCCCTTTTTTCAGCATTGGGAAAGGGTTGCGCCTCAAAGGGTTAATAAATTACACAGTCGATTTGAATAAAAAAAGGAAATGCACAACTGGATGCTAAAACGCCCTAAATACAAATTCTACGACTTATCGTTTTTGAGATTTGGGAGTTAAATATGTACGTACGGACTAAAGACGTCACCACAAAACTAGTCAAATTGGATTTACGATTGATCAAAATAGATTACACATGCAAAAGTACGTTCACAAACACGTACGTACGTCGAGACATTTTGCAGAAATTTCAATAATAGCCAAATTCGATTTATCCATTAAAAAAAAACAAAAAAACTTAATGCCAAAATTTTTCGCTATCACAATACTTCTTTTAGTTCTCGTAGGGAAGTAAAACCGGTACTCACATGAATGTTTATGTTAGCTGGGCAAATATTTTTGGGGAGAATTTAAAGGTCATTATAAGCAACCTGCGACATATATCCTAATATCAATAGAACAAAGAGAAACAAATCAGAACAGCAAACCATAAATGGTATTTTTAGCTGAATAAAATAAAATTTTTCCTAAAATAGAGTGAAGTATGTGAAATGGCTTTCTGATGAACAGCAAATCACTCAGCATCAAGATTCTACGGAGAAAAATTAATTTGCATGAAACTAGTCTTGAGAGTCATATAGATGTCGGTAAGATTTCACGGCAATTCTTTATTACTTCTTTTCTCCCCAACTGTATAATCGAAAATTGTTATAAGACGACAAAAATATTTTAGCTTTGTTCAGCTTGCATTTATCACAGAACATAAGCATGATCACACACATAACACATATGTTTTTCACACAAAACACAACAGACAAAACATAATTTCTTGCCAGAGAGAATATATCTTCAGAATTTGGATTCGAAACTTTCTTTTGGTACACATTTAGAAACAGGAGATTTTAACAAATTTTGAAAGTTGTAGTTAATATTTCTTTTCAGTGATAATAAATTACATTTAATAATAAATTAAATATAATTTATTGTTTATTTATTCAACTGTGACAATATAATAAATTTATATGATAGTATAAAATTAATTATGAGTACGCATTATTAAGGAACTTTAGAGTGATAAATGAATTAAATTGTGGTTGAAATGAAAAATGAACAGAGATAAATATTATTAACCACGAATTAATATCCAGGAACGTTTCGGCTGAGATTTTCAAGAGGAGTATTTTGAAATTAATTTTTACATTTTACAATGTAAAATTCGACATCGCTTGAAAATTACTGGCAAGAAACTAAATTCAGCGTTTCACACAAGTGTTTAAGGAATGGGTGATTAAGCTGTGGGTATTCCAAAGAACACAAATGAACAAACAAAATATAAAATTGACAACATTTATTCCGAAATACAAAGAATACTGTGTTCTACATATTTCTATCCCTTCCAGTTTTAAATTATTTGCTTTACTACTGTAAAGCAGCTTCGGAATAGCAACATTCAATAAAAAGAAACTATACTTGAGGAGTAAGAGATATTTGTGAAAACGTTTATTTATATATGAAACTTATGATAAACGTTCCATATTTTTTCTGTAATTAATTGAAAATTAATCTTACGGTTTTCGAAAACTAAAATTGTTATCACATTGTAAGGAAGAAAATTATATCAATTATATCTTTCTGAACAAATTTTTATCAGAAAATATTAGTTCAGTAAGATATAATTAAAGAAAATATCATTTTTTATATGGTTTCTTTTACACCTATTTCTATAATATGAAATCTTACGACGTTCTAAATTTAAAAGAAAATATCCGTTTTATGACAAAAATAATAAAATGCGGTCAGTTTTAGTTTGCTCCTCACTTTATTGAAAAAAAAACAATAGAGTTGGAAACATTTTGATATGGCTAGTCATGGAAAACAAAAATGCCGGGATTGCAAAAAGCAGCTGAAGCATTGTCAGGAAATATAATATTATCAGTACAAACAGCTAAGCTGCACAAAATATTTTAGCCTTTTTGTTGGCCTCCATCTTAATGTAATTCGTTTTTGGAGGCACAAAAGGCATCGATTTTTGAGCAATATGTAACACTGACACGTTTACGGACTCGCCAGTTACAGTTAGTTTTCACTTTTTGACCGCTTTTTTATACATCCATTCAAAAGATTCATCAGAGAAGAACACAATTTGAACGAGAGAAAGAAAAAAAAATGGACGTATTGAAACAATTAAGAATGATAAAACACTTATTTTAGAAATATATCTTTGCATCCAGATATTTCTAAGACAAACGAAAGCAACAGAGGAGGTATTTTGCACATAGAAAGAGCAAGTTGGTTAGCGTAACGACGAAGCAAGAAAGCACTTATACAGTTTGTCAAGGCCATACAACATAATGGACTAAGTAGACACATGAGGCTGTTTGCCGCCAACGTAGCCGCATGACTATCTTAGTATATCTGGATGCCAAGGTTGGGGGTGGAGGAGGATCTAGACGGATGGACTTGTAATAGATATTTATGTGCAATCCACCTTGAACGGGCTTCCTGGGATATGGTCATTTCCGTATTTGATGATGAGAATGTGCTCTCCCCTGTCCTTCACCATGTAGGACACGTTGAATATGTTCCGTCCCGTGTGCTTCACATGGATTTCGTCACAAGGTCCTTTGGGTCCATACAGAGATACAAAAAGGATGTTTTGTCCTGAAAAAAAAGGAAAACATTAAGAGAGACATTTATTTTCTAAAACAAGAATTAGGGCTATGGTGGCATTGAAATCTCTACAAGAATTAGACGAAATAATTAAAAATTCTAACTGTTTTGTTTTTTAAGAGCGACGGGGAAAGTTTAGATGATCCCATTGACTCCCATATTAAAATCTGTTTTATATATTTTTGTCCTACCCACCCACAAGATTTTAACATGACAGCTCATCAACGAGAACGTCCAGACATCCTTGTTACCCTTAAACCATTTTTTCAACAATGTTGATAAGTGTTTATGTTTCGGTCTGGCTGTTGTAAATATGCATCGATTGCTATGAGATTTTAACATGTTTCTGCATACTATACTTAGAACTGTGTTGAAAATGTTGTATGTATAATTATTTCTTTTTTCAAAGGAAGTCAAGGGGCAGTCATTGCCTAAAGGATTCATTTAGGAGCCGTTAATTTATTTTAAACAAAACAAAATGAATATCGGGATGTTCTACATCAAAAATAATGTATGCAAGATTCAAAACTCTCTCAGAGAGGCAAACATTAGAATTCTTATAGATTTAGAATCTGTGGGCACAGGTGACTTACAAATAAAAAATGGTTTAGTGATATTATATACTTCAAATTTATATTTTACTAGCTGCATAGCCTGCCGTTGCATAACGGATGCATCAGGTGTAAGTTGCCCATAAAAATTTTCTGCTGATGTGCGACAGTCTAGTCAGCTAATCGGTTAGTCCTGATCTTAGCATGGAAATGGGGCTTATTTTCATAGTCACTAATGCATTAATATAGATTTTTAAATGTATTTGTCATCATTTCTAATATCAGCAGTTCAATCTTAAAAAAAAAAAAAAAAAAAAAAAAAAAAACCTTTCTGTGAGCTTTTAACTTCGATCTATTCTTATAGTATTTCAAACATTTCCTTCACTGCAGTGATACAGCCTGGAATTGCTCGGGTTGTCCGCTTGTCAGATACACACTAAATGAGCTGAGGAGGGGAGAAAAGAAAGGAAAAGAAAAGGTGAAAAAAGAGAGATATTGCTTTAGGCTAACATTTTGCTTTGTTGAACACATTTTCCCCTGTTCCATAAAGCTTCTTTTTTACAAATTAGCCTCACCCCCCCCCCCAAAAAAAAAAAATATCAATTTCGTATTAGCTAGCATAAGGTTTAAGTCATGCAGAGATTTCGTTTATTAACGCACGACTTTATTCCACTTCCGATTTATATCCTTCACCCCGAAATATTTTCCTGGCTAGGTCCCCCTCACTCAGCCTAATGGATAATCCGGCTGTAACCACGAAGAACAGTCTAGGATCTTTTAGCGAACAAACCGACATCAACTCTCTTTATATTAACTGGGAATTTTTTTTTTTCTACGGAGGGTCGCATACAAATTTAAAAAGTGTCACCGTTTGAAAACTAACGAGAGGATTTTTACTTAACATAGTCTTTTTTTGCCTTCCTTATTTTAATTTTTTTTTTTTCAATTTACGTTGCCCACATATATCTAATGGATAAATAATTAAAGAAGGTTAAGATCTTTTTGGGACATCCTGCATAGATTCGGCTTATTCCTACAATTGGAGGGTAAATTAAGCCAGGGAAAATTGTGATTGATTATTTAGATAATGATGATTTTCGTGGAGTACACAATAGACAGTCATAGAGTCGCAAATTATAAAAAAATATTCTAAAATTGTATTAATTCAATTTATTCTGTGACAGTTTATCGAGTATACAGTGAGACGACGTCTTTCAGTGGTACCTTACCTGCATCTTGACAATTCACTTGAAAAGAGTTCATTTTGTGAGTTATGGCTTTTTTAAGTCCGGGTCCCTTACTAGTAATTTTGGCTGGATCAGAACGAAACCTAGGAAGCTGATCTGATTTGTGCTTGGATTGCTTTGCTACGGTTTCTACTACAACAGAAGAGGTTTCTACACCACCAGGCTCTGCGACAGCCAGACCTAAGGTGAAAAGCAAAATAAATCAAATTTTAAAAGCGATAAATATCCATATTTTATGTTTATTTTATTCCACAAACATATTGCCAATGGGATTCCTGTTTAGCTCAGAATAATTTCATTAACATTTTTCTTTTTCTTTTCAAATTTAAAACAGATAAGTCAACTTAAGTGGAACTCCAGTTTTGAGCATTTAATAGGATGGTTGATAAGTTCAATTAAAAAAAAGTGTTTTTACTCTCCCCATTCTTCTCTGAAAAAGTTATAGCTCATTTTCACTGTCTTGCAGCACAGAGAAAGTGAATCTGAAGGAAGTGGAGAAAACAGGAGCTCTACTGTTTTACCACCACCAAAAAGTTTTCCAACAGAGATGTCGCAAGTACACTGGTTGAAAAGTAGAAGAGGAAAGATTTAGAATCAACTGGTACGTTTTGGGAAATTAATCACACTTGAAACTAATTTTTAAGAACAAAACAGAAGAATGACAAAGTTCTGCAAGAAAAATGACAGACTACTAGAATTAGTTAGCCGAAAAACAACTTTCGGCACCAAGTGGAAAAAACGTTTCCCTTTACACCTAAAATGTATGGAACAACCCGTTTCTATAGAGAGTTCCATCAGCATGTCTTTTCTTTGAGTTTTTTCTCCTGGGCTTGAACAGTAATTTAAAATTTTCCGTTCTTGAGAGAGAGGTAAGGGAGTGACACCAATTTATATGTTAAAAAATAGGTCATATTCTGTTTGTCCGTATGTTTGTTAAGTGCATATGATGCCATTTGTTGTATGGGGATTTGGCATAATTATTTATTAAAGCAAATAGTAGCCATCACCTTCCCCCCCCGCCAAAAGATTTCTTAAAATTCAATATTTTATGTAATTCTACTAACCAAAGTCGACTAGCCGCCTTCGGCGACCAGTTTTGGTCGTCGATGGCCGCTTCGGGACTGGCTTGTGCAACGTACGGCACACGGTCTTCTTCACAACTGAAATTTGCAACCTGCAGGTCGTCCGCCGGCTAGTAATAATAGATTTACGACAAAAACAAAATAAACGACACCAAATTAACCTATATAAAAGCTATGAAATCCAACAACGTTGAAATCATAATCCATCCGGTTAAACGAATAAGGTTTAAACAAACGCTTATGGCAAAAACATATGTCCCCAAAAACAATCTAAAACACTTAATTAAACACTTCAAAATTAAACAAACGCTTATGGATTTATGACAAAAGTAAAACAAATGTCCGAAAACAATCGAAATAAAAGTTACGATCCTACAACGTTGAAATCAAAATGTCAAATTTAAAATTAAACAAACGCTGTCACCAAAACAATCTAAAACACTCAAACACTTTTAAAATAGGATTTCACAAATGTCACGTCGTTAACATTTAAAAACACTCGGCTGAGAGCAATGAAATTAAAAAAAAAAGACTTCCACAAACAACAAATACGTTTTCCTCATCTCAAAGAGTGTTGCCAATTTCTTAAAAAGAATTCCTACAAATAGGTGTTTAAGTGTTGTGCAAACAAAATTTTACACATTCTCAATAAATTTGCCCAAAATCTATCAAATTTTTCAGTTAAATTAAGGTGACCGTACTTTTGAACGTAAAATTGAGGACATGTCCCCAAATTTCAAACACAATTAATGATTGAAACACAATTTCTAATTAATGAAATAATTAACAGTAATCTAATTAAAAAACAATGTCATAATTAAAAATTGTCCCCAATTGCTTTTTTACATTGTGGTGACAAATCGCAAAAAAACACAGATATTGGGGACTGTCCCCGAAGAACGTTTTAGCATTGCTGGTCACGCAAAAGGAGTATTTTTGTCAGCTTATAACGTCATCTAATCGATCTAAGCCAGGGATTATGTTCCGGGATTTTTTTCAAAGAATCGAGGAATGATTCCACACGCGCGGCTTCGCGACGAAGTTAACAATATAATTCATAGATGTCGCCACCTCTCGTCGATCTCGTTTTTCTCTCATAGATCTTTGCTTCGCTTGTGTTTACTTTTACAAGGCGTGATATCTCGCTAGATATTTAGACTTGAAATTACTTGCAACTTTGAAAAAGATAAATTTTTTAGAGATCTTTCGAACTGTACAAAAAGCTTTTCCTTTTAATTAGAGATAAAAATGTCGTTTTTATCAAAATTTCAACATGGCCGCCAGTTGCATCGGGAGCGATGAGTCGATACCGACAGCGTTACGAACTGGACTTTTATTTTTTAGATTATTACCGATATTTTGAAGAAAATTGGCATTTAAAATATATTGCGCAAGTAGAAAAGCAATCAATTCATCACGTGATACAGCAAAAAAAATTTGATTTATTTTTTTCAATTTTATTTCACAGACAAGACCGATAGCTTAGCTGTTCCCCACAATTCAGGGCATTGCTAAAAAGAGAGTTATACCTGGGTCCGCACATCTATCTTACCTATCTAGATTTGACCCACTGATTTAACGTGCACGTTCTCCGTATGTAAGCATTAGTCTTTGATCTGCTGGGACTCGAATCCGAATCCTTTGACCCAGAGTTCGAAACCTTTCCAACCAGATTTTGTCACCACCCTTTTTCTAATTTTTTTTTTTTTTTTTTTAATTCTGTATGATATGCGTCGTGGACGTTATCGTTCCATTACCCATGACTGAAGTTTATCTGGACGAGTGTTCTGCACTGAATTATTTGGATTGTACTGTTGAAAAAGTAGGATTGGGGTAAAGTTGGCTCGTAGCCTAATGACCTAGGTCATAAGCTTATGTTCAATGGCTTGGAATGTGTTAAATAACTGTTTCGTTGCAAAGGGAATTAACTCTCTTTTGACTTGAGCCCTCCTGCGATGCACAACTTAAACAACTCGTAGTGGCCTTGGATAAAAATTTCCTACGAGTATTAATATAATCAAAATATTTTTCATGTCATCAACTCTGTTACAGTAATTTCCAATAGCAAATTAAAACAAAAAAATGTTGAAAAAGTCTTTATAACTTACCTGTGCAGTGAACTTTAAACGGACTTCCTACTATGTGATAGCCATTATATTTGATTATAATAAAATAGTCCCCAGGAGCCAATGGAGTATATCGAACTTTGTAACCATCTGCCACTTCTGTGCAGTCCATAGATACTTTCGATGGTCCTTCTATATTTACTGCTAACTGACCAGCACCTGCGTTGCAGGTATTGATGAGGAAGTCGGTTTTCACACCTGTGAAGCATTAAAGTTAGTATAAGATTAGTTCTCAGTTAAAGTATTTAGACAGACATTGTTGGAGCCATGCCCTGAAATATCGCCAAATTAGGCGCCCAAGATAATTTTTTGCTCAGTTCAGCAGTCAATTATTAATATATTTAATTTATTGCTCCACCTGACCCATGGTGTTTAAGTGTTGGTAATAAAAATGAAACCAATTTGCGAATTTTCTACCCTGATTTCCAATGAAATAAGTTGTTCAGTAATTTCGGTCATGTAAAAAAAAATAAAAATTAACATTTTCTTGTTAAATATCACATGATGCACTTTGAGGACTAGCAGAAGCCAGAAACTAGAGAAAGAAGAAAAATAAAAATAAAAATTAACAAGAAAGAACTAAAAATTAAGAAATTAAAGATAAGAAAACCACTTTGTGTTATGGTAATGCTACGCAAGAGCTATGTGCCAAGGATGAGGAGGTCTTTTTATTGGTTCTAACGCGTATTTACGTTACACCTGGCGAAAACCGACCAAAACTCGAAGCCGTTAGATCGACAGCTGCGCTTTAAGTCAGAACTCTGGATCTTCAAGCTTCAGCCGTCTACCATTTTCAGTGCCTTATGCACTCGGCCATGGCGGGGCTTAAAAAAACTCTTTAGAACAGATTTATCATAAAAAGCTGGAAGTGATCAACAACTTTTACGAAACATTTTAAATTTTTCTAGCAACGCTTATACACATTTTTTGCAGAAGTAACGTATTCAGATTGTATGCTCTGATGAAAGGCAACTCAAACACTTTTCTTAAATTTCATGGGTTCTCTTGGAGATTTTAACGACTGTTTCGTGCTTTCATTAACAACTACCAAGGAATCAATTCTGTCTCTTTATAAAGCATGATGCGGTAAATATAGAATTGCATTATACTTTTTACTTCCATGTACGAAGTAAAGACAGTATTGTAATCGCGGAAAATGTTGGTAATCAGATTTTAACGGAAAATCAGTTTTGACTATCCTTGAATTTATGAACTTATGTACAGCTGCGGAAAAAAAAGGCCCACTTGCTCTTTACTTCACCTTCATTCGTCGTAGAGCAAAGTTATATACACCATTCGTTTTCAAATAACGCATACTTTAATATACTATTAATTTAATTTGCATAAGGGGCCGTCTTCATATTTAGTTCTGCATGAACTTCGTTTTTCTCAATGGCAACACTGTATTTTGACTTTATTAAACGAAAGAAAACCTTCAAATTACCCTAAATATTAATTTTCACTAATTTTCTGATATAATTTCCGAGATATTGCGAATTTTTTTTGGCGCGTTTTTAAGGGACTTTCTACAAATTGAGAAACGCTATTTGTAGGTTCCGAACTTTGAACCGAGAGTTAAGGTTCCGAGAGTTGTTGACCGAGAGTTGTCGCGAGAGTTAAAGAAATAAATATTATTTTTAAGGAAAATATTGTTACCATCTAAAGTTTTTTGTACTGAGAATATCAAGGGTAGAAAGTAGAATGTTTAGTCAGAGGTCCAAATGAACCGTGAATTCATAACTTCCTTGGCTTGTACACATAACTTAAAGGAAAAATGCAAAACGACTGCTCACGATTTTGAAAATCTTTCTAATTTTGAAATTGTTGTTGAGTATTTCCCTTGATGGTTCTCTTAGACAGGTGAAATGTTGGCAGGAGTGAGAGGCTGTTCTCTGCTCTTCAGACTGCAAGCATGAATGTTACCCAGTTACGGTCGAACTAGAAGAATAGTTTCATGATTGAAAATTTATTTGTTTGAATTTCATGTAAAAAACGCAGTTACTTTTTTGCTGAGCCAATATTATCACTGCGTTTGTTATTTCACTTTCTTCATTTAATATTATCGTCTGCAATGTGCAATATTCTTATAAGACTTTTGGTGGTATTTTGATTTATTGCCAGATGAAAATTTAGACAGAAAAACGTGATTTTGAATGTTTGATAAAATATTGGGAAGTCCAAAGACCTAATGTTTCCAATATTAAGAAAGGTCACATTCATGCTTGGAATGTTGAGGATGTTAGTTTTTCAGAAACAGGATGTTTCATTAGAAAACTTATACATCCACTGCATCTAATTCTATACTTGGAAAATATTTTATTTGGGGGTATATGATAGCGGATGCAACAGTAGACGTTTTATAGAATCACCATCAAACTGTAAAAACCTCTAATTTATTTGCTTCAAACTTAAGATTTTTTAAAAATACCGCTATCTTTTACTGTGTTTTTGCGCAAAAGAAATCTAATTTACGCTTATTTTAAGCAGTTTTCCAACAATTGTCACCTTAATAAATTTATATATGGTCCCTTAAATCATGAAAATAACACATTTTATTAAATATAAATTAAACTACTGAACGTAAAAATTTGAAATTTTGCACAGCCATGTAATATTACTTTCTGCATCTATTTCCATCGAAATTTGGCTATGTCGCACTTCATATTTTTTTAATATTAATTTATTAAATTAATATTAAAAAAATATGAATCAAAATTCATATTAATATTTTAGTAAAAATCATAATAATAGTGAATTATGTTTAGATCGTTTAGTTCTAATAGTAGGAATAAAAATCAGCTTCTTACTATCAATATTTTATGAGATATGTATTAAAGTATGAGAAAATATTTTAACATATGGGGAGGGGGATTTTGGAAGCTCATAACTCACCATATTCAGTTCAAATTTGTTGAAAATTAGTATCCGGGGTTAAAATGAGCTACATTTTTGAAATATGGAGTGAAATCTAGGGGTTGCTATTGAGAAAAAAAAAGTTGGTGAGTATTTTAATATGTAGATGGCCCATTATGCAATTTTTTATGAATATCAAATTAAAGTGTACTCCAATCGTAAATGATTGGTATCTGTAACTTGGCTGTACGACGAACGATGGCCGAAAAAAGTGGGCCTTCTTTTCCTCAGCTGTACGTATGTATGTATAATCCATTATGCCCACCCGTGATTCCATTTTAACTAGCTTTGTAGTGACGCCTGTCCGACAAATGCAATTACGTAACTGGCATAACTCAAAATCGATTGGCTGTAGAATTAATTAGTTTGTATTTAAGAATGTTATAACAACTAGTTGGGCTCCCCCCTTTTTGATTGTAGGTTATTTTGTCAGCGCATTCTCCGAAGCATCGCCTTATTTGGTGACGAAGATAAGTTTTCGAAACTGAACCCAGACTTGCGATATATCCTATGTTTGGCGAGAAATCACTAAACCTTAATGTTATTAAAGTAAGGTACAGTCGCCAAATAACGTCCCCTTTTTGTAAAAAGCAAATTTTAAAAATAATATACCAAGTGAAGTATTAAATAAAACATCAGAGTTAAGTTGAAACATTTCTTTATTATTCTGAACAGTCAAAGACTTCTTAACTCTGTTACTTTTTCTACAAAAATAGCTTTAACAAAAAACAAGAAATTCTGAGAATATTTTTTTAGGCGCCTAATTACGTCCCGGGGTCGATATTGAGATTAAAATAATCAGTACGTAAACTTAAATTTTATCTTTAAAGGTATTAATAATCATAATTATTATATCTAATCAGACTTTTATTAATCATTGGTTTAAGTAATTTTAATTCTCAAAACAGATAGCACAAATAAAATTTACTCCTGAATTTTCACCACAATCCTCATGCATCCATTGGAAACATTTTGTGCATCTTATCCATTTCTCTCCCTTTTTATCTTGAGAAAACATTTTCTGGCATACTGGGCATTCAGATTCATCGTTGTCACTATCTTCTTCATCAGTAGGAAGTAAAATTGGGTCTTCATCAGACATGTCCTCGTCAGAAGATTGATTCTTAGGTCGCTTTTTGGTTTTCTTTTTGTTTCTTCCTGTCATATTTTGCTTTAAATTTCTAACCCTTTTTTTCTTTCATCTTTTTTTTTTCTTTTCCGCGTTTGGCGTCTGTTATTTTTTGTTTATGCGGTGAAGCCGTAACTACCACGGCCTACTACGGCCACCTTGCCTCGCCTAGGTGACGTTGAAAGTGGCTCAACAACTGGAACACGTTGTATGTCAGCTGGAACTATAAACGGGGAGGAAGGGCAGCGGTAAGAATAGCAGCAAATTTTGCTTAACCTAGGTGATGCCGTTCGTGTTCTTGGTTCAGATGAAGTGACCTAAATACCATCCCGGTGGCGATATTAGGCTCATGTGAGGGGACGATATTAAGAATTTGTCAAGTTTGTGGATATCATCCATTAAACCAAAAGCGCATGTCATAACCTAAATAAAACTTCTATCAATTTAAATTTAAGAAACAACAGCAAATTTTGTCAAACATTTCATTACAATAACTCAAATACATCCATATTTAAACAGTACTCATAGTATTTTCATTAAAAACTCACCTTGGACAGTTTTTTCTTTTTTTACCTATCTTGCGCAAGGAACCACCGTCAAACTTTCACAATGGCCAACTGACATAACTAACTTTAGATTTGACGTATTAAAATTAGATGGCATTATTTAGAAAAAGATAATACCGACGGGAACGAAATTAAGCTCGGGGACGGAATTTGGCGACTGTATGTCCCTTTCAATCGTCGTATGTCCCTTTCAAATGAAATAAGTTAAAATGAAGTACAGTAGACCCCTTTACAGCAGACGGCAGATGCTTTTTTGTGTTACATGAATCCGTGTTATAGGAGGCACTGAGATTATATACAAACACAGGAACATCACAGCAGTGTTAACAGGCAATACAGAAACATCTGTCTTATTCATTTACGGTGTTGTACGAGTTTTTTTTTTTTGTGTTTGTTTTTTTAGCGTGTTATAGGGAAAAAAATCGCAAATTTCCCTCCGCATTATGTGATTCCGTGTTATAGGGGTCTACTGTACTTAAAAAAATGTGTATAATTTAATAAACTTACAGGGATGTCATGTGGTGTCCGCATAAGAGTTTTTATTTTACGTAAAAATGAAAATAGAAGAACAAAATATGTATACAGAACACTTTTTTTTTTCTTTTGAACTAGGTTTTTTTTTAAAGTAAATTGTACAGTCTTAACAACAGAATCATTTGAAAAGATGTTGTTAGACTCGGTAGTCCGATACACTTAGTAGAAATATATCCCACCTGATTTACACTCTTTAAGACCGTTTCCTGATGCTTGCACTGCTGCGGGATCGGCATCGTCGTGGCCTATGACGATCCTGAAAGGGCTTTGTGGTATGTGCGTTCCGTTATGCCGCAAGTGGATTTGGTGAATGCCATTTTCATGAGGAATAAAGCGTAGAGCCCACGAATCTGTAAAATAAATAAATAAATAAATAAATAAAATGACGGTGAACGGTTCAGATTCTCTGTAACAGTTGTAAACATTTTCTTAAATTAGTAGTTTTAGAATGTGCAGGGCCGCAACTAAGGGAGTGCAAACGTGTTACGTGGCCCAGTCGCCATGCTAGGGGCCCCCCAAAATCAATCATTGTTCTATGAGAGGGGTGTGCCCTAATTAAAGTTTGCCAAAGTGATGTAAACTCTCGTTGCAGCAGTGGGAATATCCCATTGACGCGTAGCGTTCTTTTTTGAGGACGCTCAAACTTTACAATTTTTGCTCTCGATCTCAAAAATACATAAGCATTAACTTATTTTCCTATTTTAATTTCGTGAATTATAAATTTGATTTCTACTAAATGTTAGCTATAGCAAAGATAAAATGCGAACCTTTCACTGTATTGTTCATATTGTTTAGCATAAGCAATACACTCTACATACCCTACTAATGCCGAAAATTTATTTATTACCTCAGGCATCAGCATAAACTGAAGAATGTGACTGAAACAATATAAGTTTGAGCAAAAACATTCAGATTTTGCTACAACTAAATACACATTTGGCTCATCTAACTAAAGTAAATTTTCCCAGCAGCCAAATTTTGAAAAAGAACTGAAAATTACTATTTTTTAAATTCAAGCTTAAACAACTGTCATTAAAAAACGTAGTTTCTGCCAAATTAATTTTATAGCGTTAAGTTTACGACCAATAACACGAGGAAGAGGGGGGGGGGTGTATTTTCAGCAAAGCCATATCCGATATGCGAAACGTATTCACAAAGTGGGCAAAATGTAATGCGAAAGGAAGTCCCCCTGTTCTGCATTTTCGCTGTCTTTCCGGAATCTGATGTGGTGGGAATATACCCCCCCCCCAAGACCCGTTAAATAATATAAATTACTTAATAATCTGAATTGAGCGGTTATTGAAAATATCATTTGATATTACCTTCAGAGAATTCAAAACATAACATATCACGGAATAATAAGAGTGAAAGTTTTACTTAACATATTTAGTCCATTACAATTACTCGAAAACTTGAATTTAATACCATTTTTTGATTTTTAAAATCGAGTTTTTCTGTTTAACTCATTAAAATGCATTATGAAAGGTTATTGTTTGTCACTCAGTAGTGGTTGCTCCGGATCATATCGATGTTACGTCATTTTATCCCGAACACGAAATCATTAACCAGTCACTTGTAACAATGATTTATTTGTACTGATGCTCAATTCTTCAATCTGGATGGCTCAAGTGTACATTTTCCCTCGACATGTGACTAAAATAGCTTTGTATCGATATCGTCAATGAACAATATAGATATGAAGTCACTTTTCACCCAACCAGTTACCCCCAACCAATCAACCGCGAAATTAGAATATGTTGGCACTCAATCCTTTCATTTGATTAGTTTAAATCACGGACTTGGATATAGGGCGATTATCGACTAGCGGCAGACTGGTGAAATAGCATCAGTCTCTTAAAGGAAAATACTCGACCCCCTTTTAATGATTAGCTACATAAGCGCCCTCTAGCGATACATAGCGATGAATCATGGTACAATCTATTACAAACGCACGCATGTGCACAATATAAACTTAATGATTACGACTCACAGTGCCATCTTACAGGCAAATCCTGTTTATGTCTTATAGAATAAGCCGATGATCGTCCGTGGTTAAAATGTATAGTTTCCACCACCAACTGACCGAAATAACCTCGTATTGATATCGTCCTTATTGCAGCTTCCTACTAACCGTACATCATAGGGTGGCGTGGCAAGCTTTAGTTCATGAAAATAAGCAGACATAGAGTTCACCTTCGTCAATGGGGGATACGAAGCAGTCATCTTCCGTTCCAGAAGGTGAAACTATTTTCCCGTCGATAAGTCCCTTTGCACCATTCATTTGGATTGTAAAGGCAATAGGCTTGTTAACTTGTAAGCCAGCATCAGGTATATGACCTAACTCAATTTTTCTGCCATCTCCAACATCGGGTAGAATAAAGACTTTGAAGGGGCTGTCTGGAATTGGTTCATCGTTGAACTTGATGCCAACTCTGTAATTTCCTGTGAAAGATGAAAAATCAAACAGCATAACTAAGCATGTATAGCACACAGAAATAACGTTTTACGTTTCTTTTAAAAATGTTGTATTATTTTAATATTAATTATGAAGTATCACAACTATTTCAAAAATTCATAAGAGCACACACAAATTTGATGGCCTAAGACAGCATTTTGGTCATTAATTTTGGAAATGAAAGCTAAATTATTTAAAGTAAAGCTTACTATATAGTAAATAAAGGAATTTCCCACATCGTCACGTGCAACTTTTAAATTTTCGTACAGACTTCAAACGTAAGTTCACTTAAAACTAGAATTTTATATGGGGTAAAAGTCTCAAGAAATAGAACGAGTAAATGAAATAGGATAGGCAGAAATGGTAATTTCAATGTCAGTTCACGAATAAATCTATAGATGATGATCTCAAAATTATAATATGGATACCAAGGGTGGTATTTTGCTCACATTTTTATAAAAAAAAGTCCTGGGTACAGTGCGAAATTGGACGCAATGGATAAAACTTAAATCCACTGATTTTGAGTAAATGTATTGCTATGTAACAAAATCGTGTTCTTACATTTCTTCAAAAATAAAACTATTTAAAAAAATTAGTCTTAAATTTTTTTTTAAACATTAACCTTAATCTAATTAGTCAACAAAGCAAAGATCATTTATAGCGGAATAAATAATTTTAAGACTCTTCTCTGTGAAATTAATTATATTTAACAAAATAATTTTTAAAAACCAGTTGTTCAATATCAGTTGCATTACTATATTGTATATGAATACAAAAAGAAAAACATTTCTCCCATGCTTCTATGAACCTTTTGCAATCTAATACTCAGAAAATAATCAATGATTCTATATAGTTATACTTTTTAAATTAGTAATATACTTCTGAAAACTTTGCTAAAGAGTTGAAAATTTCTTTTATTTCACCTTCATTTGAAAACCAGAACTATGCTACATACTAATCACAGTTTGTTTCAAGCTTGAATGAAAACCCAAACCAAAAAAATTAAACTTAAATTTTAATATATTTCAATATATTTTAATATATTTTAATATATTCATTTAAAAACCAATCTCATGCAGCATACTGCAATGACGATGTTTTGTTCGAATTTTGATTCTGAACATGAATTAAAATTGTAAACCGGAACCATAACCAAAAATCTGGGAAAAAAATATATTGCAACAAATGGACAAAATGATATTTTGTCCAGGGCGATTTTTTCTAGAATTTTCCCTGCAGTTTCTTCCACCCCTTACGAAATAGAGCAACCCTGATAAATCCAATCTAAAGGTGCCAAAAATAAATAAGAAATAAAGAATAAAATAAAATAAAAATAAAGAATGCACCCCAAAAGAACTGAGCCGAAACTGCGAAACTTAGATGCAAATGTGATTCAGTGAACTAAACAAACAAGCTTGCAGAACCAATGAGTATTAAGAAACCACGCAACGCATGAACTGCTACATGAGTAGAAATTAAAAGGTTCTGTGAGCTCAGTGATAGATATTTGCAACTTAATTGACAGGTTGGATACAAGACGAAGACAGTGATTCAAAAGATGCTTTACATAGTTACGAACTTTTGTCCGACGTCAACATGGAAAAGCTTACAATCTAGGCTTGCTAAGGCCATTTTTTACATGATATATTATGTAAATGAATTCAAAACATTTCCGAACTGTACTTCTTGAGGGATAATATAATAGGTTTCAGATATTCCGGTTGGTCTAATAGGCAGATTGGTCGGAAAATTGGACGAAAACACATGGTAGTTGCCAAACAGTTGGGACCAATTGTTAAGCCAGAAGCAGCCGTCGTCACAGTAGCTGTGGGCTACCAGTGCTCAGGAGAACCGTGCAATCAGGGAAGAAGCTACGTTCACGCACCAAAAGGTATTTAACTCCTCTTGGCAACTTGTAGAGATCCAGTGATATTAATGTGACACCTTTTGGAGACGATGAAGCTGAAATTGGGAACAGGGTTCGACGATCATCAAAGCTCGGTGAGGTCTGTAATGGTGCGCTCACGATGAAGTTGGACAGAGCCCGATTGGAAGCAGGCAATCCTTAGCGAAGAATATCGCTCTTTAGTCGATGCTGAAGACCTGTCGTATATAGAGACGACAGGGCCAGCGGTCGAGTTCAGCAATATTATCGAGAGGTACGCAGCAGATTACCTTTTTTTGTTGTGACACTCTGAGCAATCTCTTGGGATATACGGTCACTTTTAGTCGATCTGCGAGGCTCTAAGGCCACAAGCATTATTGCATTATTGCATCTTCTATATAAATAGAAAACGTCGGCTATATTTTGCAGCTATAGGGATGAGATGAGACAGGTATTTGTAGTTTTTATGCTCTTTTACTTGTTTTGTATACATCCCTATTTGCAGCTTACGGTATTTGCCGGTCAGTGACCGGCCATATACAGTTCAGCTGACACAACAATGTCTTCTAGGAACTAAAATCCTCGAGAGGCTGGCAAGGTCTGCAGACCTTTTGCCAATTGAACATGATTGGAACATATTGGGTAGGGAACTTCAGCTGTCTCAGAATACCCCCAAAATCGTTCGGCTGTTGTTGCATTAGAGGCATGTTCAACGACAGCGTTACACCCGTTCTAATTTCACTCCATGCAGCGCCAAATCAGATTATAAATAGTTAATGTGAAAAGAAAATAAAAGGTAAATTTTTGCTCAAAATCTTACCTGGTTCAGTCACTTTATAAGTCACATAATAAGTGCCTGCACTGATTTCTGTGATATTCATCTCGGCACGAGATGGTCCCTCAACTGATATGTGTAATATTCCAGGACCAGCTTCCCTGGTAAATAAATTGAATTCACCTAATAAATGAAAGAAATTAAATTTTAACATATATATTACTGCTCGAAGGCAATTAAAAACATAATTCTTCAACTCTTTTAGATTGACATATTTTTGCAGAATTTGGGAAAACGTTTTAAATTCCAAGTTTGTCATTTTAAATTTTTCGACTGTTGTTGCTGAATTCATTTAAAGCACTCTTGAGCTTCTTGGAAATGGGCAAATAAAGTGAAATTGTTTTCGCGGAAAATTTTTCACGCTGCCTTAAAAGCACGAATTTTTTTTTTTTTTTTTTTTTTTTTTGATAGAAGGTTTTGTAATTATTGAAAAATGAACTCCTAAATTTCTTACAAGCTTCAATATCAAAGCATATTTAATGATACCCGAGTATTACAAATATTTTAAACTATAGATGCATTGCAGTGAAACCTGGAATGAAATTGACGAGATTTTACGTCGCTCGCGCTTAGAGGGTTAATATCCTTAAAATAAACAAAATGTACAGTACACAAAAAATAAATTCCAAACTTGATGTTTTGAGTTCTAATTGTCACAGAAATTGCCACAGCCGTTTGGACATACGTTTATGATTTAATATTTTCTATCTTTCCAATTGGATTGTAACTGTTTGTGGGGCCGCGTTTATATTTATTTTGTGAAAACTTTGCAATTTTCAATGCAAACCATTTTTTAAATTGATTTGATAAGTTTTGAGTTTCAATTTTCCCAGATGAAATTTCATTGCACTATGGGGAAAATTCAAAAGTTTTCAAATGGAAATTGTATGTTTTGAAAAAAAGTATCAATTGTTTGTAAAACTGATGTCAGAAATTTATTTATATAGATGTAGAATTCTGCATGAGAATGAAAAAATGGGATGGGAATAGTCAGGGCACCAATTTTTAAACAGTTAAAACAAAAATAAGTTTAAGCACTTTCAGTAAAGTAAAATAACAGCTTGTTTTAAGGTAATGAATTATTGCATACCATACAGCTCTTATCTATTGGCAATTCGTTGACGACCATTTCTGAAATTCCTCTGTAAACATTATTAAAATTTTAAAGCATATTCATCTTTTTTCTACTTACAATTCAAGAAGTTGCGTGTCTGTGTGTGCATCTGTCGGTGACAGGCAGATACACTAGATTTGGTACAAAGGAAGTTGTAAACGTAAAGTTATGCAACCCAAAGGGATTTTTGTTGTTGTTGTTAAATTCGGCATAGAAATTTTTTTATTCGGTATTTTATGGATTTTCGCGCGATTTCCAACAATTAAAGCAGAAATATCTGCAAGAAAACAATCGTTAAATCATGGAATAGAGAGGAAAGTTTTCTTTTGAAGACAGTTTGTTCTAAACTTGTAACATATAATTTACCGACTTTCGATATTTTAAAAATAAAAACTAAATTTTTATCAAAACTTTTCAAATTAGAATTTTTAAATTATTGCATCCTTAAATCTATTTGTCCTAAATTTTCCTGTTTTGTCCTATTATAATACGTGCACTTCCCCGTCTTTTAAAGGTAAAACGATAAAGAAATACTAATAAGTATAAAGAAATAATAATAAGTGAAAGACGATAACGATAAAGAAATAATAATAAGTTTTATATGAATTTTAATCAACATTTTAAAACTTTTGAGATCTTTGAAATTTTTTAATCAAATTTCTACTTTGTGTTTATTGGCAACAGCGGTATTGAATACAAATGTTACGTCACGTGTTTCGTATTTTTTTGAGCTTCCTATCACGCGCGTAAGTAAAAAACAGTCGATTTCTCTCATGCGGAGAATGGACACGCTGCTATGAAGTTTATGCAATTGTTAATTAACTTACATGCTTCGTTGGCACCTCCTCTTTCCAATCCCAAACCTCCAGCATGCACTTTATGGGCTCCAAAACTTTGCACTGCACCCACTGTAAACTGGAACGGGGATCCAGGAATGTGGATGTCCTTGCACCGAATGCTGACCGTGTGAATTCCTGGTTCTTTCGGGGTGAAGAAAACTCCATACTGGCAGTCCTCCAAGTCTACAATCATGGCGTCGTCTGTTACACCAGTAGGATTTGTGACTTTGGCTGCCATGTCAAAAGCGTTTGTACCTTAAAGGGCAAACGAAATTGAAATAGTCTCATTTATACATTTAGTTCGATTTAATCATTAGGTTTAGACACAGCCAGAAAAATAATTGCGTACAGGTCATCATTATCGAACGGGCATTTGGGGCACTTACCCTAGGCACAAATACACCAACAGTCTAAAAAAATCGAGTTTAAAGCTATGTACAGGGGCCCAAAAATTGAGCCAGCTATATACAGGGGCATAAAATTTGAAAAACTCCCTGGGCATGAAAATGTTACTGTCAGGGCCTAATTGTGTAAGGCTTTCTAACTGTCATGTTCATCTTTGTAGAAAAAAAAAACAATGCTGAGATGAAAGAGAAATTCGATATTGTTTAAGTTCTACCCTTATCGGGTTTATAAGATAAAATAAAAGTATTTAAAACATTAGGGTAGTATCGTATAATACTACGCAGTATGAAGCAAAATACCTGATCCCGCATGTTTCTGTAGAGCAAAATGCATTATATTTCTGTATTAATTTACACACACACACATATCTATATATATAACTTTTCTTTCAGTTATGATTTGTTATGAATGAATACGATGGAATAATAATGTATTGTATATGTTCATTATGGTGCGTACATTCGGGCTTTTAAAAGGTTAAAATCATGTCAATTATTCTAACATCATCTAATACGATTTACAAGTTAATAGTATGCAGTAAAAAAAACGCCCTTAGTAGCGCAATAATGTTGACACATATATCTACCTATTAACGAAACTGGATGGAGATTAAACTCTCCGCTTTAACCTCTTCCGAAAAAAACCTAGATTTTTTTACTGTAAGATTAAGAGAAGGAAGTCCTGTCCAGGTCCAAAAATTCCCATAGCTAATGATTGTACCAATATTTGAATATTGACATTTTAAAAACAGTAATTAAATTTACAGTGAAAATGTTTGACTGATGTTGTCACTGTCAATCACTGACAACATTAGTTAAATATTATGTTGGAGATGCATTTGAGATAACTCCGATTTAAAATCAATCAAACAATAAATTTTACTGTATCATTTATTATATTTTGGCTAAATACTGGCGGAAATCTAGCTAGATGTATTACACAACTATTAGTTTCTTCAAGCGTCACCAATATTGGATAAATGTTACCATTGTACTGGAAAAAAAGTTAAATGTCGTAAAACTCAGTGATGGCGTAATGCATTACCATCAATATTGTTATTTTCTTTTTTCTCTTCTTTGCATTATCTTATTTCATTTTGTAGCATGTTATTTTAAATACTGGAAAAAAATCAGCGATATAAAAAGTCAATCAATGTCTGCTCAATAATTTGAATATTTTATTCGTTTATTTGTGGTAAACTTATTTCTGTATTTCATTACCTGTCTTATTTATATTTTGCTGCATGGAAGAAAAAAATATTGAACAACAAGAATCCACATATTTTGTATTTGAAAAAAAAAATTGAGGCATTGATTTGAATGTCACATTTTGTACCTGGTAACCTGAAAACAAGTTTGCATTCTTGTCCAATATCTACAGGCGGTACCTGCTCAATTTTCTTTTTGATTGTCTCTCGAATGATGTTTGAACCAGGGCCTGTAACTTTGACTGTAAAGGGACTACCTAGGGGAGAAAGTAAAAAAAAAATGTAATAAATAATGGGACAAAGTTTTAAGACCACATTTTCTACGAATATGCCAGTAATAATTACCTTATATTTAGTTATTTTATCATAAGCTGCATAATAATGATTGATAAAACATTTTTTCCCTTTTAAATCAATTTCATTGGATGCTACTTTTATTCTATGCAATTTAGAAAGTAATATTGTTACTTTAAAACTGGTTTTGATGTCTTGGTCAATAATAAAAATATTTGTTAAGTACCTGCGACGTGATGATCTGCAAATTTCAAATTGATGACATAATATCCAGGCTCTGTAGGTTTGTACGAACACAGAATGACACCTTCTCCTCTGTCTTCACATTTCAATTCAGCTGCACTTCTTCCTTCAACGGAGAAGTTAATACCGCCAAAACCTGAAATAAGTATTAAATTACAGATTTATACGACGGAGAATAAAATCTAAAATAATTCCATTCTCAAATGAAAATATCATGCTACAAAGTTCGACTTCTTGGAGAACATTTTACTACTCGGAACATAGGTTGAATTCTGTAATTTCGCGTACTTTATATAATGCTGATTTTTTAATGTGCAGTAGTATTGTCTGATGTACATAATTTATTTTAAATAGACAAACTTTTATTTCATTAATATTCATTCAAAAATTAATTTTATCAATATTCTTACAAAATTTATATTTTACAACGCTTTTGATAAAATATAAGCATTGTGGAATACACATTTTTAAGAGGAGAATTTTAAAGCTATCACTAACACTTTTAGGATAACCAATCATCTTTAAGGATGTTCCTTTTGAAGAGAGATAGGCGTCACAGAACTTTTGAACTGCTTTAATAATAATAATCATCATCTACTTATATAATATGATATCGTATGCGGTACCAAAATCGACGATATTTCCACGCAGCGAACGGCAGCAGCGGGATGTAAACATTAGCGCAATAACAATAAAGCATGTGCAAAAATCCAAATTAGCAGTTCAATGACGTCAAATGGATCAAGCACATTCGTCACTTACGTATGTGAAGCAGTAGCTAGATTGCAAAATAACATTAATGGATATGTGAAAATGCAAGATCTTTCGGATCTTTTCACAGCTCTAAAATAGCTAATTTACAATACTTGGCGCATTAATCACCCATCTATAAAAAGTACCATGCATCGGGCTAGAGCACATTTTAGCCATTTCCTGTTTCTTTCATATTATTGTAGCGAGGGATACGCATTAAATAATAGAACCATACTATAAAAACAAGAACACCAGGTTGCTAACTTTGACACAACACTGGTGTTATTCAAAGAGAAAAGTACCTATTAGCGAAGCCATGGAGCTCATGAATGGAAGGTACAACACTAAATACTAATTTGAGGAAGCCCGCAGTTGCTGCAATTAAGAAGTATTTCTGTAGGAATTTGTACATGTTTCGCAACATGTACAAATTCCTACAGAATACAGTATTTTTATAATCATTTTATGAATGAAAATGTCACGAATTAGGTTTTTTGTACACCTTGCAATGTTAGTATTTGGCATGGCCACCATCGGCTTTTACTGATGACACCCAAAATTTGTAGTAACCCTAACCTAAATAAATTTAATGACAAATACCGTTGAAACAAAGAAACTTGATTTTCGTTGAAATGAGACCAGTAATTTGGCCAACACTGCACTAAATATAAAGAAAAGTAAGGTATAGGGCGGCTAGTAATAATAATTATCTGGGTTACGGACAATTATCTACGGTAAGGATCTAGGCCGGAGGTGGAATTGTCCTCCGTGGGGAACTTTCTAAGGGGTCCTAACCCGCATTTATGAGAAGTTTCGGAGAAAACCACGGTAAACTCCGAACGGTTAGATCGGCGGAGGCGACATGGTTTCGAACCAGGCACTTTCCGTCTCCCAGTTCAAAGCGCTAGTGCTATGCCACTGCTCGGGCGCTTTAAAAAATAAACCAGTGATGTTACAAAATAATAATAATAATAATAATAATAATAATGCATCTTCAGCAAGTGCACTATAGACTGATATTAACAGGCAATTTAAATGCAAACTTTCAAAATTTAACTTTCAGAATTATGCAACTTTAAAAAAAAAAAAAAAAAAAAAAAATTCGTAAGCACAAAAGTCACCTTCAAAATGGGCTGAAGAACTATTTAGAGAAATCTTGCAAAATTCCATATGTTTTGCATTTTTTTTTTTCTGAGTGTTTCGTATAACTCTGATAGGTTCATTGTTTGTAACGGTTCACAGTAGAACTTGTAAAGATACATTCTACAATTTTCCGAGATTTTAGTACAGTTAAAGTTTTTAAAAATTGCATGATTTCCCCCAAAAAGCAGCCTTAAGGCTTCAGTAGAATTGTGGGAAAAAGAAACTTGTCAGCGGCTATTACTCTATATAATTCTTATTTTTATGATTCACCTCTATCACTGTCGAAAAAAGTAACGAGAATTTAAAACAAATAAATATATTTTAATTATATTCACTAGAATTTGAAAGTAGAACTTTTTATTTATCGGATATGCATGCCAATGTGTAATCTTTCTTACCAGCATCTTCTGTGTGCAGTACAAATTGATTTTCAGTGTGAGTTTTGCCTTCTTTTAGACCATTTCCTGTAATTTTGACTTTGGATGCATTACCTATGTCTTTTACAAGTACATTAATTTTAAAAGGGCTTCCTTGGAGGTGTTTTCCCATTTTCTTCACATTTACTAAATGTTCTCCTTCTTCTCGAGGCGTGAAAGATATACCTGGAATTCAGAATATCAATCATTAGATGGTACAAATGAAGTGCGTCTGAATATAATCCAAATATTCCCGGATGATGTTAAGTTAAATGGTAATAACTGAACTAATGCGAATATTGGAAAAAACACTCAAATTACTGGTGTTAAACGATAAAGTAAAAAAAAACTTCGTAAAAAAAACACATAAGATGTTATAGGTAAAAAGAATACGCACGTTTCGGCCAAAAATTGTTTTGGCCTTCCTCAGTCCAAGCCCTTCGTCACAAGGAACACAGGGAACTGAAAATCCCATTATTTTAATGCGAATCTTGCCATTAAGTTAACCCCTTTCGTACTCATATGTATATGAAAATTACAAGCAAAACCAGTTTTTAAAGCATTTAGATTAAAAATATAAAGTAGTAGTTTTCAGATAAATGAGATGCTTTTATTCATATTAATAAAAATAAATATAGGTATCGATATTTAAATCGATGTGTATATCAATATCTAAATCGATGCAGATAGAAATATAACGATATCTAAATCTGTACAAATAGAAATATAACGATATCTACATCGATTTACGTAAAAATGGCATAAAAAATTAATTTACTCATTTTCAACCATTTCTCATACTACCAGCTGTACACAAACTTTACTATACACAATTTTTTTTCTGCAATACCATTTTCAGCGGCAACAATTGAGTGATAAATGGATATGGATCCATACGTGGATCCACTGGTGCGGAAGGAGATAGAAAAGTGCGAATAAACCGTGGCTGACGAAAAAGACAGGCTCCGGTGGTCACGCCTACTTATGAAGTCACGTGACTCTGAGAGAGTGAGGATCTGCTCTTTTGATACCCTTGTGCTTACTCAGAGAAATACATATACACACAAATAAAGCTTTAAAACAATTTATTTTTAGACTTACCTTTGATAAAATATTCATATTTTTGTAAGAATAAAGATTATCTAATCTCGCTAATCAAATGAACACTTCTTTTTCAATTATTTGAATATATCCCCACATTCATTTGTTGATTGTCCCATTTTTAGAAAGAAATATTTTAGCTAAAAGTTGCTATAAATACAAAATAACTTAAATATTTGATACAAAAAGAAGAAAGAAGGAAAACACAAAATAGATTAATAAAAATTACCTTTTCAAATTCTATATAAAAAAGCAATCAATTACATTTTCTTCACTTTAAGTACTAATACCCATAGGCACTTGATAAAATTAAAATATAACACATTTTTTTTCTTAAATCAAATTTCAATATTTATAAATTTAAGGAGCATATCACCAATAATGACTTCGCAATAAGAATCTCTGCATCTATTTCCAATGAAGTACATAAATTATTTTTAAGTACAAATAAAATAATGCAACTTTTATATGACTAAATAAATAATACATGCTATCAGTGGCGTAGCCAAGAACGGGGGGGATAGGGGGTCATAACCCCCCCCCCCCAAAAAGGAATTTTTTGCCATACAAAATGTATATTCTTCACTTCCTTATCACACTCACGTATACATATATATATGAATTGCAATACTCATAACCCCCCCCTCCCCCATGAAAAATTTCTGGCTACGCCACTGCATGCTATCAATATCTTTTAGAAGGATACTACAAAATTAATTACAAGCATATTTTAAAATCAAATCGGTAAATACAAAACAGGCATACTTTTTGTATGTCTATTAATGTTATGATCATGGAGACACTTTCACACATTTTCCAGAGATAATTAAATGTTATTCCATTCCTTCTTGAAAGCGCAGATAAAATTTTAGTTTGTTAAAAAGCATTTGGTTCATATGCGTTATGTAATGTAAATTATGCTACCTCTAGTAATTTCTATTTTTAATCAATCATCAACAAAAAATCTAGAAAGATTGAAATTCAGATAATTATTAGTGAAGCAAAAATTTTGACCCATATTTGAACACCGGTAATGTTTCAGTAGTTTGCTCGCAATTGCATTTTTGAAAAAATACTTTCTCTCAAAAATGTATTTTTGAGAAAAAGATTTGTAATTTGATAAGTATTTTGAGAGTATCTCAAATAATTTTTAGAAGTATCTGAAAAGTATTTTGAGTAAAAGTTTGTAGAATCAATACAATTACATTTTAAAA
The DNA here is from genome assembly GCA_038373885.1 of Cheiracanthium punctorium. Classification (NCBI taxonomy): domain Eukaryota; kingdom Metazoa; phylum Arthropoda; class Arachnida; order Araneae; family Cheiracanthiidae; genus Cheiracanthium; species Cheiracanthium punctorium. Next base: position 323,481 of record JAWZYV010001663.1, on the reverse strand, counting down.
TTTTATCAACATTAGACACTTTAACATTATTAATAAACATGTTATAAATCAAATATTCAAAAATAGCAATAAAATCATTAACATATGACGGATTATTATTAAAATTTACAAAACAAAAAGTTACTTTACCTTCACTTTAAATACTAATACCCATAGGAACTATGGGTATCTTTCCCTTGGGTACTCCTTCTTCTCACCTTTATGAATTACCTTGTCAACACGAATAATTTCATTTTCGTGGAAATGTTTAATACATATTGTGGGATATTTCAAAAGTGTTAATTCGGTAGGAATACATCTTAGTCATTTTTGTTTAAGCTCTGGATATTTTGGTAAACGGAATGTGTTGACAGTTTCGCGTTCACCTTTGTAATTTGACCGACATCCATACACGTTGCACATCCAAGGCATTTTCAAAATAGATGAATGATTTACATGAACACGGCATTCACTCGTAAATTGCGGAAAACACAATAAAAAAGCACCTTTTTCTAAAATATAACAATAAACAGAGGGACGACTTTGTGAAAACAAACATTAAAGGCATAACTGTGAATTTCAGAACAGATTTCCAGACCAACTCCCGCGATTAAAAATTCGAACTCCATTCACAATGGATCACGTGATATTTCATCACCGGAGCCTGCATTTTTCGTCTGCCACGGAATAAACATTTAGAAACGAACTCTACATTTATTTCAACTAGAACTTTGAGCAATTTTCTTAATCGATTTATGCATTCTGTTTTTTTGTAACGAGATTAAAAAATTCAGTTTGGGAGCATAAATATCATTGTCCCAAGTTCATTGGGTGTTATTATTATTGACAGAGTATTTTGGGAAACTATGGAAAAATATTCTCATGAAGAAGATATTCTGAAATTAAAGAAAAAAGAAACAACAAAAGAATACTTGTTTTTGTTTCCCAAATGATATATATATATATGCACAAACTGAATTTTTTGCATGTTTTTAATCTTGTTATAAAAAACAGAATGTAGAAATCGATTAAAAATACTGTTTTTAATGTCTTCTGTTTTGTGTTGTCTTTGAACATATCTTATAAATAAAAATGAAATTCTGTTTGTTTGTTTGTTTGTTTGTTTGTTTGTTTGTTTGTTTGTGGATTTGAGTTGTATACAAATCCACAAAAATGGACCTATCAGCCTGAAATTTTGCACAGATATGTAAAATAATATAGAATAAATCATAGTCCACTTTAAAACTTTGAAAGTCCACCCGTTCCCGGAATTTAAGAGATTTTTTATGTTCTCCACGCAAAAAGCTTTCCGTAATTGTAACCCCTGTAGTGAAAAAATTGTGAAATAAGGATCGTGGTTGCCATGTGTGGCGATTTTGCCGAATAAGATGTTTTAAATTCTCAAAGTAAAAATAAAAGAATAATAATGATTTTTTTTTTTTTTGTTAGTTTATATTCGTAAGGTTATATTTTTTTTAATTATAATATCGTGTGCATGGGAAATCGGAGCAGGAATGAAATGTTTTATAAGCAAAACAATAAGAATTGAAGATTTCCGAGGCTAATATGTTAAAATTTTTTAGTTTGGCGAAAAAATAAAATGGCTCAAATGCCGAGAAAGTGAGTTCTAGCGGTTTGCACAGTTTCCGGCTTGGCGAATTTACTGAGAGCTTAAGGAAACGGATTTTTGAAAACAAGTGCAAAGGTTTTATTAGAATACAGCGTTAAATTTTAATGATCCCTGCGAAAATAATGCAGTTATTAAGGGATTTCAAGCGATCTATCTTCAGCATTCTCGCGATTTTGAGGAGGATTCTAACGCTTGGCGCTATTTATCGTAATTTAATCGTCTGCTATTTGGGTTATGAATACACCTGCGTATAAGTTTTTGAAATTTTCATTCAGTTGGAATTGTGCATTTTTCTGAGCAGCTTTTCTGCATCTAATGTATTACATCCAGAAAAAAGGATGTTAGAAATATCAATTTTAATTTTGTTTAATCACACTCATGAATAATGATACACTTTCCAACTTAATGAAAGAAGGAACGAAAATAGGGAAGACCCATGGATTATAACTCTTTTTATATATAGCACTTTAGTGCGTATTTAAAAATCTGAAAGTGTGTCAGATTTTCTATGATTCTAGCGCTTGGCGCAATTTAATGAGAGGGTATTTTTAAAAACAAGCGTAGGTTATCTTATAAATAAAAATGAAATTCTGTTTGTCAATTTGTTGATTTGGGTAGTATACAATTCCACAAAAATGGACCTGTCAGCCTGAAATTTTACACAGATATGTAAAATAATATAGAATAAATGATAGTCCACTTTAAAACTTTGAAACTCCACTTAAAAACGTTTTCCTCCTGAATGGTTCTCTTAATTTCCGTTCCCGGAATTTAAGAGATTTTTTATGTTCTCCACGCAGAAAGCTTTACGTAATATTAACCCCTGTAGTGAAAAAAGTGTGTGAAATAAGCATCTTGGTTGCCATGTGTGGCGATTTTGCCGAATAAAATGTTTTAAATTCTTAAAGTAAAAATAAAAGAATAATAATGATTTTTTTAGTTTATTTTTTTAGGTTATTTTTTTTAATTATAATATCGTGTGCGCATAAGAAATGAGAGCAGGAATGAAATGTTTTATACGCAAAACAATGAGGATCGAAGATATCCGAGACTAATATGTAATTTTTTTTAGTTTGGCGAAAAAAAAAAATGGCTGATAGGCCGATTTTTAGAGAGTGAGTTCTAGCGGTTTGCACAGTTTTAGGCTTTTTGGCGCAATTTACTGAGAGCTTAAGGAATAGCATTTTTGAAAACAAGTGTATAGGTTTTCTTAGAATACAGCATTAAATTTTAACTATCCGTGCAGAAATAATGCAGTTATTAGGGCATTTCAAGCGATGTAGCTTCAGAATTCTCGCCAATTGAGTACATTGATTTAACTTGGGGGAAATCCGCCAAATTTCAGAAAATTGAAATCTTCGCATTTAGTACATCGAGGTAACGATGAATAAAACATGTTATAGTTGATAATTTAAAAAATGCGGCTGTATTAAGGGATTCCACTTTTCAAATAAATGCCTGGCGGTCGAACCATTTCCCATTTTGATTGCTGCTAAGTCAATGCTTCGAATGATTCCCTGAAAAAACTCTTGCAAAATGGCGTATGCTGGCACTTTGGCGAGGCTTAGATTTGAAACTGGATTTTACTTGAGACTGGTATATACGTATAATAAGACTGGTTATAGATAAAAATGAATGTTGGTATGTGTGTAGGAGGTTGAAAAACTCCAGCACCGTTTCACCGATCACCATGAAATTTGGTTCACCTAAGTCTTTTATCATGGAGAAGGTTTTTATGCTATCCGTTTTCCTCTAACTTTTCACTAGGTGGCGCAGCAGAACGTCGAATTCTATTCCGTTTAGCCGTTTGCTATGCGAATATCGTCCAACCAATTTCGATGAAATTTGGTACACGCGAATATTAGAACACGGAGAATATTTTTCACTATCCATTTGCTGTAACTTACCGCTAAATAGCGCTGCAACGCATCAACTTCTATACCGTTCGACATGATCGGCATAAAATTTTTTATACTTACACATTTGAGAACGAAGAATATATTCTAACTGCGTTACTTTTGATGTTACTCACCACTAGATGGCACTGCAATGCATTATTATTTTAACTCGCCACTAGATGACGCTGCAGCAGGCCAAATTTTTGACCATTCAAACGGTGGCTATGAAAATCAGTATACATAGCTATTTGAACAATGAGAATATTTTGGCGTTATCCATTTTGCTATAACTCGCCACATGACGGCGCTGTAGCAAATCATTACTTTAATTAACCACTAGATGGCCCTGCAGTGTATCACTTCTTGACTGTGCGAATGATCGCTATGAAAATAGGTATACATAGATATTTGAACACGGGGAAGAGTTTGGCACGATCCATTTTCCTATTACTTGACACTAGATGTCGCGTCAACACATGAACTTCAAGACTATTCAGCCGATCGTCATGAAAATTCGTATACATCGATATCTGAATGCGAAGAATATTTTTGCCGTATCCGTTTTGCTAAAACTCGCCACTAGATTGTGCTACGCCGCATCGCCTTCTGCACCGTAAAAACGATTGCCTTGAAATTCAGTATTCATGATTATTGAACACAATATAACGCGATATCCATTTTGCTATATCTCTTTATTACAATAAATAGTAATCACAACAAATATTAATATCAATAAGTCCATTCATTCCCGTGCGAAGAACGGGTACTTCAGCTAGTACTATATATAATATACGTTCAAAGACACTCAAAATCTATTCAGCTGTGCTTCAACCAGCCAAGTTTGCTAACTATTTGCTCAAGAATAAGAAAGAATTGTAAGGGTCTCCCAAGTAAAACTTGTTAAAAAAAGAAAAAAAACTGCTTTAAAATTATGTTTTTATACTGCGTGAGATAAATAACTCAACTGAGGGATAAAAATCTTTTGCTTTCTTCTTGAGAACCACCAAGAAAAATCTTCGAAATTCAGCGTCAGCAACAAAAAAACTATGTTTTGGTACAGTCACTCACCGAAAATTTCAGAAACACTGTCACTGCAAACATTTACTAAAGTCGGCTTGTTTGACCGAAAGTGATTATTGAAAAGTATCTGTTTCAATATTTCTTTTTGATTGCTTATAACAACTTTAGGTTTGACCGTACGAGGGCCGGAGGAAAGCTTTTAAAGAATAGCAAGAGTAGAAATTAAATCGTGCCATAACACAGTTGTACGAAGTAGTCTTACTTTAAAATACCGATGCGGCATTACCTACCTAGAGAACCATCCTGCCTTTTTTTCACAAAGCACGGTTCTTCTAGTCCCGATGGAGCTACAATACTGGCATTTAGACATTTTACTTCTTTTTCTTGGACGTTTAGGCTTACCTCACTGGAATGACCGAAAGTAATTTGGCTACGTTTGCGGCCTTCAGCTGAAATTAGAACAAAAAGACATTTATATTTTGTAAACGAAATTTTAATTTTCAAAAGAGCATTTTGAAATCAGGGGCGTAGCCAGGGGGGGGATATCGGGATATATCCCCCCCCGAAATTTTTGGATTAGTGATAAAATCCCGTCTATTTATACACATATAAGTTCCCCCCCCGAAAAATTTTCCTGGCTACGCGCCTGTTTGAAATAGCTCTCGTAAAATGTTTTCAACATTGAAAAATACCATATTTAGTTTACCATATAAGTCATTTCTGAATATTATTAACGTAAAGACATAAAAACGTTTTTGTAGCACCAATTTTGTGTGATCTTTTGGGATTGCAGGAGTATTTGTTAAAGTGTAGATTTTAAATCAAAGTACATAAACCTATTAACTTTGATAAAAATTGTGGGAAAGGAAAAGAAACGTTGGGCACAAAAGGAAAATTTTCAAAATTGTGTTTATGAGATAGCAGCTATGGCCAAACCTGCGTTCATGTGTACGTGCGTTGCAGACTAAGCTCCATATCCTAAAACTACAGGCTTCAATCTAACGAATGAATCATAATCTTGCATCTATATAGTGCCATAGGAAAGGAGGAGGCTCAGGGGGCTTGAGCCCTCCCATACGACTGGAGGAGGGGAGAAAATTGTCACAGTTCAGCCCAATATGGTGTCTTTTTCAGTTTTCAGAGTCGGTGGAAACTTTCTGAGACCCTTAAAATTTAATGAATTGCTACGCTCTTGCATTTACAGTAAGAAATCGAAATTGAAAACTTATAGAAGAATATATTGTAAAAACTTTGAATCTACATTAGGCACTACTATTTTAACAATAAGCAAATTCATTCAGTTAAGTCACTAGAAAAGAATGCAGCGATGAAGCTCGTAAAACTTTCGTGAAAATCGTCTGATAATATTTAAGTTGCCATTTCTAAAGAAATAAACTGTATGTTCAATTAAATGAAAAACAAATTATTTTAGAATAATAATTTTATGAGCTTTATATTAGCTTTCTTTACAATTACGATCTTCGTTATGTTGTAAAATGCTTTCAAACGACTTGACACATTTTACTTGACTTTTTAGGTGTTCGGATATGTTAAATCTAAAGCTTTTTCTCAACAAAGAAATTCCATACAGATTTGTAAACGAAAATTTGGATATAAAAACACAAAATGCATAACTTTTGGCAAAAAGGAATGAAAAGTCACTGAAAATAAATTGTAACTCGTGTTAGATTAGCGCATGTGTACCTGTAATTTTAGCTGTGAAAGGGCTGCCACGAATGTGGTTTTCTCCAGCTTTGATAGATATATTGTACTCTCCTGGAGACGGTGGTACATATGTCACGCTCATCGTGCCATCTTTGTTGTCATGGCTCGTCACTTCCGCCTTGGATGGTCCTTCCACGCTCACGTTGATTTTCCCTTTAAAAAAAAAAAAAAATCCAAGGTGATATAATCGTATTTTCAAATCATAAATCCCATACTGAAACTTTCTGATTAATTTTATGTTTCTATACATTTAATTTTCATTCATATAAACAAGACAAACATTAAACTTTGTATCTGTTTGGTGTAACGGAGAAGTAAGCCTTTGTTACACTTTCCAACAAAGCTGAAAAGCGTTTAGGATTTCGGTCTGTCTATCCGTCCGTGTTCTGACTGCCGTAAATATATATCGATTACGACTACTACGAAATATTTATATGTTATTCCCATAGAGGAGGAATAGATGGAGACAGCATCCCACTGTATTTTCCGCGGAAAGTTTAAGCTAAAATAACAGTGTCGCAGGACGAAGAAAACTAACGGATTTGGCTGTTTATCGCTATTTGTTCTGCAAAGATCAATCATTTTATTTTTCTGTTAATCAAAAGGAGAGACGAGGGAAATAATGAAATAACTTTTCCAGTACTATTTCCATAAATCACGTGACGCATATGCATGGGCGTCGGTAGAGTATTTTCCAAGGGGGTGAAGGGTAAAATCTTTCACATACACTGTTAACCTTTTCTTAAAATAAAAAGAAATATATCCTTTTCAAAAATTTTAAACTGTTTTAACAATAAAGTTGGAAAGTGTTGAGGATTTCTGTTGGTCTGTCCGCCTGCTCTAATTGCCGAAAATATGCGTTCATTACAATGAAATTAATATACATTTTTAATATTTATTGTATCAAAATAGTGTATGTATCACTTATAGTTCTTTTACAGGAGCATCCAAAATAATACCACTACATTACGCTCTACGGAAAGATGCTGCTTAGTGTATTTTAGGGCTATTCGTCTATTCCAAACAAAACAAAACTGAAGATGGTTATGTGTGTAACCGAAATATATATCGTGTACGGGGGAATAAGGTATTCCCAAATAAAAAGTTTTAACTAAAACAAAACTGATTTGTGCTATTAAGGATACTCTACCTACATCAGAAATGGTGTAAGGAGCCTTTGTAGATCTTTTACTGAAGTACTAAAAAGAATTTTAATACATAACGGTCTATGGCAGTTCAGAGACATTTATCCATTTCAAGTACAATGCAATAAATATATAATGACTTATAACAGCTTAATCTTCATTTAAAGGATGGAACATTTGAAGTTCTTTAAGATTCGATAGACAGTTATTTTTTTTAAGGTTATGTCCAAACTTTTGCCAAATTTGGCGGCGATTTCATTGTAAATTGGACGCAGGATAGCCTGGTGTGTTGGAAAATGTTATCGATGAAATACGGTTTTATATTTTTTAACTTTAATATGAAAAAAAAACTTAAGAATAGGATGCACTTTTTAAATTGTCGAATGAAAAAAGATCAGAAGCATTTATTTAATCTTACCTATTGCGTTGCTTTTGTTAGAAACTGTAATATTACATGGTTCCCCGGCAACTCCTTGAATGAGGCCTGGACCATAAGCTGTGAGGGTGCTATTACCAACATTGTCGACATGAAACTTGAATGGACTGCCTGTATAAATAACAAAGTAATAAACACAAATAAAAAAAAATAGCACGTAAAAACCTGTACGTACATCAAAAGAGACATAAAAATGTCCTCCTTTTTATCAGCAGGAAAGGAACCTGGCAGTACGTGGTATCATGCTTTCCTGCGAATGCCTTTTTAAATGTTCAGTGTTCACATTTCGTGCTTTTCAGATAGCACCGCGTCCTGCCCGCCTTTTTAAAAATGCCGATGCCCCCTGCCCTTCATATGAAGGTAAAAGTAAGTTCTGCATCTTTTCCAGTCACCGGGATGATAGGAAAATTGCAACCTTTTCTCTGCAAAAAATACGCTTTTAAGGTTCCTCCATTACGGTTCGGTGTTTAAAAAAAAAAAAAAAAGAAAAAAATTCAGCGTCATCGCAAATTATAGGGTTACTTCAAAGTTTCCTTTCGCAGACTCTGGAACCAGATGGGGTTTACTTTATCAGGAACCAGACTACATGCAAGCACGTGATAGGTATGGAAAAAATCGGGGATGTCAGTCAGCTGATTTAAATTTTGAAATTCGAACTATTTCAGAAGATATTAACTAAAAATAGGAAAAAAAGAAAAACCTCATGGTTTCCGAGTTTGGCAATTTTTAAAAATGAATTAGGTTCTTGAAATTAAGCAAGGGACAAAAGTGTCATTCGTAAAAATTATTTAATAAGCTTGAAATCGTCATTTTTAATGAAAATATCGTCTGCATGCGATAAGAGAGCGAAAATTAATTGTTTTAGGTAAAATAGTAAGAATTTATTACAGCAAAATGTTCCTAATTTAGAGTTTTACGATAGCATAAAGTGGCTGGTTAGCCATGTTTAACGATTTTGAGCAAGTATATTGTAAAAATTTTTGTAAAAAAAAAAAAAAAAAAAAAATAGATAAAGCAACGATATTTACCTTACGTTAATATATTCCGCTATATTTCAACAGAAGAGATTACCTGAAGGATTTTTTTTTTCTCCGTAGAAGCTGCCTTTCTTAATAAATCCGCAAAGCCTTTTTTAAGAAGAAATGTGTACACTGGATATGTCTATGTTTCAGGCTTAGGTTAGGCATAAATTCAATGAGGATTGATATGTTCAGTCAAAATTTCTTTTACTTTATACGATACTGAATATGATGGCAGCGATAGCGATAAAAATTGGAATGAGCTGAATCTGATAATGAGGATTCAGACTTTTCGTTAAATTTATTTTATTTTCGAACTAGTGAATAAGACAACGATAAAACTCTATTAAGTTGAATCTGGTAATGAGGATTCAGACGTTCGTTAAATATATCTTAGCTTCAAGCTAGTGAATATGAGAACTGAGTATAGTGGTGAAACTTGTGATAAAAATTTGAAATAGATTTAGTCGATCAGTCAAATTTCTGCCATCTTTGAGGTAGTGAATCTTATGTTAACGATAGAAATGAAAGACTGTACAAATTTGGTTATGAATCAGGCAGAAGTTCATAAGTTGAGTGCTTTTTCTCAAATTGCAGATCTGGATATAATGATAAAGTAATATTATTATTATTAGTTAGTGCTGTAAAAGTAACGACAAAATGAGTATCCGTATGTATTTGTTACTTAGATGTTCGCTATTCGTTACTAAGTATTCGTTACTCGTTACTTTCGTTACTACTAATAGAATCGGTAATAGGGTGTTATATAGTGCCCCATAACAACACATCCGGGACAGTGTTGTTTTGGGTATATGCCGCCCATACATAAACCCATAACAAAACCTAACCAAAAAGAATTTTTTTTAGCGAAGTTATACAAAGTTGTATTTAGAGCTTATTTTCTCTGATTTACAGATTGTTTTTATACACATTTATGGTTTTATACAATGCTAAATTATCTGAATTACTGAGTGCACATAGAAATCTTCCAAAGACATATGCCATTCTTTTTTTTTTCTCAACCCCCCCTTTTTTAAATTCTGAACGCTGGTTTAACCTGTTCATTCTTATCATAAAAAGTGTAAAGGAAAGCTTGTGACTCGTTTTTTTTCTGGGAGCGGGTTCTTGAATACTGAGATCCAGGGATTGGGCCACATATATAAAATTCACAGGGCAGGGGATCTCAGTATGATATCAACTACTTTGCGTCTCTACAAGCATAATATCTTTATTATTTGTGAGTTCTTATTTCATATCAAAAACTTCTTTTGCTGGACCATTTTTCGAAGTAAATTAAAAATTACAATATTTTAAATTAAAATTGTTTAATTCAGTGAGAATGATCTATTTTTAAGATATTTCCAGTTCTATTTCTGCACTTTTGGGATGAAAGGGGTTAGCCCTTTCTGTGGGTGCATATATGAGAGCATTCTTTAAACAAAAATTATCACTCCTTTCATATAGAAAGAATGGTTGCACCGGACTATACGTATTCCATGAGTTCATGGAATAAAATGTACCATAAAATAGGGCAGATGGCCCCCTAAACGCCGACATTTTAGAAACATACTGAACTTTATTGAATTATTTTAATACCGGTGGCTTACGCAGGAGTGGGCATAGAAATCCCGGGTCGCTCCCAATTTTTTATATATATTTTTAAACAATTACTTAAAAAATGTGTTTAGGTTTCCATGCTAAATATTTTTTTTAGTTCCAAATAATATTTTAAATAATAAAAATGTGTGAATTCGTTTGCTTTATAAAAATATATTTTTTTAAAAGGCGTACTTAAATAATTTGTTATTTATTACTCATATTTCGATTCTAGCTAAAAAAAAAGAAAAAGTTAAGTTCGCAATCCTGCTTCGGAACCACCCTGAAGGAAAGAATTCTGATTGCACCACTATTTAGTACTAAAATGTTAGAAAGCCCGAAATTAGCACCCCTTACTAACATGCTTCTCTTATATGTATTGCTCCTCTACAATTATAAGAACACCCCCTTCCCCCCCCCCCGCAAAAAAAGTTCAACTGCGCATAAGAACATACTATACACCGGATCCTATCCCTCCATTGTACGACCCATATCAATAGAGCAGCAGATACTATATCCATCTCCATAACTGTAACGAAACATACGGATTCTTCCAAACCTCATCAAAACGATACCATTCGGCTCGGCACAAACGAATTGCAACCAGAACATACTACTACTCAAATACCGAAACTGATTTTTCCCTTCAAATAGCGAGAATCCATAATACTTCCGGTATCTAGTAACGGAACGGAACATACTATTACTCAAATACCGAAATTCATTTTCTCCCTCCGGCAGTCTTGTATTCGAAGTTCGAACCTGGTCGATCCGAAATGCACACTCGAAAGTCATTTTCCCCCTTGAAACCGCGATCCGATATCCAGTAACAAATAACAGAAGATATTAGTACTCGATTACTGGAACCCGTTTCCCCCCTAGTTCGCCTCGCCTGGCAGTCTGTATTCGAAGTTCGAAGCTGCTCGATCCGAAACAACTTCGGATCGAGTAACGATATCAACCGAAAAGTAACAATTCGTTACTTCGAGTCTGAGTGATTATCCGTATCTTAGTACCGAATACATGCGGTTTGCTTCAGCTCTATTATTAGTTGTATGTGGCATGAAAATTTGACACGTGGAAAAGACGTTATCTTTCCTGCCAATATCATACTCAAAAGAGCTGAATACTAAGAAATATTGAATATAATTATGCGTATTCTATCTATTGGGAAATACCATTAAAATAACTGCAATTTATTCGCTTACATTCATTTGCGAAATCGCTTAAAGTTGGCTAATGTTTGTATGGAGAATTAATTAATGATATAAAATATTAGTTCATTTTAAATTTTGTTTAGAAAAAATATGTGTGGTATCTAGGGATGGCTTCGAGACGAGAAAAGACAAACGATATGCAGTTGCTCTACTGGGCGAGACAACGCTATTTCTAGTCTCACAACCATCCCTAAGTTATCTACCAGCTTAAATGGAACCACGAAGAAATTTACAAACAAAATTAGTTGAATCTGGTAATGAGGATTTACAGAACTTTATCATACTACACCCAGCCCTACATCATGCATCTGAACTTTTTTAAACTAACTGCAATTGTAATTCAATAAAACCAATATTCACTTACCTTGGACATGTTCTAAGTTGTATTTGATATGTAGCTCATGTGTGCCTATTTCCTTTGGATCATATTTGAAAGTGACTGTCCCGTCGTGGTTATCAGTTACGACTGGCTTGTCGAACTTCCCCGATGGCATTTTTATTTTATCTAGTAGGATAAAAGAAAAAGACAAAAGAACTAATTACTCTCTGCTTTTGTTTACGGTAAGCTTTCTGCGCATTTACGCTTGGGCCAGTTGCAGATACGTTTTTCAAACATTTTAACACTAGTGTACACGAGACTTGAACATTGATGTTACGCATAATGTGCACTAGAAGAATTGTAGTTTGTTGTACTGTGGTTGTTTTTTATCTGACAGTGTTTTGCCCACCAGTTTAAAGGTTCATTTTTCTGGATGGCGCGACGAGTATTATATAATGTTAGGTAATATTGTAAGGGATTTCATGCCATCAACTTAAGAATCGGAGAACAAAGACGTTGAATGTATCTTCTGTAATTCTCCGAAGATAGGCAAGGAGAAATTTGAATTATATGCTTCAGCTGTATCCTGGCACCTTGTTCTCAAATTGACTGTACCGGAGCAGAGAAAGAAGATTATGCTTGGACTTTTGTTAATAGACTTGAAGCAGAAATGATTTGAACATAATCGTGAAAGTATGGTTTTATAGTTAAAAATAACTATGTTTTATGAAGTATAATTAGTATTTCAACGGTTTAAACCACCTATTTCATATTACCTGACCTTACACTTAAACCACTATCTGTAACTTTTTTTAAAAATAATTTTTTCAGTAACAACAAAGTAAATAGTGTTTTTCTTTACAAGTGACATTTCGTTACAATCAGTTAGAGTATGTACTCATGATGATTTTGGTGATTTTATTCAAAAACCAGTAAAGTTATATTTAAAAATATAAATGGTATTCCATAATGCCCACCTCTCCTCTACCACTAAGAATTATATTTAAAAAAAGTATTTAACATAAGAGCGAATTAGTATTTTTTTTTTTTTTTTTTACAAATTTTCTACATCGTTTCCAACTCGAGTGTCTGAAACTTTTATGAAGATATTTTTGCGCGAGGAATAGCAGTCTGAGGTTCTCTGTTTATAATCGGTCATTTAATACTTGTTTAAAATAAGAGTTCCATCTCATTTTCAGTCTTAAGAGTCATTAAGCTCAATATCTCTTCTATGTGATCCCAAAAAACTAGTTCACCTGCTCCGCCATGTTGTCAGAAGTCCTGGAGGTTTTCCCAACCATAAAAGTAACAAAACTCTTATTTGTCAAGGCTTCCTGTTCCCAACAGAACAGGCCCTTGTTGTAAGTCAAATGTTAAGGAGAAAATTGGCGTATTTTGGAATGAACCCAAAAAGCTCTGAGAGAATGACTACCGTGGTTTTAAAAGATGAGAGCCAAATTTTGTCACTTTTTCCACAAAATTTCTTAATACATATCGTGAAACAGACACTTACTGACAGACGCTATGTATGGTTTATGACAGGAAGAATGTTAGCACGTTGTATCCATAGTGATGGAGAAGAAATTACTTCACGAACTTTGGCGCTTCAACTTGTCGAAGTATGCTATTTTTTGGCAATTTTGAAATAGTTATGCAATATGTTTTTTTTTTTTTTTTTTTTTGTATTTGAGTACGTGGGTGTTGCAGATCATGAAATGACTTTCTGCAACCAGAAAATCAGGGATATTTCATAAGGCATGTTTAGTAACGTTTTTTAAAGGAATATTTCGAGGGTAAGAGCATACACACACAGAGATACTTGTATATATATATATATATATATATATATACAGCAGAATATCCTTATACCGAGCTCGCTTCTTGCAGTTGAAAAAATACGCTTTATAGAAAAGTATGTTGTACAAAGGCTAGAGAATTTTGTAACTATCTAAGTAAATATAAAAACCTTTTAATAAATTTGGCAAATTCAACAGCATTTAATTATAACCTTCAATGAAGTACAAATTAATATTGTATCATACATTTGTTAAAATTATTTGTTATTAGCCGCCTCCGGTGACCCGTTGGTTCGCCATCTTAATAAATCTTGTGTTTCTCACCGGTTTCCTTGGCACTGCAATATCTGATTCTGAATGGAATTTAAAATTAAGATGGTTACAATCAGGGGCTGCCCTAGCGTAAGTGGCGCTCCCTGCTAACGTAAAAAAGACGCTCCCTTTTATGCTCTACTTAGAGTGGTTATGCCACTGAAAATGGTAGATGGCCGAAGTGTGAAGGTCCCGGGTTCGGGTCCCATCACGCAGCTGTCGATATAACGGTCTGGAGTTTGGGTAGGTTTTCTCCAGATGTAACGTGAATACGCGTTAGTACCCCTTAGAAAGTCCTCCTACCAAGGCACACCCCCCCCCTTGGCAGATCGCCCTAGTGTAGCGTTGCCATAATCATACACAACAATATGCTCTACTTAGTTTTTGAGTTCGACAAGACGCCCCTTCGAAGCCGCCACCCCGATGCGATGATTACCTTGCTTACCGTGTCGGGCCGCCCCTAGTTACAAAAATAAGATGGTTTAGTGGTAAAAACCTACAAAAAGGTACAAATTATTTTCGACCTATATTCATTCTGAAGAGCTTCTAGATATATTAGCCGTTATCAAAAAACGGAAAGGAAGGAAAAAAAAAAAAAAAAGTAAAATCTGAAATACTTTCAGATCTTAAATACGCACTAACGTGCTAGATATTAAAAGCGTATCGTAATCCATGGTCTTCCTTATTTTCTTTCCTTATTCCATTAAGTTGGAAAGTGTATTAAACAAGTTTAAAATTGATATTTCTAACATCTTTTTTCTGGATGGAATACATTAGCAATAGAAAGGAAAACAGACGCGCAGAAAAATGGGTAATTCGAACTGAATGAAAGTTTCAAAAACTTATTTTTTGTTTGTTTAACATGTATTTCGGGTTTGTTTCAGAAGGGAAAACGTATTCAGGGTATTCTTTATCCAGGCGTATCAGACGATAAGATGATTTTTTTAAAATTAAAAACTGCGTATTCTATAAGTTTGTGCCATCTGTCGACGGCTTTGTAAAATAAAAACTCAATTGTATTCTTTTTTTTATTTGGATAAAAGATAGTTTTTTGTATATTATAGGAACAGTGTTTTTTCTCGCACTATAAAAAGTAGACTATTTGTTAATCCAAGACTTTAACTGTCTTTATTCAATATTTCCTCCAAATCCGTCAAACAGTTTTAGCGTGAAAGGGTAACAAACATACATACAAACATTGACATTTGTAATATTAGTAAGACTACTTTCCGTTGTACGAATAAAATGCTCAAAAATGAGGACAGCTCACAAATTTAGAGAATAGAACAATACAGTAGTTTACATGCTCTTTTTTTTTAATAGTGCTTTGTATTTCGTAATTTAAATTTTAAGGCAATTTTAAATTGTGCTGAAAATAGTCGGGCATATCTTCATCCTTTTCTGAACCTCTTTTAATGGTTTCGAACGATTGTAGCTTTTTGGTACGTTGGGGTTTTGGCTGTGACACGTCTTCATTTTTGGGATAACTGCATTCTCATAAATTAGTTCTTCAATTCACAGAAATTTTACTGTCAGCAGTGCTGCCAGAATAGTTTCTTAATTTGGCAAACATCTGAATTTCTGTTTTTTTCCCCTTATATCCATTGAAGAAACTTCTTCAGATTCAACGAAAATTTTCCCACCTCTTCAGATTTTAAAGGAAGAATTCAAGGAAATATAACGTTTTCGAGGAGTACGGAAATTATTCGTCGAAAAATGAGAAATAAATTAGCGTGTAAAGACGCAGTCTCAATAGAATTATTTCTTCAATTTTTCTGGCAGCAGTTTTTCTGCCGGAGTATCTCCGTTCTTTGACAAATATCCGTTTCCTTTTTTTTTTTTTTTCTCCTGTCAACTGAGAGAGAAGAAATTTCTTCATATTAAACATTTTTTTTTCTCTTCTTCAGATTTTAGGAAGAAGAATTCACCAAAATATTAAATTTCCATAGAGTACGGAAATTATTGTTTGAAAAATGAGGGTTGAATTAGTGTTTAAAGACAAGTTTTTTTTTTTTTTTTTTTGAGAGTGTCACTTTTCTGGCTTTCACTTTTGTCTATTTCACTCTTCAAAATCACTTCATCTGTCAGATATGAGCAACAACAAATTCATTTTCGTCCATGACGTCCGATTGGACAATGTATAAAATTTCACACGTTTTCGCAGTTTTTCGATTTTCAGTCAGAGGAAAAATTATCAAAGATAATCATCATTTATCCTGAGAAAAAATATTTTTCTAACACAGCTATAAATGACTGGAGAAATTCTTTAATTATTTTTTCATACTTACTTCAGGAATAGGCATTATAGTTAGGCATTTCTGTTCACATTTTATATATATGATGAATGACAGAATCGAAATTAATTTAGACAGATAGTTTTAATTGAAATGAGATGTACTGACTTGCAATAAACAGAGTAATAAAGATAGTAGTAAAAATGTGATAAAAATAGTTATAAAAATGCGGTAAAAAGAATTTGGTGGTGATCAAAGAATATTTGATTTATGCTTTAATTCTTGTGTGATATTTTCCAAAGTGCAGCAGAAGAAAATTTAAGCAATCGTTCCCTATTTTTAGTTATTACTAAAAAAAAAAAAAAAAAAAAAAAAAAAAAAATCTGTGTTATATATTTAAGGTAAAATATTTTTCATCTTTTATAAAATTTTACTTTTTGAAAGTCCATCTATTTGTTTATTTTCTACTTAACCTTTGAACATTTCAATAAAAACTATTAATGATAGTTTTTATTCAATTCTCATTTTCTCATTCAATTTATCATGCCACTTACCCCAAAAATAATAACAAAATTTACGTATGTTCTTATTTAATTATTTTTCGAAAGATAACAATTTATACGTAAAATACTATATAATAAAAAAAAGGGAATTATCACTATCTTAGGACTTTTATTTGCTTGTTTTCTAAAAAAAGCAACAATATTATTAACAATAGAACATATTTATACCATGAAGGGATACTATTTGAGTGCTAATAAAAATCTTCTAGTCAAACATAGCATAACAAGAGGTGTTTTCTCACAGGAAAAAAAAAATCAATTTTGTGGAAATGTATTAATTTGCTATCTATATAGGGGAAGGTAGCCAAAATGATCCTAGCGCGCAAAACGATCCACGTATGTTTCCTTCCAGACAGGCATCTCTGTCTACTAGGTAGCACATAAACTAACTGTAAGAAATACCTGTAATTTTAACAGACATATTGCTGTAAAATAATGCTGCACTGTGTGTTGTAAATACACTAAAAAATGACGTAATGACGTTGATAAGCCAATCACGAAGACCCTATGGCGATGATTGTATGACAACTGTCACAGTCTACATCACAACGCAACGCTTTGACGTTACGTTTACCCACACGCTCTGCATTAAAATAATTCAGCACTGTGTGTTGTAAATCCACTCACAAAATGACGTAATGACGTTGATAAGCCAGTCACGAAGAACATTGTATAGAAAATTGACAGTCTACAGCACAACGTGCGGATAAACGTAACGCCAACATCTCTACGTGTTGGCACTACGTCTACCCACACGTTGTGCTGTAATAATTTTTTCCAGTGTATAGTTATGCTAAGTCATGAATAAGCAATGGCGATATTTAAGTGATCGGTGGATTACGTGTCTGAGTAGAATTCTTCAAAAAATTGGATTTTATCATATCTCCTATAAGGTAAGCACTAACTTTCCTATTTATTTAGAAATACAGTCTTTAATGTACAGAAATATTACTTGGTTTACTGAATAGAGTATGTTTTTAGATGGGAATTACACTTGTTCAGCTTGTTATCTTTCACGGCGTGTTCTGGTAATATGACTTAAAGTGGGCATAGCCGTACTGCCGGATAAAATGATCCATCGACTGAATAAATTCCAGTACCGGGTCCTGGTCATCATGGCAGCCCTTCAGACGTTCTCAAAATGCGTGACTCTCTATTACATTATTTAATTTATTTTTGCGTTTATTGTAGGCCAGAATTTTTTAATTGCAATTTTGAAATATTCCATTTTATTGTTTGCTACACTTTTTTCTTCAAAATTTTCATAAAGTACATTATGCATACTATATGACTATAAAACTTATTTTATTTCATTATGGATAGCCATAATTACTTTTACATCTTTTATTTGGCCGATAAAAAACAATTTACAATTATTTTCAAATGAAGGATCATTTTGCCCTTGGGTGAGGGTAAAATAATCCTTTGGACTCTTTTTCAAAATTCTTTTTTTTTTAACACAATTTGGGTTTAAAATATTAAAATATGTTTATAATGTAAAATGTAGCGTAAAATATTGTGGCAAAGGGCCAAAGTTTTATTTAACATTTATGCTATTCTATGCAAGTTTTCCCCTTAAGGGGATCACTTTGGGCTACCTTCTACTTTTCTTTATTTTCCTATATAATTATCTTGTTTGTTTAAGGTATCTCTCTAGGTTTAAAAAGCCATTTTTGCGAAAAAAAAAATCGATTTTTGCTTTATTGTTTTATTTAAAATAATATGTTCTTAAGATTCCAAAACTGTTTTACATTTGTTTCTACGAAAAATAGAAAGGAAGATACAGCTGTTTGAATGTCACTTCCGGTTGAACATTATGTTAAAATAAAATCTTTAAATGTGTTTTCTAGAAAACTGGGGGTTTTATTACCTTGCGTCACAATAACTGTAACTACTCTGAAAGTTTCAAAGATATCTTAATGAAATTTTACACAAACATTCTATTCATATTAAAGTGTATATTGAAGCAAAAGTTAGGTTATACGTATGAAATTAATAAATTTTCAGGTACTTTTAGACAAAAAATTGTATTTTTTTCTCAACGATTTCAACGTTTTTGTACATAATTGGCCATATTTCAGTGAATTTTTAAAATACAATAGAACTTATGGTTCAAAACGCAGAAAAGCGTTATAGTAGTTTACTGTGAGAAGGAAGTTACTAAATATTGAGAAGAATGCCGTGTACAACAGTTGGCGTAAGTATGAAACTTTGTTAAAACTTTCTTCAAAAATGATATTTTTTTTAAAGTTATGAAAAGTTTGTAAAATAAATTATTGTTTCTGTCATGTTTTATGACCTTTCAGATAAAACTGCATGGACCACATAAAAAACTTTAAGCGCTTTTCATGCTTTAAAGTAAGCTTTCAAATTTCTTAAAATAATTTTACTGTCTTTCTTGGAGAACACCATCAAACCAGGAGACCACCAATGGAGCCAAACCTTCGAGCCAAACCAATCCAAACCTTTGAGAACACCAATGCTCAGACCCACTGTGCAGTCATCCGGAAGAAAAGACTTGGCATGCTGACAAAAGGAGTTTTGCTGCTTCATAATAACGTAAGATCGCACTTTCAGACAAGAAATTAATTGTCTAATTTGACTGGGAAATGTTAGATCATATACCGTATAGCCCGAATCTTGCTCCAAGCAATTTTCTCCCTTAAAAGCACCCAACAAATTACTTTAGCGGCAAGCACAATAAAGATCACGAAGGAGAAAAGAGCTTAAATTCATGGCTATAAAAGAGGTCAAAGTTATAAAAATGTAGCAGAATTATGTAATAAGTACATTTACACAAAATTGACTTCTCTTTCTTTCTAAAAAGAAGGAGTGCTGGTGGTGGAAATAGACCCTTACTTAAAAAAACTCTCTCCATATGTTTAAAAAAAAATTAAAGCTATTTTCAACGAAATAACCGCGTACTTAAGCGTTTTAGTTCTGAAACATAATACTTACTTAAATATTACGGAGAACATCAAGAGAATCTACTTAAAAAAATAACAAATGGCAGTCATAACACCTCTATTCTTTTAAACCGTAATAGATTCTTTTCTTTGACAGACAACGTGTCCTAAAATACTTTATCCCACCCACAGATGTTGGTCGGAAGGGACGAGTCCTAATTAATCTTTATGATGAATAAATAAACTGTGAAAGAAGGGACTTTTAAATTATTTGGCACGGCAGAAGCATTTCGCTTTCAATTCTTAGGTGAGTAATCCTTTCTCTAACAGAAGGGAGAATGATGAACGAGAAAATTCCATTCAGTAATGAATGAGCAGATCTGACAAAGGGTATCACATATTAACTACAGTTTTAAAGAAAAAAAGGTGGTAGATGTCCGTTGCCTCTAAAATGGAATAGAACATAAAAACGTTTAATATTGTTCTATAATATTAGGGGGATCGGAAAGTAATGTATTTTCGTATGTCAATATTTCACCTAGCCAAAGCTACTGAAGCTACAAAATGCGGTTTGTACGGAGCTCTATAACATAGATGCTAGATCAGACAGCATCTTACAAAACTCGTAAAGAATGGGAAGGAAGTAGGGAACCAATTTTTTTTTTCTCTTATCTCTCTCAATAAAAAAAAAAATTATCCATAAAATTCTGGTTCTAAAAATATAACACTCACGATTACCTAAAAATCAATTTCAGGATATTTTAAAATTCGTCCTTCAAGCATTGTATACGGCTAACCTGTCCTTTTTACCACATATTGTTCTTGAAAAAAAAAAAAAAATATCTATCTATATCCAATTTCCATTTTAAATAATCTTTTTTTTTTTTTTTTTTTTTTTTTTTTTCACACATGCTACCAGCCCTCTCTGTATTGTTGTTCCATGGAGGTATGATGGTATATTTTAGTCATTTAGTTGGTTTATTTTACTTTTGCTATATCTATACATATTTATTCCTGTTGGGTATGTATGTTTAGCGATTATTTTGCTTTCACATTAATTATGTATTTATTTTCTTGTTTTCCTATAGTAGGATAGGTCCTAAATGTGTGAAGAGAATATCTCTTTTGATACGCCACACAACCGAAATCCTACTATTTTGTTGTCTTTAATTGTGATCTTCTGGGTATGGCCCCTGACCTATGTCCCAGAGGTTATAATTTCCATTCCATTCATTCTTGTATATTTTGGTTCATTGTTATTTCGAATTTTATACTGTTTCGCCCTCTGATTTTGCTGATATACTTTTTTTCCTACGGCGTATGCCATTTTTGCAGTAATATTCTTTGTGTTCTACTTATTAATTATAATATATATACAGGGTGTACATGCAGGTATATACAGGTTAGTTCTTTATCTATTAGAGGTAAGTGGGCAGTGTAAATTGAAAAAATATTCAAAGATAAAAAAAAAAAAATTTGAAAGGGCTAGTAATGGACCACTTACTTTTAACAATAAAAAAAGAATTTCATTAGTTTTATCTAGAATCAACTGAAGTAAAAGGTTTCAAGTAAAAACAACAAAAAGTGCAACATTCTTTTACTCCAGTTGTTCCCAGGGTAAATCATTAGCTTTTTTCATTTGTAAAAGTAAGTGGTCCATTATTGGAAACATTTACTTTAATATGTATTATTGAGGTTTATACTAGAGTGTTGAGTTCTTTTATATAAACGTTCTTTTATATAAACAAACAAAATAACGCTCACAGATTTAGCTTGTGAAAACACTCATAGTACGCTTCATTTCAGAAAAAAAATGCTTTTATAATTATATGTAGTTTAATATTTTTAATGACATTTTATAAATCGCATGCAAAAGAGTAGTTGCAGAAAATTATCTAGTTGACTTACAGACTCTTTTCGCTCCCATTGTGTGTTATATTGTTTGAAATAAAAATTATTTTCTTGATTAGAAGAGGCTTATAAAAATGATTTTTACTATTGAGTTATTTTGCATAAAAATGTAACAAGCTGTATTCTGTTAAAGGCAATTAAATAGTTTAACGGTTTAAAGTATTTGCCGTTTAAAATCAGTTTAATTTTTTATTCCTTAATTTAAAGAGAAAATATTTTAGCTGTTTCAACAATTCTTGATTTATTAAAATAAAAATTAAAGACGTAAAGTAAAAAAGAGTTCTTTTCATCAGTGTAATATTCTCTTACGCACTTCTAATAGCATGATACAATTCATTCGTATGAACGGGTTAAAATATTTTGTAACAACATGAAAATACACATTTATATTATATTATTATGAATACTTAAATAGGAGATAAATAGACAAGCTGATGAATTAAACCGATGGAAATATAGTTTTTATCGTTTGAACATAATTTTAAAATTTTTAGGAAAAGCCTTTTCAGTTCATTAATATACATCAATAAATGTTTATCCAAACATTTAATATCGAAGCTTCTTAACAACCGAATATTAATTTGATTACAGCTATGATGATGCGCTTGTTTACGCTTTTATTTTTACATTCAATAAAATATAAAATACAAGACTAGAGAGTAAAAATAATTTTAGATATTTCAGTTTCTACGTGTTAAAAGTTGATTAAAATTAGAGTATTAAGTAAAACTTAACTCAAACTTTTTTTTGCATTATTATTAATTGTTTGTTACAAATATTCTTTTAAATTTAAATTTGAGAAGATAAAAAAAAAATATATAATTATTTTCTGGAAACTATCTCTAATAGTAACGAGAAATTCATTTGAAGCTAGTTAATAACGTTAGTTAATAGGTTATAAAGTTAGCCTATGTAATTTTTATTGTATTGTTGCGAATTGCTTGTTACAAATACCCTTATAAACTAAATATGAAAAGATAAAACAATTCTAATTATTTTCTGAGAACTATCTCTAAAAGTTATTCAAAATTCAGTTGAGGACTTACAAAAATGAGATTATCCAAAGTAACTTTCAATATCCTTAAGATTATGAAGAGACACTGAAACAAACAGTCAGACACCAGAACAAGTATTCATTGAAGGAATGCTTTTGAGGTAAATGCTTTTATGGATCAGAAATTGCACTTGTAGTGGGAGTAAGATGGAGGACGAGGTAATGAGGAGTGAATATTAAAAATGACAGTTGTTTAAAAAAGAGCGGGAAAGGGCGGAAAAATTCTCAATGTCAGAAGAGTTGATTGATGACTGTGATTCAATCTCCTTAAGATTAACTCATCTAGCAAAGAGAGTTGACTGCCAAAGATTTTAATTAAAGTACCTGCAGTCTACTAATTAGTGTTACTGAATGTTGTGCGGCAAGGTTTGTGGTCAGATACATAATCACTGCCGAAAATTTGCTGCGCTTTGCGCCTAATTTAAATGAATTTACGAAATCATAACTAACACACACACACACACACATATATATATATATATATATAATAAAAGAGAGATAAGAAACTAGTCTTCCAGATACACTACCGAAGATGTAACGCTCTGCCAAAAAGCTCTTTTTTTAAAAAAAACTCAAAAACATTCATGATTCGCGTGATATTTTAGTACTTAGTTTTAAAAAAAGTAAATTTCTATTTGAGAAAGAACTAACTCTTAAATAAATAACGATGAAAAAAATTGTCGTGTTTATTGATGAATGACGTAATAAGAGTAATGCTGTTAAATGCGCAAAGAATGCACAGCTTTTAAATAATTTTGATAGCTTTTATTTGAAGAAACATATATATATGTATTTTATCATTACATCACTTTTTGATGTTTCATTGTTATGGTAAAGTGAATTCTTAAATGTATGAGTTCTAGGAATATGCTGAATCATTTATTTGGATCGAAGGGTGTATACATACATTAAAAGATAAAATCTATCTTTCGTGTGTCTGTCATTTAGTTGAATTTTTCTCTTGATTATCTTAAATAGAAAATCTAGTTTGTTCTTTATGGGCACAATATAGAAAGAAGCAAACATGCATCTGGGTCTTTTTCCTACATTGTTATAGCTACATGAATTAGTAAGCTAAAAAACTAATGTTTTTTCACCTGTGCTTCTATTGTTACAATGTTTTTATGTGTGAACTGACCAAACTCGCTTTGAAATCTCAATATTCATAATTTATAACCTTGATATTGTTTCTTTCCCTCTCTTTGCATGTGTATCTACTTTTGTGACAGTAACAATGCAGGTTTGGTACCAACAGCATGTAGCTCCAATCATTGGTTTTTACGTGACTCAGAGAGATTCAAGAGAATGTGACTCGTTCGTTTGTGTTAAATCCTAAAACGTTTTTTACAGTTTTCCCCTCAAACTTTAAGAGTAGGACTTTTCTCTTTTTTACAGCAAATCCTTCAATTGTCATACCATGCTTTAGAGTTTATGCCTAATGGAAATACCGAAGAAGTCGACTTTCAATATGACTTAAAAGATTCCATTCGCATACCTACAAACTATTAGAACATGACGGTCTTTTAACAGAAATTTTAATTTTTAAAAGGAAATTCTTATACCTACAATTACTGTCTGATTACACTTATTTAGATAATTTATGATTATTTATTACAGCTTATTTAGATAATTCCATTTTTCTTGTATAGAAAACTTTAATATTAATCAGGATTCTAGGAAAGTTCTTGGAGAAAACTAAATAACTTTTTTCAAAATGAAAAATGGCTGTAACCCTTTAATGGTCGTATTATTTAAAAAAAAAAAAAAGTTCATAAAAGTACCTATTTTTTTATTCAAACAATATTGTATGAAAATAAATGTATGCACAATCTATGCATTCATTTTAAGGTTTTGGACACTTTTATATAAAAAATTTCCGTGCATAAAAATTGATATGTTCTAACCTTTCTTGCGCATATCTTTTAAACTCTGCAGCCGGAAATATCACGGTAGCGACACAGAGGGGATTTAAAGACGAATAATATTTACAGAAAGTAACTGAAAAAGCCACAATTAAATGAAATAAAAGAGAAAAATTTATTTCTGAGTTGAACATCACAGTTTTGCGTTACTTTCGATAGTTTGAAACGCACGAAATATTCTTCGTTTTAGAAGATAGGAATATCCAGACTAATGATGAATGATGACTTCTATTTAGCCAACCGATATCGTTCGAGAGCGGGACGACCCGTCACCATGTTGGCTTTAGCGCGCAGTCTGATTTATTCGCTGCCGCGTGTGTTTCTTGTGCTTACCGTGAAAAAAACTGATGTTTGACATTTCACTTTATTATTAATTTTTGTTTTGTAAGTGATTACAACGCCAATAATAGTTGCATGTATTAGTTATAAAATTATTTACATAAAGATTACGCTATCAGATGAGTACTTGTAAATTTTTTCATCGAGTATTCTTTTCCCTGAATGTTTTTAGCTATACAATTTGGCGAATGGGGACAAGATAGGCTATGGGTCTTAACCCTTTAACGCGCAGTGTTCCTGCTCTGGGAACACCCAACTCTGACGTTTTGACTGTCGCCAGTCACGAAGAATAGATTTGATTTCTATAAAAATAGTTGCGGGGGACATAGCTCCACGAGAATCCTTTACTTTTTAGCCGTCCTTTCCCGTAAAAAAAATTGTCACGATTATTTTTAACAGCACTGACATCTGATGAAAAATGGAAGAATGCGAGAACAGCTGGATGGATTGCCCAAAGCTGAAAAAAGGGCAGCCGTTGCCATCGCTCGACTTAACTACCAGTAAGATGGCGGACGATCGAAACGTTTGTCGGGTGCCACAGATCTAGAGACCCTTTTTTGACGACAGCTAGCTGTGCCGCACAGCTGTCGTCAAAACTGAGGGATAAAAAACTTTTGTTTTCTTCTTGAGAACCACCAAGAAAATCTTCGAAATTCAGCGTCAGCAAAAAAAAAACTATGTTTTGGTACAGTCACTCACCGAAAATTTCAGAAACACTGTCACTGCAAACATTTACAGAAGTCGGCTTTTTTGACCGAAAGTAATTACTGAAAAGTATCTATTTCAATATTTCTTTTTGATTGCTTATAACAACTTTAGGTTTGACCGTACGAGGACCTTACGAGGACGACAGCTGGCTGTGCGGCACAGCCAGCTGCGTCAAAAAAGGGTCTCTAGATCTGTTGCACGCGATGAACGTTTCGATCGTCCGCCATTTTGTTGGTAGTTAAGTCGAGCGATGGCAACGGCTGCTCTTTTTTCAGTACTGGTAAAGGGTTGAGCCTCAAAGGGTTAATAGGGTCGCTGTGTAATGATTGTGTGTGGACGGTGTTTTCCAACCAGTAGGGCCGAGAGCCGAACGTTTGTAAGGGGGGCGTAAGAAGAGCTGGAAAAGAGCAAATGATAATGCATTTTATTAAGAATCATCTTATTTTTTCTTATTCTTACTCAAAAACATACCTGTTTTCGGTTAACATGTTTATTCAAACTTTAATGATAACATTATTTTGTAGAAAAAGCGACTGAATGTTACTCTTTTATTGTTTGTTCTTTTATTGTTGAAGAATAAAAACTGAATGTATGCAGAAAAATGTGAGGGGGAGGGGGGAAGCGCCACCGTAAGTTAGCTTTTGTTGGGGTAGGGGCGACATTAAAAGGTTGGGAATCGCTGCTTTATAGGATATATTAATCTCTAAAATACACTTTAAACAATGGTAGCCCATAGAGCGTTATGTATCGGAATTCTTTTGGGTGCTCCCGTAAGAAAGCTACGAAAGCTACATACACCATTTTCAGTAGGGGAATTGGTAGAATACATGGAAACAACCTATACAAATTCCGTAGAAACTGATGCATTTTCAAGGTAGTTAGAACAGAGACAGGCAGACAGACAAACCGAAATCTAAAACACTTTTCAACTTCCTTGGAAAGTGATTAAAAAAAAAAAAAAACTGCCTTCTTCATGTTATCAGCGAAAAAATATATAAATTAAATAAATATTAATTTTTGTGCCGGAGAGATCAAAATTTCTTCCGATTCTCGGTGCGCAACTGAGTCATTCGAGCTAATCAGCATTGGCTCGACTTCCAAGTGCAGTGAAGAAAATTTCGCTAAATTTTCCGAGCTTCCTTTCATCGCAGCGGAGCACCCGGGGCATTCATAATTAATGCCAGCTTTCTGCTCGTTCCTCCCAAATATAGCACCCAGAGAACACGTGGGAAAGTTATTTATGCAGCTAACACGCTGGCCTAGTCATATAGGAACCGACTCATGCTGGAAGAAAAGATTTTGCCCCGGCTACCCGTTTTCCTACATTTAAATATACACCAGGAAGACAGCGACACAGGCGGGATTTTTTTTCCCCCTGTGCATCGTTCGTGTGTTTGTTTTATTTATCTATTTACTCTCCTTTTTTCTCCGTTTAATTTCGCTTTCCCTCCGCTTAGTCTTCCTCCGAGTGTTTATGTTAAGGCACGAGAAGAAAAATATTAATGCGGCATAAATAGCATTGGTGGAGGTCCTTGAAAAAACTTCAGTTATGAGACCTTTTCCCTCTGCTCTAGATTGAATTTCATGGACGGTTTAGTCAGATTTTTAATCTTAAAAAAAAAAAAAAAATCGGGTTGTCTCTTCCGTTGAAACTACCGCGAGATGTATATTAACGCCGTATTACTTATCGTAGCTATTTGTATAGCGCCTATTGAAAAATTGTGAATATAATGAATAATTTTTTTAAATTTAATATAGGGTAAATCGATAAATAAATGTAATTAAGCCCATTTAAAAAAAAAAAAAATCCTATTTTTTTTTTTTCAATGTAGCTTTTTCTACAGAGTATCCTAAACATTCTCGTCCAGACGATACATGGATATAATTTGTATGCTTATTTAGCTAAACAGCTTTGCAATTTTCATGTGATTTATATATAAGATACATCACGTGGAGTGCAGTTCTCTGATTCTACGCAATTTATTTCACGAAACACGAAATGACACTGATATATTTCATGAAAAACGAAATGACACTGAACTTTATTCTCGCAAAACGGGAAGGTCATATGACCAAGAAAAACAATTAAGCGTGAGCTTCCTACTGCATGGGAATAAATAATTTTGCCAATACCCGACCGAAAAACTCTCCTAACCTTATTCTTTTTAAATCTGGAGTGGCTCGTCTCTCAAAAGATTTTCAAGATATTGAAGTCTGTGGATATCTTCAATCCATTAGAAGTTTGTGGTCAATTACTATTTGGGCCATGACATTTGGGCCATCTCAAACTATCGCCAATCTTGACGGTTTTTGGTGAAATATCGCCAAATTAAACGCCAAAAACAAATCTTTAAAACTGAATCCCGCTTGGCGATAGCTTTTTAACACTGCGCCAAAAATCATTAAACCTTAATATTAATGAAGTATTGTAACTCAATTTCAAATGATTTATCTCTACTTATTATAAAAGAAGGTGTCTGTGTGTGTGTGTGTGTGTGTGTGTGTGTGTGTGTGTGTGTGTGTGTGTGTGTGTGTGTGTGTGTGTGTGTGTGTGTGTGTGTGTGTGTGTGTGTGTGTGTGTGTGTGTGTGTGTGTGTGTGTCTGCAGCGTTACGGACAAACGACTACACCTAGAAACACCAAATTTGGTATTCGGGAAGATGTAAATATGTAGTTGTGCACCTCGAAGCGATTTTTTCAAAATTCGACCTAGATTTTTTTTTATTTTATGTTTTATGCGATTTTTGGCATTTTTTCTCACCTAATTCGTAATAACGGCGGAAATTACGCTCGCAGCAAAACGGCATTTGTATCATCGGATAGAGGAGAAAATTTTCTTTTAAAAACAGTTTGTTCTGAATACTTAACCTGATTTACCGATTTTTAGGAATTTTTTTACTAAACATCTGCTTCGCGATTTTTTTTCGTAAAATAATTTTAAAACTGTCGCATCTTGAATTCTATCCGTCATAACTTTTAGATATTTTGACAAATCGTGAAACATTCTTTTCTCCCTCTTTTAAAATAAAAACGAAAAAATTATGTAAATTAGATGATTTTTTACGAATTTTAATGCAGCCTAATGTTTAGAATTTAATAGCATCAACGCGATCTTACGCCATTCATTACATTGCGATCACGGCACGAGAATTTATGTTCGGCTGTTGCCACAGAAAGGATTAGAAAAAAGGGTTTTTTCAACCAATCGAGTTTTTAAATGGGATATCAGAATTTCAATTCGCAAGTGAGGATCTATGACGTCAAATGCTTTAAGATACCTAAAAATTACTCCATAATTTTAACTCATTTATTCCAGCTCTATTTTCAACACAGGGAGACGATATTTTGATTAAAATTTACTGTAGAAATAAACTAAGAAATTCACGATTATTATTATTAGAAGTGGTATTTTAATCCGGTGCTTATTTAAAAATTGAAATGTTTTCACGGCGCTGAAAATGTTAATTTTAAGTTACAAAGTTCGTTTCAAAGCGCGATATATTAAAATTTTTCTATTTATTATTTTTATTTTTGGCATTTAATTTAGCGCAGGCGTTGCCTAACATACGAATGCAGGTTGCGAGTATAGTTTTATTTTAACGTTGAATTACGTTCCTCCATAAAGGTCACGCAAAGTTTTAATGATACCGTTTGAAAACAATTATGCGAAATATCGAAAGTAACTCCGAAATTAATCTACCGGGGTATCCTTTACGGCAGTCAAACAGTGACGTCATAAATTAAAAAAAATTGTGAAATTTGTAAACTCTGCAACTCTAACGCCCTGTCACAATTAAAATGGGAATAAGTAGCTCCTCGAGATTACACAGTTTGATGTTTTTCAGGAGACAGGACTATGGAGGATATAAAAGATATCGCTATTGGATATTTAAAATGGCACCCCTTGGATATTTTCTCCCCACAGTAAGATGAAATTGTTTACGGCGCTAAATACGCCAATCTTATAAAACTATGTATAAATTAAATATATATGGAGAGTTTCCTTAATGGCAACCATTATGTGAAATGATTATTATTTATGCTAATGCGTAAATTGCAAAGAATCGCCACAGAATCAAAAGATCCCATTGAGGCCAAATAATCTAAGCTGTTTCTTTTAAGGGAGCCTTGAAGAGGGAGAAGCGAGTATAGATAGTATTAATGTACGTAATAGGTAGTATTATTAGATTTGTAAAGATAGTATGAATAAATCGCAATGTACCACGTTAATAAATATTTCATGAAATTAAAAGTGTTTATCCTTTTTCAACGGTTGTCTTACAACCAACTAAACGAAAAGTAATTCTAATTTGCGTTAATATATCCCGCAGTCATTTCAACAGAGGGGATTACTTGAACTTTTTTAAAAATGAAATTCTGTTTTGTCACATGCAGATATGATTTTAGTAGTAAAATATTCCTTCTTCCCGTATGAAGAGCCGGTGCGCAGCTATTTTAAAAACATCTCTTGAAAATAGCATAGATGAATTCAGAAGACCTCAAAACGTGTAAATACACCAAAATCTCGAAGTAGAATTTTTTTCATGATTGCAATACTTTCCTTATATGGTCATTTTCGGAAAGAAATAAATGGTGCTCCATTTCATGTAGTGTCTTAGGTATTTAATGCTACAACTTGAGCCTAAAAAACAGTATGATGTAGAAATAAGACATTTTGAAAGCCAGGAGTTCTCTGCAAACCATTAAGCTTTCCACTTTTTTAATAGTGAATGACACTGACGTAGTTTTTTGAGTCATTATACTGCAATGATCAGGTTAGTACTCATGACACAAACTTTACATTAAGAGTCAAATAATTTTGCTCTTTTTTTTTTTTTAAATTCCACATCACGAATAATTTCGAATTACACATGTAAGGAAAATTTTCGTTTCCTACCGTGCGAAGAACGGGCACGCAGCTAGTATTAAATAATTTAGTTTAGACGAAGTGCATGGAAAATATTTCTAATTTAGTCATGTAGTGTCCACATCGGAATTTTTACTTTAAAACATGCTTTATTCAATAATTTCTTATTAAAAATTCAATTTTAGTATATTTAAATAGTTCCTTTAATATGAAGTTCATAATTTAAAAAATTATTAAAATATACTCTCATAAAAACCCGTCTTTATCCCTTATTTTTTTACGAATAACTTCTGTGCTCTATAGAAATGTAATGTTCCTGCGAATTCCTCCCAAAATCTGAAGAAGAGGAAAAAATTTCGTTGAATCTGAAGAAGTTTCTTCAATTGACAGAAGAAAGAAAAAAGAAAGAAACTGATACACGTCAAATAACGGATATATTCCGTCAATACTGCTGCCAGAAAAATTTCCGTGAATTGAAGAAATAAATTTTGAGAGTGCGTCTTTATAAACTAATTTATTCCTCATTTTCCAACGAATAATTTCTATACTCCTTGCAAACATTATATTCCCTTGAATTCTTCCCGAAAATCTGAAGAAGAGGAAAAAATTTCGTCGAATCAAAAGGAGTTTCTTCAATTGACATGAGGGGTGAAAAAACGGAATGTTTGTCAAATTAAGAAAATATTCCGGCAACACTGCTGACTGTAAAATTTATGTGAATTGAAGAAATAATTTTTGAGAGTGTACATAGATTAAAAAAAAAAAAAACCAAAACCCCCGCAGTCCATGGGGGGGGGGGGGGTATGCTGTCTAAATAGCTGAGACCTGGAAGTGTTAACTAAGGCTTCTCATGTATAGCTATACTTATGCTTGAAGTTGGATCGTGTACTAGTTTCATGAAACGAAACGTATTTTACTAGATGCACCAAGCTGAAGGTAAAACTGAGCATTTAAAATGATCAAACTCAATCAATTGCCTTCGCTTTCTGGAGAAAGATAAAAACTCTGTAACAGTAAAACTACTCCTTTGACACGTGAATATATTTTGCTTGAAAGCATCAAGTATTTCCAGCGCTATCAATTGACGCAAACATTTTGTGATACAAAAATATTTAT
This sequence comes from Cheiracanthium punctorium, assembly GCA_038373885.1. NCBI lineage: Eukaryota > Metazoa > Arthropoda > Arachnida > Araneae > Cheiracanthiidae > Cheiracanthium > Cheiracanthium punctorium. The sequence continues at coordinate 291,770 of JAWZYV010001663.1, read as the reverse complement.
CGCTTACATATAATTCTGTTATGCAGAGTTTTTTTTTTTTCTATAAGCAATTTCATTGAAATAAACACTTACTTAAAATTGCATAAGCTGATTGACGTATTATTTTAAAAGCAGTGACATAGGACAGATATTAAAGCTTCTAAACAACAAAATTTAACGAAAACATGTACAATAGAAATAATTTACACACTACACACAATTTATGCAATTTGTATCACTAGATTTTATGTCTGGTAGTCTAATAGTTTGGCCAGACTCTTTATTTAAGTAAATGAAATATTGCTTAAAATGTTTCAGTGCAGCACTTTTTTCTGGAAAATTTTCTCTTTGTATAAGAAATCTAGAATTTTGTAACAACATATTTTGGTTTTCAGAGTTAACCACCGAAAATTAAACTTTAAAAAACAAAAATTTAATTTGGAAAAATATTTTCAGGTATTTGAAAATTTCGTCCTTGCGACTAAATTTTGCATTTAGAGAAGTCTAATTTAATCGCCGTTAAGTTCTAAGTACCTTGTATAAGACAAAATGAAACAGTTAGTTACATAATTTATAGATAAATTAAAGATAGTTTTACCTACATAAATTTTCTCAGATTTGTTTTGCCTAAAACATTTTTATCGCCTTGCTATAGTCTGATAATTTAACATATTAAAATATTTTTTTAATGATAAAGGATTTTCAAGTTCTTTCGTAAGTACCTTACATTTGCTCAAATTTTCAGCTGATTATTTAATTTTTTTAAAGTAATACAATTTCCTGAAAGCTGGTGTGACTTTAAGATACGGAAGAAGGAGCAGCCAGATTATGTAAATAAAAAAATTATTCCTGTAGCTGTGAAGGGTAATTAAGATTAAGCACCGTTTTTTGTTTTGTGTTTATTTGTCATAATAAATTCCCTTTAAATAAACGATTCTTTATTTAACTCTTGTTTATAGTCACATTACGTTTCGATTCTGTCGCTGAAATTGTGTTTAACGACCCTAATATAGTTCACGATTATACCAAGCGACAGGCTTATGTTCTCAGGTGTCAAGTTAAATGTGTTACAGTTTTATTGCTTAAAAGAAAACCGTGCTTGAGCATTTGGATTACAGCCATCTCTTCTTGACTTGCTCGTATTCTCTGCAGGGTCTCATTATACGAATACGCAAAGCATGACATTAAACAAGTCCACAACCGGATCCAATCAAGAGGTTTAGGATACGTAATAGGGCAGCGTTGGTAGTCATGTATGATCAAAGAAACGAAGTAATTAAATAGAATACAAATAGCTTTTAAATTTAAGAAGTATGCCTCTTAAAGAAAAGCAAACTTTCCCACTGTACACCTCAAATAAGACAGGTTGATTTATACTATTTCAATTTTACGTAACATTCTAATTTAAGTGCATGAAACAAATATTTTTATGTATTTCTTTTTCGCTGCGTTGCAGGGTGGCATTACGTGTTAGGGCATAATTTGCCGAAAACATACTGTCAGCTAATGCACTGATCTGTTCAATTTTCATAAATAGAGTACACGTACCAGCAGTTGACGGTGTACCAGAAGTTGAAACTTTTTCGAAAAAAGTAAAAAAATAAATAAAAATAAGCGAAAGCTGTAATTTATCGAACTATGTTATTCTGTGTAGTTGTGCCTTCTAACGACCAAATTGCAAAGCAATCAGAATGTTCCTGAGATTAGTATTGTTGTGGTCAATTGACACAACAATACTAATCTCTAGCTAATTGAGTTCGATTCCGTCTCTGTTTGTGAACATGCATTTCGGATTTGTGTGCTTGGCCCGAATCGTCAAAAGGGCAATGCAAGGGGGGGGGGGCTCTGTGGGGGTCTTTTTAAGGGGTCCTAATCCGTATTTACGCCGTTTTTGGAGAAACCCACGGAAAATTCCGAACGGTTAGGTTGACAGCCGCGCGATGGGACCCGAACCCTGGACCTTCACACTTTGGCTGTCTACCATTTTCAGTGACATAACCACTGTGCCGTGGTGCAGCCCTTTCGTCTCTTGGGGTTTTTGCTTGTTTTGCAATTCAAATTGCTAAGGACTCGAGTAAAATGTAAGTACAGTAGACCTCCCCTATAACACGGTAGATACATTCAGAGTTAAAGGAATCCGTGTTATATGGATCCGTGTTGAATGGGTCCTGAGCTGTCCTCCACCTGCAGTGTAAACCACGCTGTTCAACAGCTGCTCCCCTTGTTTGAGCAATTTATTTCACATTTCACTTAAATACTGCTTACTTGATACTACGTATGCGCCAGAGATAACTGATATGCACTTCCTCCGAATTAAATCGGGTTCAAATTCGCAGATTTATTTTAATAAAGCGTTTTATTTCTCAAGTTGAAATAAAATAAAATAAATCATACAAAAGTTCTTTCAGACACCACAATTAGAAAAAGCGGACGATATACGAAGCTTTTTTACCGTGTTATAGGGAACCCGATCGCAATTTTTTCGCCGTGTTCTAGGGATCCGTGTTGTAGGCGGAGGGGGGGGGGTCTACTGTACTGTAAACTTACTTAATTTAATCATTGTGGGTGAAAAGACATTCATTTGGGTTTTTTTAAGCTTATAAAGGGTTTTTTTTATGACAAGAAAATGTTGAAGCTTGTCGAAGTTTGCCCCGTACCAACTATTCATCCTTAAAATTTTCAATTATTCAGTTCTTCAGTTGTCACAGCTTTTAGAGTTCTAGAAGAGAACTGGAAGAAAAGGCTCAACCACGGAGGCTGCCGAATTTAGAGAACCCTGTTTTGAAGGAAAAATATTTTTCAAAATTGTTAAAAGTGATGATGTTCTACGTACAAGTATTACAGAAAATGGTTTTAAGAAGTGTGGCCTATATCCATGAAACCCGAAAGCTGTAAAACTTCTGCCAATAACACAATCGCTAACACAGATGAAAAGCAAAAACTTTTTTTAAGACAAGGGATATCTTTCTTAACAAAATGATTGACAAGAAGAAGATGAGTATATTTCAGAAGGTCAGTCGAATGAGTTAGAAAAAAGGGATTTATCAAAAGACAAAACAAGATGTTGACAGTATGTCAACATCTTGTTTTTTACAGCAGGATCTCCGGACTGCAAGGAAACTTCATCGGAACTTGCTGATGAGCCTCTCGATTGGAGCTTTGGTAATATGGAGATTGTTCGAACTGAAACTTCAACCGCTAGTACAATAGATAAGCCTGCTCCTGATTTTTGTACAGCCGTACCTTCTTTGGCCTCAGCAAAATTTTCCAGTCCATTTAAAAGGCATTTGTTCTTCCAAAGGAAAAGCAGAGAGCCAAATCAGAAACGAGTCTTTAAGGGAAAATACTTTCTATTGTCACAGGGAGTTTATGCCAAGATTACTTTTTTTTAAGTAGCGAAAGAAAAATTAATAAAAGAAAAATTGAACGTGCTGCTGAATGAGAAAAGAAAAGACTTGATAAAGAAAAGGCTAATTTAGAAAAACTAAAAACAAAGATAGTCAAGCGAGAGATGAGATTTTCCCCAAAGAATTTTGGAGAAGGTCACCAACTATAAAATCGATATTTTTTCAATTAAAATTTAATTATAAAAAATGCTGGGTAAATTTAATCGAAAATAAACCTTTTATTGATATTCAATTAATTTCTCTGTTAAAAAACCAAGACTAGCTCATCAATAGACTTTTCTCCCTGTGTCAACTACGGAAAGAAAAAGGTGTCAGCTACTGAACGTTTTGTTTCCGCTGGGTGTCAACTATTCAATGAAATTTTCTTTTTAGTATGTTTCTTTTTTCTGGTTTGAAATCGCTATGAGGAATAAATACTTGTTTTAATATAATAAAAGAATAGTTACTGTATTTATATCTAATCATAAATTTTTCCTATACTGAACTGGATCTGAGCTATGCGAAAGAAAAGGGAAAAAAATCCTTAATGTGTCAGGCATTGGTAAGTTTACTCTATATATATTTTCAGTACGTTTTTCCCATTTCTAACTGTATATAGTTTTGCTGTAATAGGCTACGTTTACTTAAGTGTTTTAAGTTAGCTTTTAAATATTTCATTATTTTTTAAATCATTATTATGTTAGTCATCAATTAAAATATGACCCTTTATACAAAAGTATTATTAAAAAAATAATTGTGTATTTAAAATTCTGAATATGGTTTTCGTTCTGTAAATCAGCATCTTTCGACACCAGCATGAAAATCACGGAAGTAGTCCTTTTTTCTCTTTTCCTCCGCGATAAAGGGTAGTTTATGTGTTGATTCAGGGCGCAAGTTATCTCCGAACTTCTGGCAGCAAAATAATTCTTATTTGTATTAAATCAAAAGTACTCTCAGTGCATGCAATCTCTTTGTCTACTTAAAATAAATAATTCAATATTTTATTTTCAACACTACAATTACTATTGCTTTAGAATCGCTTATTGCCTCTTAAAATGCTAAATTAAACTATCCAACAAAAGTAATTGCGGGTGTTTTAGACTCGTAAAATCAAAATGCATGAATATGAAGTAAATAGAAAATTAACTTACTGGTGCTTTAAAAGTACTCGGGTGTTGAATGCAATTCTTGCTATTTAGCATTTCATTTTTTAAGCATGACACTCCCTAACATAGGCAGGGATGTCTAATGTCAGAAAATTAGGAACCCAGCCAAAAAAAAAAAAAGAAAAAGAAAAAAGAAGAAGAAGAAGAAAAGATGAAATGTGAAGTTTTCAGTATTTCATTATAGCAACCAATATTCTGAACTGCGAAGTTAACAACTTGATTATTTTTTTGCACCGAACAATTACGGCAGATTTTAAAAGTGAATTTATGAAATTATTTCACCCATTTCCTAAGTTTTATGTCACAACTTACAGCCATAATTGTGTTTCAGGCATATTTTTAACTAGTAACATCAAAATGACGTCAATCTCGTTTACGATAGCTAACTTTGCTACTCAGTTGTTACTCTTAGATACCAAAGAAAACTTTCTGAAGCTTAAAATACCGAAAAATCGCTAAAAATTGGGGAATGAGTGAATTTTAAGTTTTTTAATGGAACCATGATTTTTTTTCTATATTAACAAAACTATTTCTGAAACAGTAAAAATGTCGCTATCTGTAGCAGAAAAATAACCAAGAATTTAGTTCTATTAAGATATCCCAAGATAAAATATTTTGAATTATGGTGGGATTTATAAAGGACATTAACTTTTTGAATTTAAACATAGAATTAAAATTTGCACGAAACTTGTGTGTGCACTGGGCGGATCCTCAGATCTGATGATTACCCAAAAAATTGATCAGTACGTTATTCACATTTATCCTCAAGGCCAAGAGATTTCTGGTGTGAAATTCTTGAAGAGATTTTGGGACTAAAAGACAAAAAAGTTGTTTTTTAATTGTTCCGTTGTTCATATTACGCGCTGTTCCTTGAGTTTTATTTGTTTGTGGACGTGCTATTGATAATTAATAAATAATAGAAAACATATCAGACACTCAGAGTAGGGTGTGCGTTTTTGCTTGAACTAGTAGAATAAAGTACTCAATTAAAGCTTATCAAAACACCTTTGTTCACACAAATCTTAGGCGATCAATGGCTGAGTGGATAAGACGCTAAACATTGGTAATTGGCTGAGGTATAAAACCCCAAGATTCTAGTTTACCTCGCGGCTGTCAATCTAACTGTCTGGGATTTGGGCGAATTTCTCTATACGTAACATGAATACGCGTTATAAATATACTCCGCCCAAAAACATGCCTCCCCTTATTGTGCTTTCTTGAAACAAAATAATAATACTTATAGTAATAATAATAAATCTTAATTGATTATATTCACAGTTTTAAATAGAAAAGTTAGTTGAATATTATATTTATTGACGATCAAAACTCATTTCTTAACTTAATATCACTTGTTATTGATTAATCTTATTTAATCGAGTTTTATGCCTCTTACATTGATCATCGTATAAGAGTCAAAAACTATCTCCTTGTTAACAGAAAGTCAACTCGTTGAAGCGAAACCATTTCTTAATGTTGAAAAAAAAGGCAGCCGTTGCCATGCTCGATTTAACTACCAGCAAGATGGCTGTCGATCGAATCGTTCCTCGCGTGCCACAGATCTAGAGACCATTTTTGACACAGCTGGCTGCGTGCGCGCACAGCTAGTTAAACCGAGCGATGACAACGGCTTCCCTTTCTTCAACATTGGGCAGTCTATTCAGTTGTTCTTCTATATCAGTGTATTTCCATCGTATTCTCCAGTTTTAAAAGGATGCCAGTGCTGTTAAAAATAATCCTGACAATTTTACAAATAATCGACAATTTTTACGGGAAATTATGTGCTAAATAGAAAAGTATTCTCGTGTAACTATGTCCTCCTTCAGTATTTTTTATTGAAATCAAATTTATTCTTCGTGAGTCATCAAAACAGTCAAAATGTCAGAGTTGTGTCCCCACGGTGAGGACAACGCTCGTTAGAGGGTTAAAAAAGAAATCACCGCCACACTTTCCTGTCTGCATTTAAAAAAAAAGGCAAATTCCAAAAATTTTAATGAAATTCACCCACGGCAAACCACATGTATACTTGTAGCGTGCAGTCTCGAAATGTGAATTCGGTTTCATAAATAATCCGCCTGACAGCAAAACACCCAAGAATCCCGAGGTTCAGAAATAGCTACGTTCCTGTTGCTTAACGCGTCACACCGGAAACGTAAGGGAAGACTTTTCTGAGAGAGAGACGAAATGCTACATCCCTTGACATTTGGTGACATCTTGGGTTTTGATATTTTCGCATTTAGGATACCAGGGTAAAAAAGTTAAGCTTGCTATGCTCTTTCTTTATTTTTTAAGCAAAATTTTTAGCGAATTTCTGGGGGATTTTAAAGATTAAGCTGTTTGTGAATGAAAAGAAAAATAACTACTGTGATTTTCTTCTGAAGCGGTGCGGATTACTTAAATCTGGCTGGGAAAAAAAAAAAAAAAAAAAAAAGGAATGTGTCGTACGCCGTAGCAAGCACTTCCTTCAGACTTAAGATTCAACTGTCTTTACACAGAACAGAACCCTTTCAAAATAAGAGCATCAGATACTTTTTTAAACAACAATTATAAAACAGTGCAGATAACAATTGACATTTGTAAAAAAAAACGTTAAAAGGCAAGTAGTAAGCACATTTTTTGAAATTCAACCGCCTTCAAGGAGTAACAACAGAGACGCGAAAATTTGAATTATTTTACTACAGAATCCGTGGATATCATACATGGATGGTAATTATATAAACACGTTTTTCCCAATTTTCTAAAAGACAGCATGCTTCACGTCATAGAAAAATATATGGGACCCCCATCGGAATATTACCTGAATAGAATACAATTTAAATTATTCAAAAGCCCTTCCAGAGATATTAATGAGCATACATTAAAAAAAAAAAAGAAAAAATCATTGAACATGGAATTTTCACCTTTTTGATGCTTTCAAAAAGAACTAATGAATAAGCTTGTGCTTTATACAGAATTTAAAGATTCATTTTAAACTTATAATGAAAAGAATCTATAGTAAAATATAAGTTTGTTAATGGAAAAAAAATGCACAAAGAGTAAAATATTTTATTCGTATTTGAAACTATTAAAATCAGATTCCATTGCACTTAGCATTCTAATTTCGGGTGCATTTAGAACAGAGCGATCTAAATAAAGGAACAAATATCATTAGCGAAAATAATTTAAAAAAAATATCTTGCAAAAGGTTTTTCTTGAATTTCCTTTCTGAAATGAGGAATTGCTTTACATGCTTATTAGTAAAATCTAATCTTTGTATTGACTAGACTTTTGTAAGTTCTACACTCAGAATTTTTCAGTTTAAAACTGACTGAAAAAAAAGCGCGATTCTTAAAGCAAAAATTTCAGTACTCTCTTATATAAATTATTTAAATATAAAAGTAAAATTGCTGCAAGGCAATATTGTATATATATATATTGCCTTGCATGCTGAAAATTTGCAGTTAATATTGTTTTAACACATATTTATGCACCTCCTTTTCTTATTTCAATCGAGTGGGTAGTTTATTTACAGGTTCACTCAAAACACTTTTATTGCATTAAAGTATATAGGCCGTCATTGTTTAAACAACATTTTGGAGAAAAAATTCATATGTAATACTACTGAAATTGATAAGAAATACACAACTTCGAAAATAAGGAATGGAACATTTATAAATATTTTACAGCCATAAACGAAAAACACTATCCTAGATTTAGGAGCAAAGGACAAGGAATTCAGTACATTAAAGTGTATGTCTATTCATTTTCTATGGGCAATTATTATTAAAACAAGTTGAAAATCAACGTATTCGTACTTTTTCTTCTTTACCCACATTTTCTAGATTTGTAAAATTCCGTGAAAAGAAACTTGCATTAAAAAAATAATAATTAAAACTTTAGATGTTCAGCCAAATTTTATAGCCTATTCTGTGCGTGAAAAAAGCTAATTTTAAGTAAAAAATTAAATTAAATTAAATCTTATATTTAAGATTATCTCAAACATTAGTTATTTTCAATACATATTTTTTTTTTTTTACAATAATCATTTTTAAGTACATATACTCATTTTTAAATACATAAAAAATTTAGCACTTTTAACCCTTTAATGCGCAGTGTTCCCGCTCTGGGAACACTAAACTCTGACGTTTTGACTGTTGCCAGTCACGAAGAATAGATTTGATGTCTATAAAAATAGTTGTGGGTGACATAGCTCCACGAGAATCCTTTACTTTTTAGCGCGTCATTTCCCGTAAAAAATTGTCACTATTATTTTCAACAGCTCTGACATCTGCTGAAAGATGGAAGAATGCGAGAACAGCTGGATAGATTGCCCAGTGCTGAAAAAAGGGCAACCGTTGCCATCGCTCGACTTAACAACCAGCAAGATGGCGGACGATCGAAACGTTCATCGCGTGCCACAGATCTAGAGACCCTTTTTTGACGACAGCTGGCTGTGTCACAGCCAGCTGTCGTCAAATCAGAAATTTTAATTGAATCCGAAATTTTAATTTTTTTAATTACAAATTTAATATCTGTTATAAAAAAATTGTTTAATTCAAACAGAAATTATTTAATCACGTCTAAAAGGGTTATCACAGCTAATTTTACCCCAGATTTCTATTTTAAGCAGAAGTAGTTTAAAATTTTGGATTGTTAGGTTTTGCTTATCCGTTCCTTAAGTAAATTTCTTTAAAATTAATTACAAATGTATTCAAATTTAAGTAACTCGTTAAGTCTAAAAAAATCTTTCAGTGTTATTAATATTGATAAATTACTTTATAATATGCTCTATTAGAAAAGAAAATTTTACAATTACATGTGGACTAATTCGGCATTCTATAAAAATCGTTTTTAAATTTTGTTTTGTATTCCATTAAAGGAAACGAGCAATCACCAATATTAACTTAAGATTACGTTCCTCCATAATGGTCCTATGAAAAGATTTTTTTTTCAATGTTATCATAATTTATAATATTACTCTGTTAGAAAATTAACCAGGTAAACTAATTTACTGCAGCCAAACACGAGACGTCATAAATTAAAAGTTGCGTGAGTTATTAAACTTTTCCGAAAAACTTTCATATATTAAAATAAATCGACGAATTGTTAGATTCTAAACAGCTCCTCGAGAATACATTATGTAAAATCTTAAAGCAATTACAACAAATAAACTGTTTTCTTCTGCTGAACCGTGAAGGTTTTAAATATTTAAACTGACCGTTTTAGATTCCTCATGCATTGTTTTCATTTTCAGATGAGAGCATGATCTTTTGGTTTTGTTATGTAATGGCAACATTAGATTATGAATTTTAAAGAAAAAGATTTGTTACAATACTACGGATCCAAGCACAATATACCGTTTTAATAAATATTTAATGAATATTGAAAAATTGATTGTTATTTTCTTCACTTTTCGACGGGTGGTGGTAACGAACTAAACGATAAACAATTTTACAGTAATATATCCCGGGGCAGTTCGAACAGAAGAGACCACCAGAACGTCTCTGTTTTCTTTTTAAACATACTTAAACTATTGAAATTAAGTCCAATTTCAATTATTTTATCAGATATTAACAATGTATACAATATTACTATTTATATATTTTTAAGTATGAATATATTAGTAAATTTTTTCATACTTTAGAAAAGTTATAAATTAGCCGATTCAATCTTTTTCAACCATCATAAGTGCAAAATTTTAAATGCAAATGCTATACATGGTACATCTTAGGAAATTTTACGAACATTAAGAATTTAAATTACAGTTTAATTTATTGCATACACCATTAAAAGAGAATTGTTCGGCGAACAAAATACTTAATTCTTTAAGGCGTTATAAGTGAAACGCTCCGGGAAGAAATTGAGAACTCAGCAAGAATGCGTTTTGAGAAACCGCTCTCAAAATTATTTTCTTTATTATTTTTTTTAATCTTATCTTATCAAGGAATGGAGGGGGTGATCTTATTTTAGATATGGCGCTATGATTCTCAAAAATGTGTTTTGTGGAGCAAAAGGAGAAAAAAAAGGGGGGTACCGAGTTGAATTTATCTACTTCCAAGCAAATTTCTTCATATGTATGGGATGCTTCATAAACATCTGGCAAAATCGTAGGGGGTGAAGGGTAGAGGGAACGAAGACGATTTAAAATTAGGTAACAATGGAAGGCCAAAAACTTCGTCTTCGTAGACCTGTTGATAGTAATCATTTCGCAAAAAGTGTTCAAATGTTGATGAAACTACCTTTAGCAAATACTTCAATATTTTTTTTTCATAAAAAATGCTGAAAATTGATAATTATAAATAGTATTTCACAATGAATGATGCAATTTTGAAATAATAATAATAATCATTTGTAATAGAGCTTAATCAAGTTAATTAACACTTCAATACTTTTACTAAAGTGTATATAACAGATATGTGAAATCAATGTTTTTACTTCCTTGTACGTAGTATAAGGAAGTAATGAGATCCCGAAAATTTTTAAGGGCCAAATTTCGACAAAAAAACCGATTTTGACTACCTCTAAATTTAATTTTAAAAAATTTTTCGATGCATCTCATCGAAGGCTAGCATGCACGATCATATTAACGCGTCTGCAACTCATTTTGACCAGCGGCGAGTCTACTGTGGCCAGTTTTTCCATGCCGTCTGTACGTACGTACGTATGTATGTAACTCGCATATCTCAAACTATTGGTCGTAGAATGTTGAGATTTGATATTTAGGATTGTTCTATGATCTAGTTGTGCACCTCCCCTTTTGGTGGCATTCGAATGGATAGTTTATGTACAGGACCGCCCAAAAGATTCGAAATACATTACGCTCTATGGGCCGAAATTCATTAAACTCGCCTAACTCAAAAGCTATTAGGCGTAGAATGTCGAAACTTCATATTTTGGATAGTTGTAACATCTAGTAGTACACCTCCCTTTTTGGTTCCATTCGACTGGATAGTTTATCTACAGGACTGCCCAAAACATTCGAAATACATTACGCTCAATGGGCCGAAATTCATTAAACTCTCATATCTCAAAAACTGTTAGGCGTACTATGTTGAAACTTTATATTTAGGATTGTTGTAACATCTAGTTGTGCACCTCCCCTTTCGGTTCCATTCGACTGAATAGTTTATCTACAGGACCGCCCAAAAGATTCGAAATACATTACGCTCTAAGGGCCGAAATTCATCAAAGCGTTTTTTAGAGGTATTGAGCTATTTCAAACGACTCAGAAGTGATATATGCTGTAAAGAGTTAGAAAATGAATTTCTCCATTAAAAAAAGTGTCTTTATCATTTATAGTTCTGCTACAGGAACACTCAAAAGATTTCCAATACATTACGGTCAATGGCAATTTTAGGAGCATTCATCCATTTCAAGCACAATACCGTCCTACCACATAAGTTAGGTAATGGTCCGACCATGGTCACGTGCCTCTCTCAAGAACTATGCCAAAAGTCGCCAAACTTGGCGACTTTTGGTGTACGTGTGTGCATATTTAACTCTCAAATCTCAAAAATTATTATGAAATTTCATATATAAGAATGTTGTAACATCTAGATGTGCATCTCGATTTTTGGTTCCAATCTACTGGAGAGTTTATTTACAGGACCACCGGAAAGAATTTCAGTACTTTAATGTCTATGGACATCTTCAATATAATACTACTGTAGATAGTCATTGTTTGGTACATGCCCAAAATCTCGCCGTCGGTCCTCGACCTTGGCGAGTTTTGGCGAAATATCGCCAAATTTGGCGATAATCTGTCATTGTTTGGTTCATGCTTAACATCTCGCCAAATGTCGTCGACATTGACGAGTTTGGCCGAAATATCGCCAAATTTGGCGCCAAAAATTATTTCGTATTTTGTATAACTCTAAAACTAACCCGTAGATTTTTTAACTTTTGTATTTAGAACTATTGTAATATCTAACTGTTTTCAATATCTTTTTTGACAGCAATCGACTGAGAATTTATTTACAGGGTGAGCCAAATGACTTCTAATACATTGAGGTGTATGGATGCATTCAATTCATTGAAAGTCTGTGGTCAATGACTACTTTGGCTATCCCCAAAATCTCGCAGACTATCTCAAGTTTGTCGGCTTTTGGTGAAATATCGCCAAATAAATTGTCAGAAGGAAATCTTTCAAATTGAACTCAGCTTGGCGATATCGAAATATTTGGCTGGAAATCGCTAAACCTTACTATAATTGATATTTTATCTCTTTCAAACAAATAAATTTAGAGGAAGTGCGTCGAAAATATTTTTGATCTAATGGACGTGCAAGGAAGTCATGTGTTGGACACATCAGATTTTTTATCATCTGTTTCTGTACAATTTTGAATCAGCTCGGTTTCTTCTACTCCCCTTCACAATTTTTCCAGGCATATTTGAAATACTCCGCTCTTACCTGGCGATACACAAGAAACAGATAATTGAATATGACAAGAAATCTAAGTCATCTCAAACGCATGCATTGTGTATATTTTTCTGCTGTAAACATAAATTTCGGTACACAATTATTGCATAGCTACAATTAAAGCAAATTAAATAACATCACTTTGAATTACTGCCCTACAATAAGAATACTATTCAAAACTGTAATGCCGCTTTCCTGTTATACGGGGTTTATTGTGGAGAAATGAGTTTTACAGGCATTGTATGGTTCTTGAAAATATATGCCCCTCTGACCTTGGCTACAAAATCGGCGACTTTGGTGACCAAAAAAAAAATAAGCTTTCCCGAAAGTGCTGGAATTTTCTGTCTCTATCAAGAAGAAAGTTACGAGGCATCTTCCAGAAATTTCTGTGCGACGTCATATCCTACCCAGAAAAACTACAAAAGAGAGAGAGAGCTCACTGCTTCAGTTCAGTTGAGTGAATGCATTTGGAAGTATTTTTGGATACATTGTTAGAAGCCGAGCGCTTTGTTATTATTATTAACCCTTTATTGGCTGTTTGTTTTATTATTTTGTGCAAGCTCTGTAACAATCTGTGGTATCGGTAGTAGTACAGTAGACACCGGTTATAACGTACTCTCACGGAACCTAAAAAAGTAGTACGTTATAAGCAGTACTGCCAGTAAGATTCAATATTACACAAAGAAAAGAAAGTGGGCTCATAAATTCATCGTAATATGTGTTTTAAACGGGTCTGATTTTTTAAATTTAAATTAAACAAAAAAAAATTCTTTATTACTTACAATTTTTATTGAGATAAATAATCTGTAATTTTCTTTTGTTTTAATTGGGCAGATGCTACTTTTAAAATACCGTTTTCGATATCCATAATAGACTTTTGTAGAATCTCTGCATCATCACTGCGGCATCAAAAAATCTTGATAATGTTTTTGCAGCATTTAATGCGTCGGGTATGCTTGGTGTAGGCTCCTCTGTTTCTTCTTCACTATCATCAGAATCATTATAGATAGGGCTTTTCAAAATGCTTAAGAAAAGCAAATTTTATTTTTGGCTTTGGTATAAAAAGTACGTTATAGCCGAAGTACGTTTTAACTGAAGTTAAATAACATTATAAATATAGGACTTCAATCGGGACCTAGCTTCTAGGTACGTTATAACCGATAGTACGTTATATCCCAGGTCCATTATAACCGGTGCGCACTGTACAATTTTCTTCAATAATCTTTTCTATGTAACTGGCACTTTGGACTGTTTAGCTAGCCCCCACTCAGCGATATTTGTTACAATAATTCCTTTGAGTTATTCTTCTATCTTTATAAATGCTACACAAAACAGTTTCACCAGGAAACATATGCTGTAATAAATGCAAACTTATTTATAGCAGTAAGAGCACGCAGAGGGACAGACGGACATATGAAGTGATACACTTTTGCTTAACTATATCTTGAAAACTATTCAGGAAACACTCACATAATCTTCTTGTGCATATATATAGCACTTATAATAGAGTGCCGTTTATCCGAGCTTCAATTAACTGTACTCTATACTTATACGAACGCCATATTGTTAGTGGATTGTAATCACCCGGAATTGAAATATTCTCTCATTCAGTATAGAGGGCAACAAAGCATCAAAAACTACTGTCCGTAAACGGTATCGTATTGCAATTTGTGCCTTATCAGGAACTTATCAGGAACTTATCAGGAACTACTACTTCTATAAGCATATTTCTTGATTGGGGGGAGGGGATTGCATTGTGATCCTCATAACACATTTTGATTTGTTTAAGAAAACTGAAATGATGTTGTTACAGCTAATGTGTGAGTACTGTTGCCGAAAAACTTCTAAAGACTACATGTGCATTTTTTACTAAGGGGCATAAAATCGTCAATATCAGAAACACACTGTAAATAAATTTATTGCATTTAAAATATATATACGAATTTAGAGAGCGAAGAGACAATAAAAAAAATCTGGAAAACTAAATTTTCGATTTACAGTACGTAAAAATATTTACTTAAAGCAAAACTAAACATAATTCTAGTTCAAATTATCAACATTTGGAGATAATGATAATAAAAATAGAAAATAGTACGCTATTACATGTAATTCACAAAGTAACATTTGCCATGCTCTAGCCATTACTCCCTATACCCATTACTCCCTATAAAATTCGGATTACATAAATGTTATTTCTGCTTTAAATCTCAAAATATTCAAGGGCAGTGGTGATAAAAAATATTAATTCCAATATCAAGGTTTGGTGTTTAATTAGCTTTCACATTCATAAAACACGCAATTATATACAATCTCCGAAGAAAATCGATAGCATTTTGAAAATGCGAATATCTAATTGCTTCCTCCCTATTTGTATTTTTCATAGAAATTTTCAGATTTTTCAATGAATCCAGGACTAATAAAAAGCCTATAAATTAAGACAAAATTCTAAGCGAAAATCATTATTAGTCTTAACTGCTTTTTTTTATAACAGTAGCTCGATATAAACAACTATATTTCATGGGTTCTCTATTAAACACAAAATTTCTCATGAAATAAATATTCTAAATAATTATATACATAATTAGACAACGAACTAAAATCGACATATTCCTAAAATTGAGCAATGATATAAGCACAGTAGATCATATATAACATTTCAGAATTGGGCAAGAAGCAATCATCCAAATGAAAAAGGAAAATAACCCTGAAAATCATGATCTATAAAGTACAAAAGAGAAGAAAAATATTATTTATAAAGTGCTATGTCGGTATTTGTTTGGGAGAGTAGCTGAAAGCGCTTTTATACAACCAACTATCATCTTCAGCTATTAAAAAATGCTTAAATAACAAAATCTCCAAAAGATAATAGGTGATGAATGACTAACATAATCTGCAGGACAGCTCTTTTTATTTTAAACGGCCTTTCTCTTCCCTTTGTAACTATTTCATTTGAATATTTACGCAGGCAAAATATATTCGTAAGTCAAAGAAACAATTGCCAGCAGAAATAATTTCTGAAATTAATATTATTAATATATAATCTTTCTTGATGGTCAATGGATCACCCATTTCAATTACCCTGTTAATAATTGCATTTTTTTTTCAAAAAAATTTACTTTTACTTTTAATTATGGAATCAGTAAACTAATCGATTGCGAACTAACTACGCAGTGCATCAGTTCAAATAATGTAAGTAAACTACCTTTATGAAACTCGGGATAGTACACTATGGTTCTCAGACTTATCAATGGCAGTAATTTTCAACTCGGAATTTTATGAGTATGACGCAGCCGGAAGCATTCCTGTCGGGTGTAGACGTGTTCTGACGTCTGACAGACGTAATTGTGAATCACATTTCTTTTAAGCAACACCGCCAACTCTTTTATCTTCTGCTAACTGCCAGTCACCTTTCTTTAGTGGCATTTTTTAAAAACAGCATGTGGAGTAATTAGGAACAGCTACACCTTTACAAATAGCAGCGATGTAAAAATAAAAAAGACCATGCTTCTTCAGTTCAGATGCTTCGATATGAATTTCGTTTAATTACTTTGCTTCTACCATGCATCCTGATTAATACAGTCGAAACGTTTTTGCTAGGCCTCTAAACTGTGTATCCCTGACTGTGCTAAAATGCTCGTCAAATTTAGCAAAATGGCATGATTTACAAGTTGTGTGTGTGGGAGCTAAATCATACAGCATAAAGTGATTATAAAACACTTTTGTACTGTATTTTTTGTAAGCATAAACGTGTTCTTTTCCCCCCAACATAAGCCCTGTCCCTTCTCTGCCGTCCGTTGAGGTGGACACTAGAGATGACTTCGGGCTCTATTTTTGAAGCCCGAGCCCTACGAATTTTAATCCGAGCCCGAGCAATATTATTTAAGTTTGATCCCGAGCCCGAAATTTCAGCTAAAGATAAATAAATTTCAATTACTTCTTTGATGGGATACAATTAATTTTGCCGTTTGTACAAAAATTAAAGACAAATACAGTTGCAAATTATCTATGCACTTTCTAATTCTTTCTATCCATGTTTATCAAATAATGTCCGATCTCATGACTAACTAAGCAGTATAGGCCGTCGTTCTGAAATACCCAAAGAGCTTCACGCACCTTCTAGGCGCCCGTGCCGCTAGTCATTTTTAATAAGTAATTTTATTTTCTTCATGAATCACTTTTTAAAATCTGTTTCAAGGAGTATGTCAAGAAAAGAGAAATTTTTCACAAGCCCGAGCCCGGTTCAGGCCCGGGCGCGGGCTCGGGCTGAGCCCGTCTCATCTCTAGTGGACACGCGCAATTGGTTGTCTTGTTTAGAGACCTGCATTGTGAAGGAGTCTTCACAAGCTACTTGCGGAGGTTCTTCCTGATGCTACAAAGTGGTCTGCAACGAGCTGCGACACAGTGGTACTTCTTCACCTTCTGGCTGCAAGACTTGCAAGAGCTAGAAATGGAATTCTGCAAGTGTCGTAGCTCGTGGTCGGCCTGGAACATGTCTTCTGGACACAGAATCTTCTTATTGATATTGATCCCAGAGTCTTTGGACCACACTGAGAGACACATTGAGACGCCTATCAGCATCAGCCTGTGACATCCCCTACTCCATCCATTGCCCCGCCCGCCACCTTTATGAATCAGACAAACGGCTTCTTCTAGACATTGCTAGAATATTGCCTATTGTGAGCGAGTATGCCAACAACAATGATAAATTGACAAAAGTTACAAACGTAAAAGAAAAGATTGCGTATTTTTACGAAAATTTGCGTATTTTTCTCTCACTCTTATATAACTGTTCTTTTCTTTAAAATAAAAGTGGTAGCAACCGTTTTTGCATGAGTTTTTTAAGTTCGTTATCATCATTTATTTAAACTATGAATTTTATTGTTACTGACATTTTTTATGGGGAGCTTCGAAAAACCTGTTGTACCTCAACCTTTGGAGGCGAGTGTATATTGATATAGGCGAAAAATTCGGATAACCCCTCATTAAGATAACCCTTTAAGATCACCAAAAAAAAAAAAAAAAAAAAAAAGAATTCGCAATATCTCCTGAAATTATCGTAAATCAATAGTGAAAAGTTATATGTTTTTTTTTTTTTTCTTTTTTTTTTTTTTCGTTTAATAAAATCAAAATAGGTGTTGTCATTGAAGAAAGCGCAGAATTCAATATTAAGACGGCCCCTTATACAAAGTGTACGTATAGAAAATTAAACTATACGCTATTTGCAAATGAATGGTACATGTAACTTTGCTTTACGACAGTCAACGGTAGAAGGTCAAGTGGGCCTTTTTTTTGTTCGGAACTGTACGTATATATGTATGTATGTAACTCTCATAACTCAAACACTATTAGGTCTAGAATGTTGAAATTTTTATTTAAGACTGTTGTTGCATCAGGTTGTGCACATCTTTTTTTATTGTAAACGAGGGAGTAGTATTTTAACAGGGTCGCCAAAATATTTTCAATACATTAAAGTCTACGGACAGCTTCAATACACTATGTATTCATGTCTTTAGACATTCATTATTTAAGTCATGCTCAAAATCTCTCTAACCGACTCCAAAACTTGGCTAATTCGGGTGAATTGTCACCAAATTCGGTTCTAAAATAAGTTTTTAAACCTGAACACATCTTAGCAATAGCTTTTATACTTTGCCAAGAAATAACCAAACTACTTTTAAAGTTTCGTATCTTAGTTATAAATAAAATAATTTTGAATGAAGTGCATAAAAAATTTATTTATAGAGTCACTTTCAATACATTAATTTTTGTGGTCAGCTTCGATACATTAAAAGTCTACGGACAATCAGGGGAGGCATTTCAGTTTTTCATTTGAGGGTGCGAGATCTGATGTATTAAAATCCAGAATATGGAATAAATAAAATGGTTGTTAAAATTTGGGGGTTCAACCACGCCCCCTAGCGCTCCCTATTTGCTGACCCTGCGGACAATCTACGGATAACTCTACTACTACGGACTTTTTCGTGAACTGTTGCAAACCTTGGAGAATTTGAACAAAATATCGCCAATTTTGGAGCCAAAAGTAAGTTTCTAAAACTGAATCCATTTTAGCCATTTCTCTTCCATTTAGAGAGAAATAACAAAACCTTAATATTATTGAATTATCGTATCTCAATTTCAAATTATATAAACCTGAATGAAGTGAATCAAAAATTTATATAATAACCATACCTTTAATAAACATACAAGCAAGGAAGTCATGAGTTGTCCACTTCAGATTTTAAAAAAATGTATTACTGCTTTAAAAAATATATTTTATTATACTTATTCTATATATTGCATGCACATTTTTGTTGCTTTCCAAATTTTTGAAATGAAGTTTTTAAATGTACCAGTATCATCATTTTCCCGCAAATCTTATTTTATTATCCAGTTCTCAGGTTTGAATGGTAGTTGTACTGCAATGCTTTTCAACGCTTTGCTGGATGCGAATGCTGGACTGCTCTCATGCGGAGCTATAAAAACTGGTCCTGGTTTATATTTCATATGCATTGTTACTTTTTGTGGGTAATTCAAATTAATTTTGTTTTGATAAACTTTCTAATTAAACTATATAAAGTTTTAACTAATTTCCAAAAAATTATAGTTTAAAAAATCTGAAAAAACATGCTTTTAAAGCAAAATGAACTAAAAAGTAAAAAAATAACATTTACAGATTTTGTTCAACAGCAGTATGATCTCACACAATTCTGCAAAATTTAACATTTTGAATTAAGCAGAAAATAACAGTAAAGTGACTGACAGAAAGATATTTTTAATGTTAGAAAAAGCGTGGGGTCGATCGGTATCAGTTGTCTTACTTTAATTTTTTTAATTTATTTCGAGATATTCGCTTTGAATACCGCTATGAAAATGCAAGTGAAAAGCACACCACGCTTTTTATAACATTAAAGTTGTGTTTTTGTCAGCCAATTTACTTTTATTTTAATTCAAAATGTTCAATTTACGTACAGGTGAAAGTAATAAAAGCGTGTTAAAAAAGTGCATCACAGTTAATGTAATTTTGCGAGACCCTGTAAAAAAATAAATATTATTTCCGTCTTTTAAATGAAAAGTAAACCTTTTTACAAACGTCTCTGTACTTATTGTATTGTGCATGAAATAGGTAAATGTCTAAGCTGCGATAGTGCGTTATGTGTTGAAATTCTTTTGAGTGATCCTGTAAAAAGCTTATAAATGCTACATACACTATTTCGATGGAGGGTTTTATTTTGTAATCCTTAAAAACGTATATCAATTTTGTTTTGTTTGAAATAGATGAAGTTCTCTAAAATAAGCATTAAACAATGGCTTTCCATACTGCGTAATAATCAATAACTCTTTTAGGTTAAAACCTTGATGCAACTTTTTTTTCGAACTATCTGGAATTAAAAAAAAAAGTATTTTATATGCATCCAACCGATTTTCACTTCTTTGCATGATAATGTTGCTTCTTATTAAAGTCTTATTTTCATTTATATTGACCTGCAGTGTTTACACATTTTGTTTCAATACCAATTTCTGTGCTATTACAATGATAACCAGCTGAAATTGAATATGAATTTCAGAAATAATATAATGCAAACTCGAATATGCAAATAAAAAGAGCGGGAAAAGGTGGTAAATTGGTATTGGAAAAGGTAATTTGGTATTTCTCGTCCGATCATTCATATATATATATATAACTTTTTTAGAGATTGTTATAGGATTTAACGCTTTCAAATATTTTAAGGTAAGAATAAATAAACATAAATAATAAATGAATAATACTTTAAAATATTATTCAAAATTGTACTTATTAATTCTCATGAAGTTTAGATTTTCTATGAACTATCGAGCTTTAAATTTATAAAATAAATACTGTGGTGCTTTACGTTATGTTATTTGAATACCTTTTAACAAAAATGGTCATGAAACAATGAGAAACAACTGTTACAATGGACTTATAATATCCGTAGATGAACCGACCTAAAATCAGGAAAACAACAGCTCATATAAGGGCCAATGCCAGGAACGCCCAGCCACACTGTTCTCAACCATGGGTCCTGGAGTTTAGAAGCCTAAGTCCCGACCAGATGGTCAGCCTGGCGCGGTACCTCTAATGTTTATTTCCCCCAATCAAGCTTGGTCCTCATTTTTATCGACCGACTCAATCGCTGACATGCTGAGTCAACCTTTTCCACCCCAAGGATCGAACCTTGGACCTGTGGCATAAGTGCAATGGGATTTAGATCCTTAGATTATATCCATGCTTTGGATAAAGTTCTTGTATCTTTCTAAAATTATGACAAATTTCAAAAATGATAAGTCTTTATTTTTTACTAAAGTTTTCCCTCTCGTTAGAAAATAGATTCTCGGAATAAACTGAATACACGAATAAGTAAGTCAATTTCAATTAAATATTTTAATAAAATGTAAGTCACCGAGCCACTATTGCAAATAATAACAAGTTTAGATTTCCTTTCTGTATTTTAACAAAAAGGTCCATTTTCCAACTGAGGTTCAAGGTTTATGCAACGTTTCGGGGTTACAAAGAACAAATAAAAACAAGTGCCTTGAACACTATCACAACTGTAAAAATAGGATTTTGAATAACGTTTACAAGCTGTATGAGGGCTTTAACAAATATATACAATTATGTTAAAGATATTAAATAGATGCAAGCGGTATTGGTATAGAAGCATAGGATTTGCTGAGGCTGGAGCGATCTCCTACCCCCAAATATATCAGTCCTTATCATAATGATCTAGTTATATATCCTTAATATAAATGCGAATGTATGGTAAGAGCCAGAACAGCAATTTTTGGAAAAATAAATAAATAAAAAACCATTAATATCAACACATATGTATATATATATGTATGTGTAATGTTTTCAGAAAAACGCATAATTCACAATCTTTGGGAGTATTTTCTTTTTTTCTTTCTTTCTTTTTTTTCCCATCTGTATTAAAAATTCACGTATACTTCAAGGTGCAATGATTTTCTCCTGTCTCATTTGGGAGATCAAGGCAAATTTCTCTTGTGAAGGCGGCATATACATATTAACAACTTCTTTGGTATGTTTTCTGTATCTATCAAACAATAAACTAAGTTCAAGAAATAAACATAGGAATAATTGAAACAGCTACTATATTGTGTTTTGTGTAAAATTTTCTAAGATGTTAGTGGAAGTTGAAATCTTTTCATTCTGAAACGCATTTTATTCTTTTTTATTTAAAAATTTCGTCAGATTTAAATTTTGAAAGCAGATAATCTTTTGTTGTATGGATGTTTAATAAAAAGTTCTATTCATCCTTCGACAACAGTAATACACCATATACAAATTTACTGTTTGCAATACTTAATACAAATGTATCGAATTTTAGATGAAAATAACATTTAGCAATGTAACTGCTATCTCTCCCATCCAGTAATAACAACAGTAATAGTAATAATAGTGCGCAGGCATAAATTCTAAAATTTCCTGCTTTCTCAATTAAATAAAATGAAATAAAATTTTCATAAGCATGTGTCTTAATTCAGATTTGACAACCGTAAATTTTAATGTAATTTTATATTTTGATGAGTTACATTTATATTAATTTATCATTTAAGCTAGAAATGCTAATAAATAAACAGAATTGTTCAAAATCTTTAATAAATAGTGCAATTAATCCAAATTAACTGTACTCTGCCTTTTAATTACAATTATTTTATTTTAGTACAATTAATCCACTGTATTTAGTATAATTAATTGTGCTGAAATAAATTAACTGTAATCGAAATAATTTTAAATTTTGGCGCGTTATGTTTGTATCAATTTATCAATGAAGCTACTAATGTTCATACATGAATAAACAGAATGGTCCAAAATCGTCAGAAAAGTGAACAAGCAGCACAATTAATCCAGGGATACTTACGATTTTTCTTGTAGTCAGTGGATCATCGAAGTTAATCAAACTTGGGTAATTAAAGCACTTGGGGGAAATTTTTCCGAGAGGTGAACGTGAAAACTTCGTGGCAGCTAGTAATGAGCAAATGTGACTATGACAACTGATACGCAGAGCAAAGGAATGGGGGGGATGCGAGGGCGTCGTCTTATTGGATGACGGGGAGGGGAGGGGAGGGATGGTGTCTCCGTCCCAAAAAGGAGGGAAAAGCCTCCGCAGAAAACGAATGCTCCAAAAAGTGAAGGGTGCTGTCTCGGAAGGTTGGAAAAAAATTCTCCAGGAGAAAGTGCACAAAGGGTTACTTCTCAGTTGATTCTCCATTGCCGCGGAGAAATGTGTCTAAATGGTTTCTTTTTTTATGTAACAGCTGGTATGCTGCTGGTAGTAGCGGATCCAGAAAAGTTTTGAGGCAGGGGCGAGGGGTATGCCGAAGCATTTTATCAGAGATGAGCCTTTTTTTTCCCTCCTCCTTTCATATTTAATCTTTAATTTTTTTTTAACCCTTTGAGGCCCAACCCTTTCCCAATGCTGAAAAAAGGACATCCGTTGCCATCGCTCGACTTAACTACCAGCAAGATGGCGGACGATCGAAACGTTCATCGCGTGCCAGACACAGCCAGCTGCGTCAAAAAAGGGTCTCTAGATCTGTGGCACACGATGAACGTTTCGATCGTCCGCCATCTTGCTGGTAGTTAAGTCGAGCGATGGCAACGGATGCCCTTTTTTCAGAGTTGGGCCATCTATTCAGCTGTTCTCGCGTTCTTCTGGTTTTGCAGCAGATGCCAGTGCTGTTAAAAGCAATCGTGACAATTTTTTGACGGGAAATGACATTCTAAAAAGTAAAGGATTCTCGTGGAGCTATGTCACCTGCAACTATTTTTATAGAAATCAAATCTATTCATCGTGACTGGCAACAGTCAAAACGTCAGAATTTGGTGTTCCCAGAGCGGGATCACTGCGCGTTAAAGGGTTAAGTGAAAACTTCTTAGGCACTTTTGGGATCGGAAAAGGCACTGAATTCGCGTGACCGTCACACTCAGATACATATGGGGGAAAAGTGCATTGTGACGTCATAGATACACCGTCTCTTGCCTGCTGAGATTTCTTCCTAATTTCTTTGAATTTCAATGTTGCCATCTGTTATCTCTTATCGTAAAGTACGTAAGAACTTCAAGTTACTTTTAAACTGTGTCCTTCTAGCTTCCGCGATTGGTATCTAACTGTGGACCCAAGTTGTGGTAGGTGAGCGTTCTGACCACGAGACGGGTTCGACTCGGGGTGAAATGGCTAAAGTTGGAAGTGATTGTTGTTTCAATTTTGGAATGGGACCTTTTGTGTATTTAAATAAATAAAATTAGACTTTGCCTGTGCACTACTTGGTATTAAAAATTTTGGCGATTTCTATCCGTACGACCGTAAAAAAAAAGTTTGTCTGTCTGTCGTTTTGTCAGTGATGCTTTTTTTATTCGTACATCACGTAAAACTGACTGAAGCGAATGAAATAAAATTTTGTGATATAACAGGTGTTCACTCAATTTAAACTAAAGGGGTCGATTTTTTAAAAATTCATTAGATTTTGAGATTTTCCGAAAATTGTTTCCATAAATTTTTGTTTGCACATCACTTAATAACGACTAAAGCGAAAGAAATGAAATTTGGTAACACGATAGGTGACCACACAACTTAAGCTATACGCGTCACATTAAAAAAAATTTGATTCGATTTTGAGATTTTTCTAAAAATCGTTTCAAACTGCGTAAACTTTTGTTTTAGTATGTATAACAACTGCATATAATTTTCACAACAAGTGTATACTTTCAAAATATACAATAATATCCATTTTTTATGTACAACTTGTGCACAATGTATATGTTTTTGCAAAAAAAGTGCAGACTTTTTATAGCTGGGTAGGTGCTATACAATTTTCGATTATTTATCTAAAAAACTGTACTTAATTTTGATAGCTATATATTATTGTGCAATAAAGTTAATTGGATAATGTGGAGAGTTTTAGTAATTATATACTGTACATTATTTGAATTATAAGTATTATACTGCAGTGCATTTGAATTTGAATTATAAATCCATCATTCAATAACAAACAGGATTGCTATTCATTACAACGTAAGTACATAATTATTGATAATTAATAAATTCACGAACATAATTATTAAATAAATTGAACAAAATCCAACAAGTTGCGAAAAATGTGTAACCGTACGCATATACCAGCTGTGCCACGTTGCGGCTTGTGCGCGCACTCCCTCTCTCTTTTTATATTTTAAATGTGCACATTAATCGAGTGCGAAATTTGAAATTCAAACTTAAAAATAATCAAATTTAAAAATAAAAGATTTCCAATGCTAACCCAGTGAAAATTGCGTTAGCATGTCTACAGAAGTACAAAAATATATGGAAGTGTGAGAATATCATAAATAAATGCGCGATACCCTTATACTTAGAGAACAATTAAATTTGTTTTACAAAGAATTTCAAATGTATAAAAATGTGATAAAATACAATAATATGTGTTAGTAAAAATACAATAATCTGTTTAACTGCATAAATATAAATTTTAGAAAGCTTGACAAGAAGTTTCCACTTCTGACTTGCAATCCTATGACTGACATTTTTTCTTTTTCTTTCTTTTTTTTTTTTAATGTCGGACACTAGACGTTTTGGGGCATTGTCCACTACTAAGGCCTGAAATCTTTGTCACTTTATTATGGCGGTCCGTTGTCTGCTGTGAAGGAACGGACGAAATGGCATACATGCCTGAATGAAATTCGGTCCCGTGATATGGTGGAATGGGAAGCTGATCTTGAACCTATATTTAACTTGTTCGCTCTCATCGTTGAAAATATGCAAGAGGGGAAAAAAAGGGGGCTGCTTCTTGACCCTCTATTGTTGCTTTCCTAGTATTTAAAGAACTTTCCTTGAGGGATGACTGTTGTCAAAGAAGGAGAGCCTTCTCTGTTGCGCCCTTTCAATGATGGGAGAAAACAGTTCAAACAGGCGATGCAAAAGAAGGTTTAACTCTCAAAAAGCTCAACAGACTTTTACGTTAAAGTGGTGCTCAGAAACAAGGCCGTAACCAGAAAAAAAAAGGGGGGGGGGAATATGCCACACTAAAATTTCAGGGGGATCAACCCCCCCCCCCATAACCTCCCTTATCTACGGCCTTTCTCTGTGTAGACTCCCTTTCCTTGGATCCACCACTGGTGACAACGGGTATATTCTTGGTATGAATTGACGAACTTCTACTTTAATATAAGGGGTTGCATTTGTGCTGATTTGCAAATTTTACGTGTGCGTCCCAGAACTTGTCTTCGATGGCCCAATCGCTTGGCTAACGCTCTCGACCGTTTCTTAAGGAATCTTGAGTTAGAATCCCGAATCCTGGCGCAATTCCAGAGTTTGTTAAGTCGTAAATTTGGATGAGTCTTAGGTCTTGAATACGGATGGCAAGTTAAAATCAAAGTCTCTTAAAACTGCTTTTGAAGGTACTAAACTGGTTCAAAGATATTGGATGCTCTCTAAATGATGTCTCATTTTTCAATGATATTCTACTGATGAAAACTGTGAATAATTTCTAAATTCTTATAAATAAATATAAAACGAAGTGAAGAAGTAACAAACGCATTACCTTTAAGCGAGGGAAGGAAAAAACCTTTAAGCTATGTAGCTTTATTAATTAACTAGCTGCGTGCCCGTTCTTCGCACGGTAGGAAACGAAAATTTTCCTTACATGTGCGTAATTCCATTAATTCCAGTGATGTGAAATCTAAAATAAAAGCAAAATTATTTGACTTATGATGTATTGCGTCATGAGTACTAACCTGGCATCCTTGCAATACAATGACTCAAAAAAATACGTCAGTGTCATTCTCGATCAGAAAAGTGAAAAGCTTAGCGGTTTGCAGAGAACTCCTGACTTTCAAAATGTGTTATTTCTACATCATACTGTTTTTTAGGTTTAAGTTGTAGCATTAAATACCTCAGACACTACATGAAATGGACAACAGTTTATTTTAAAATAGCTGCGCACCCGCTCTTCATACGGGAAGAAGCGAATATTTTACTAAAATCATATCTGCATGTGACAAAACAGAATTTCATTTTTTAAAAAGTTCAAGTAATCTGCTCTGTTGAAATGGCTGCGGGATATATCAACGCAAATTAGAATTACTTATCGTTCAGTTGGTTGTAAAACAACCTTTGAAAAAGGATAAACAGAACACTTTTAATTTCATGAAATATTTATTAACGTAGTATATTGTGATTTATTCATATTATCCTTACAAATCTACTAATACTACCTATTACGCATATTAATACTATCTATCTTCGCTTCTCCCTATTTAATACTCAATATAACGAAACAGCTTACATTATTTGGCACAAATGGGACCATTTTATTCTATGGCGATTCTTTGCATTTTACGCATTACCATAAACATTATTCATTTCACATAATAGTTGCTATTAAGGAAGCTCTCCATACATATTTAATTTATGCATAGTTTTGTAAGACTGGCGTATTTAGCACCGCAAAACCTTGCACAAAACATTTAATCTCACAGTGGTGAAAAATATTCAAGCGGTGCCAACTTAAATATCAATGTATCCAATATAAAGATAGCTTATAAATCCTCCATAGTTCTGTCTACTGAAAACATCAAATTTTGTAATCTCGAGGAGCTATTTAGAATCACTATAACTGTGACATAACGTTAGAGTTGCAGAGTTTACAAATTTCACACATTTTTTAAAATTTATGACGTCACTGTTTAACTACCGTAAAAGATACCCCGGTTGGTTGAGGGAGTTAATTTGGATATTTTGCTCAATAGCTTTCAAACGGTATCATAATAAAAATTTACAAGGACTTTGAAAATTAGAATAGGACACTATGAAGGAACGTAATCCAACGTTAAAATAAAACTATACTCGCTACATGCATATGTTAGGAAGCATATATGCCTGCGCCATAATTAAATGCGAAAAATAAAAAAGTAAGTAGAAAATTTTTAATATATCCTGCTTTAAAGTGAATTTTGTAGCTTTTAAAATGAAGAACATTTTCAGCCGTGTTAAAATATTTCAATTTTTAAATAAGCAACGGATTAAAATACCACTTATAATAATAAAAATCATGAATTTCTCAGTTAATTTCTAAAGTAAGTGTTAATCAAAATATCGTCTCCCTGTGTTATAAAAAAGAGCAGGGATAAATGCATTAAAATTGTGGCGTAATTTTTACGTATTTTAAAGCATTTGACGTCATAGATCCTCACTTGCGAATTGAAATTCCAATATCCCATTTAAAAACTCGATTAGTTGAAAAAAAACCTTTTTTCTAATCCTTTTTGTGGCAACGCAACAAAATTATCACGTGCCATGATCAATTAATGTAATCTCGTAAGCTCTTCGCGTTGATGCTATTAAATTCTAAACATTAGGTTACATTAAAATTTGTAAAAAATCACCTAATTTAGATAATGTTTTCGTTTTTATTTTAAAAGAGGGAGAAAGTAATGTTTCGCGATCTGTCAAAATATCAAAAAGTTATGACGGATGGAATTCAAGATGCGACAGTTTTAAAATTATTTCACGAAAAAAATTGCCGAAACAGATGCTTAGTAAAAAAATTCCTAAAAATCGGTAAATCATGTTACGTATTCAGAACAAGCTGTTTTTTAAAGAAAATTTTCTCCTCTATCCGATGATACAAATGCCGTTTTGCTGCGAGCGTAATTTCCGCCGTTATTACGAATTAGGTGAGAAAAAATGCCAAAAATCGCATAAAACATAAAATTAAAAAAATTCTAGGTCGAATTTTGAATAAATCGCTCGGAGGTGCACAACTTCATGTTTAGATCTTCCCGAGTACCAAATTTGGTGTTTCTAGGTGTAGCCGTTTGTTCGTAACGCCGCCAACACACAGACATCTTCTTTTATAATAAGTAGAGACGTGGTCTTCCATTACCAATTAGTAAAGGTACGTAGTTTTCTTTTTTTTACGAAATAGATGCGAGCCTTATGCAAAGTTTTCTTATAATTTTGAATAGATGCGAAATAATAACCAATTTGTGAATAGATGCGAATTTAATCGAGAATTTCTTAATACAGTTGTCTTTTTTTTTTTTTTTTTCAACGAAAAAAAAAATTATGTTAAAGAATCTTTGAAATGTAAATTTAAGATTCAGATAAGCTTCATACTTGAGCTGTTTCCATAATCAGTGAAATGAATTAACTAATTAGAAGATTCAAGTCACCCATTTGCTCATCATTTGTGGAACAAATTAGAAGGCTTCGAATATCGAAATACTGTTGACATGACGACATGTTGACTGACGAAATCGAAATACTGTTGACTGAAAGTAGAATTTATGTCATACATAAAAAAGCAGAGGTTAATGAGTCATTGAACATTAGATTGGCTTCGTTGAACTGTGGGATTACTAAACATATATCATTTCAGAAATTGGCTAAGAGAAATCATTTTGCAATCGTTCTTTTCTTTTTAATTCTTGTTACTAAAAATCTTTGTACATACCATGATGACATTTGATGACCATGATTTGACCATGATGACCTGTACATACAAGATGAAATTTGAAGGATTTTTCCGACTTTTATTCTCGTCATGTTCTTTTTCTCTCTCTAATATTGTTGTTATTTTAATTTTCCTCGTTAATCTTTGGATTACCAGAAAATACATTTCTTTTGTATTACCTTTATAAAAAAAAAGATACACATTCTCTATACAAAATCGCAAAAAATAAGCAGATTCACTTTAACAATCAATAGTGTATGAATCCGAAACTAAAGATGCAGTTGTCATAACCACTTTGTTCTTCCTTTTTTCTAGCTTCTCTCTCTGTTTACCCTTTTTAAATAGACATTACTTCTATCCCTTTGTATCAACACCTCAGTTGCTTTAAGTGAGTAGAGCTTTAAGTGTCAAAAACTTGGAAGGGATCTCCTGTATGATTGACAAATGTGTTGTCTTTTGTTCTTTGTCTTCCTCAAGTGGCGCGGAAGGAGTTAAATGTTTTGCGAGTTAAGCGTTTGTGAGCTAAGTGATTCTTATCAAAGCTACTTCGCTGAGCTAATGAATCAAAATAACAACTGTAAAGAACTTCCGTAATTCATTTTCTAAATCCTTTGATTTGTTTTTAACTTAACGTTTATTTTAGATGTAAAAAAAAAAGCTTTAATTCGATTGATTTGAATAAGAAGTTACTTTGAGTTTTGTTCTTAGTTGAGAAGTGTTCAGAACTTAGTGAAAATGATAAAGGTTTAATTATTTCCTTTAACGAAATAAGGAAGTATTCTAATCTCAAAAAATTTTGTATTCAGATTTTGAAAGAAAGAAAAAAAAAGTATTTTAACCAAAAATAAATTTTCCTTTAAACAATTTTTTAGTGATGACCGCATGTATGTAAGTATGCATTTTGACCAGCCACAAATCAATTTGTCTAGTTCTGGCTTAATGTGTGTACGTATACAGGGTGTCTCATAACTATTGGTTCAAAATTTAAAAGTAGGTGAGCACATACTAAGAAATCAAAATCATATAAACTGAAACCTCGTTAGTACATGATTCTCGGGGCCACTTAAAAATGACTTACTAAGCGAAGTGACTTCTTAAGCGGAGTTTATATTAAATACGAAACGAAATTCTAAATTTTTATATAATAAGTGTGCCTGTGTAATTAGCTTGCATTATAATATATTTAAAACAGTAGAATAAGAATTTAAATTAATAAAATGGATGACAAATTAAAGAAATTATAAGTAAAGAAGGTGTACGCAGTACACTATAATTTAACTGTACAATCTGCCGTAATTAATCTGCCATCTTACGGAAGTCGAAACGAAGAATTTTCCTGGATGAATTTCTAAAATTTGTTGGGAATTCAAGGAAAAATGCTTAGAGTCTTGCTCAACAAAAATTAAATGCTTTTGGTAGATAACCTTGACAAAGAAATGGGACCGAGTTTGTATATTGCACTCTTAACCCTTTAACGCGCAGTGTTCCCGCTCTGGGAACACCAAACTCTGACGTTTTGACTGTTGCCAGTCACGAAGAATAGATTTTATTTCTATAAAAAATAGTTGCGGGTGACATAGCTCCACGAGAATCCTTTACTTTTTAGCACGTCATTTCCCGTAAAAAATTATCACGATTATTTTTAACAGCACTGACATCTGCTGAAAAATGGAAGAATGCGAGAAAAGTTGGATAGATTGCCCAATGCCGAAAAAAGGGCAGCCGTTGCCATCGCGCGACTTAACTACCAGCAAGATGGCGGACGATCGAAACGTTCATCGCGAGCCGCAGATCTAGAGCCCTTTTATGACGACAGCTGGCTGTGCAGCACAGCTGTCGTCAAAAAAGGGTCTCTAGATCTGCGGCACGAGATGAACGATCGTCCGCCATCTTGCTGGTAGTTAAGTCGAGCGATGGCAACAGGTGCCCTTTTTTCAGCATTGGGAAAGGTTTGCGCCTCAAAGGGTTAAAAGTGACGTCTTAAGCCGAGTGGTTAAAAAAATGACGCAATAAGCGGAGTGTGATTAGTGAAAAAAGTACACTAACAAAGTCTGGATTTCTGAAAGATGATTTAATATACAGAGTGACGTCTTATCCAGATGACTTACTAACGAGGCTCGACTGTGGTACTAACGACGTAATGTGGGGGGGGTCGACACCATTTTCACTTACCTGTTAATATAATCCCTCTGAGAAAAGTGCCGAAGAACTCACCTAATTTCTTAACTAAGTTTCCTAAAGCATGCATGGGCTTGTCTCCAAAAATTTCATTCACGAAAAATGAAATTTTTGAACTATCAATTTTAGTCGCGTGTTTTCTGTGAAAGATGTAGTTTTCAACGAACAGTAGTCGGAAAATTCACTATGTTTTCAGCACTTGTTCCAAAGTGATTATAAACAACAATCTGAAGACGACGTTTTCGATCCCACATTGCTTTGTGATTCTGAATCCTTATTATGTGCCCTACCTCTCCTTAAATTTTGTACCAATGGTTATGGGACATCCTGTATAAGTACGTATGAATGCATGCATGAGCATGTACATATGTTTCTTGCCTAACACAAACACTGTTAGCCGTAGAGTGTCTGAATTTTGTATTCAGATCTGTCATCTAGTTCTGCCCCTCTCTTTTTGATAGGATAAAAATATACATTTGATCGGATAAAAATATATATTTCAGCAGTGGAGGGTTCTTTGAAGCAGCTTCCAGAAAAGGGCTTCTCTACCTGTTTTGAAAAGTGTGTTGAAAGATGGGACCGTTGCATATCATCTGACGGAAGGTATTTTGAAAAAGAATGATGTATTTTTTGCTGTAAATATATTTCTTGATTTTTTATGATTTTACTCTCAGTTTTTATGGAATTCTATTTGTATATAACAATAAAAAAAAACCTCTTTGATACCAATTTTTATTAACTATTTTAACTAAACATGTTAAAAATTTGTAATATCGTAAAATGAAGTGAGCTGCAAAGGTTTTCTGAAAATGTAATTTTGTGTGAATTCTACTTTGAGCTGAGAACTAAACCATTTTTGAATCAACAAATTTATCATGCTTTGGAATTGTCAGAACATAATTGTACTTATTAGGATACTTTAGGAAATCTCTTTCGTAAAGCTTGAGTACTGCGAGGATTTCATCTTTGTTTAAAAGAGAGATCTAATTAAAATTTGTACCTTAAAGTACGCTGGTACTTGTGAGATATAGCGCTTCTATCGAAATTCAGTCGCCAATCAACCAAGAAATATCACCAAGATGGTGGTAGTAAAATCTCGCGAAAATATTTTCATTTTTCGATATCCTGGTAACAGCCTTTTAAGATTAATATATTAAGCATTTTGGTGTAATATCTTTTTTTTTTTTTTAATTTCAGGGATTGGCGTCATTTTACGTCATGCTTTTCAAATTGCATAAATTAAATATAAAAAGCTTTCATGATAAAATTACATAACGAGTAAGCTATAGTTTAAGAAAATATGGATTGAGACTGGAAAATTTGTGTGCATATTCGGCTCCAGAAGTTTGAATGATCTCTTGCCGCTTATGCAAAGGAAATAACATGCAAAATACCAGTAATAGCGTTAAAATCGGTATGCTCTTAAGTTCTAGGTCATTAATGTTCCGTTTCTATGACTTTTATTTTTCGACTGATAAGTTTTCTGCTTAACACAAATTATTCAGTCAAGAACACTGAGCATTCCTTTCATTTTATTGTTGAATTCAGCATAATGTTACCAACAAACATCTTATTACTACGGTAACTACAATGTCCTAAAGACAAATTAAATAAGTTATTCCATAGTTATAAGTAAAACTACCAGATGATACAAATCATTTTTTGAGATGCCGCTGCATTGATAAAGGGAAAAGATATATTTTACGACTCTGAATAATTTGAAAGATTTGTTAAAACATATGCGTAGGAAATAAAATGGAAAACAGAAACAACAGCATCAATATCAGTGTTTTTAAAGATTAAGGTATTTTTTAACATTCTTGTATTTTTAATTTTCGAGTTTTAAATATATGTATAAAATTTTCCTCACAGCAGAAAACACTAACTTCAGCGTCTCCACCAAAGATCAAATTGAACGCGGGAGATGTTCACTTTTCCACATTCATTCTCCCTGAGTTTAAAAATAGAGTACACAGACTGGGGGGGGGGGGAATGGCTGTTATAAATTCATTTCAAGCCCGACAACTTTAAGATCTAAACAAAAAATAAACAAGCAGTAAAAGTGTCTAAATTTTGCTGCATGTATCTTTCTGAAAGAGTTATGTATTACACCCGGTAAAAATATGTTACTATTCTAAGAAAGTTCAGCCGAAAAAAAAATTCTGATTGGTTAAACATTTTAAATTAATCACAAAACTTTGTGACACTTAAAAAAAAGCTTATAAATTTTATTTTTAATGAACTCTACATCCTTACTCGGGAATGGGAAAAAATGTCCATCATATTTTCAAGCATGGATAAATAATTTTAACCACTGTATATCTTAATTTCTTTCTTATGTGTCCAATGTTTCTTCGTGTTCACTTCATCTAAAAAGTATTCTTAACCCTTTAACGCGCAGTGTTCCCGCTCTGGGAACACCAAACTGACGTTTTGACTGTTGCCAGTCACGAAGAATAGATTTGATTTCCATAAAAATAGTTGCCGGTGACATAGCTCCACGAGAGAATCCTTTACTTTTTAGCACGTCATTTCCCGTAAGAAAATTGTCACGATTATTTTTAACTGCACTGACATCTGCTGAAAAATGGAAGAATGCGAGAACAGCTGGATAGATTGCTCAATTCTGAAAAAAGGGCAGCCGTTGCCATCGCTCGACTTAACTACCAGCAAGATGGTGGACGATCGAAACGTTCATCGCGTGCCACAGATCTAGGGACCCTTTTTTGACAACAGCTGGCTGTGCGCAGGCAAGCAACATTTTTCTAAATATAAGATATAGGAAAGGAGAGACTGTAAAAATTAAATTTCTTATTTTAATATGTGCATAACTCCTAGTAAAAAAAAACTTGCCATATCTGAATTCTACTGGCGAACTTTTCTAACTGAAAGTATGTTTCTATCACTTGCGGTCTAAAAGATAATCGATGTAACATCTATTTTGAAACACCCGGTATATAAGGGATTACTCCGTTTGACAAATAGCACTCATGTGCTTTGCCTTAACAAAAACAACACATTTTTATGCCTAGTAAATTAAAGTAAATTCTAAATTCATAAACGATTGGCACTTATAACTTTGCTGTACGATAAACCACGTTCGAGTAAAGGGTTGGGTGGGCCTTTTACCACCCCGCAGCGGTATGTCTGTGGAAGAGAAAAGAAAGAAAAAAAAATCTGGAATACAAGAGGAAGAATGAGTTACATTTTTTTTTGATAATGAACCAAATGCTTTCTGAACTTGTTCATTCACCTTTTTCATGCGTAAATTTCAGATGACGAATTCCCCGTTGCTAAAATTGAATTAGAGAAGCGGAATTCTTATAAATATAAGGTTTTTCCTTCGGTGCTGAAAGGGGACATTTTAAGTTTTTACTTTTCTATTACTACTGAATCAGTGGAATATTATGAACAGTTCTTGTAATGCTGCCAACATTTTCTGCTTGAGGGGGAAGGGGGAGGAAAGGAAGGATAAGAGGAGTGTTCCTAACAAATCGGAATGTGAGAATTCGCGGAATTCTGTCGAAATTACAAGAAGTTTTTGTAGTCATCGCACTCAATGATTTAAATTGTAAAGCGTTTGAGGAATATTTCCGAGTATCGGATTTCAATTTGGGGAGAAAAGCCTCTACACCGTCTAATCAGCAAAAGTTCACGAAAAAGTTAAAATAATTAAAGTTCTGTAAAACAACACACATAAAAGGTACTTATCAGTCTGATATACTATCAGATTGATATATAAGTCTTATTTCATTAATCAATATTTTTAACATCAATACCAGATTAAACTACATTATACAATGTGCATTGATTATGACATTGTTGATTATGGCATTATTATGGCTAGAATTGATTATTTCATGTTGTATTGCAGTCCGTCAATTCCACTGAAGACAGTTGAAATACCTACTTCTTCTTGTGTTACTTCTGCTATCTTCCATAGGCCAGTAACTGTTGGCGGACTTTTTAACACTGTCCAACAATGCTGAAAAGTGTTTATGTTTCCGGTTTTTCTGTCTGTCCGTCCGTCCGTGCTCTAACTACCTCAAATATTACTACGAATTTACTTTATTGTCGCTGTCAAATCAATATCTGCTATGTGCACTTTTTGAAGAGTTTGACATTTTGACTGTTATGACTAGTTTACTAGTCAAATTTTCATATAAAAAGAGTTCTATGTGACTCTAAGCTTATACGGTGAACTGTGATCGCTAAAGAAAAAAAAATTGCTATGTACATCAGCCAGAATATTGTCAAATAGTAACTGCTAATAATAAATAAACTTTTTGCACATAGCAGATATTGGTTTGGTAACGACGATATGTTATTCTTATGCACTTATTGAAAATGATATGTGTAGTATAGTTCTATTACAGGAGGACTCAAAATAATTCTAATACATTACGTTCAGTAGGCAGTCATTTTTTAAAGTATAAGAGATATTCAGTTATTTCAAACAAAACAAAATTCATACATGTTATTAAGGATTACGAAATAATGCTCCCCATGGAAGATAGTACCTTACAATTCTTCTACAAAATAATTTCAATACATTGCGTCTACTATGACAGCTTAGCGACATTCATATATACTTCAAGCACAATACAATAAGTATATAAACACATCTATAGCAATTTACTTTTCTCTTAAAAAATGACAATAACATTAAAGCTTTTTTTCCCAAGGTCTGGCAAAATTACATCAATAATTATACACAGCTGTTTTAAAGTTATCCCCAAATATGTTTCACATGATTTATCTTTCTTGTTTCTAATGTCTTTTGTTTGGAAACTCTAAAGACACGTTATGAACAACAGGAGAAAGAGACAAAGGAAGATTTAAAGACTAATCCGAGACAAAAGATCCGAACACGGTCACTGAAGTTCCTTTTATTGTGACAAGACAGTTTCATATAAATTGACTTTGTGAAATTTTTTGAACGTGAATCTGTAGAATCTCAACTATTCCATGAGAGGAATATCGATTTATCGTCAATATTGTTTTCTTTACTCTAGATCCAAAAGAAACAAAGTCACTCCTGTGTCGAGGCATCGAATGAGAAAAGGATGAAAGTTCGGAGTAATGTTTTCTGTACAGTGTTCCAGTACATGATATTCCAGAGAAGAACACAAAGTATATTTAACTGAAAAGTTTTGAAAAAATATATGGTTTAATTTTTTTAAATTATTTTATGTCGTCTTCATAAACAAAAATTAATCTATATTTTTTCAAGAAAAAGTAATAAATTATGTATTGCTATGTTAACTGTGTTAAGAGGTTTTATAAAGGTAAAACTACACGTAAAATAATATAATAAGAAACCTAATATGGACACCACATGACTTCCTTGTACGTCTAATCAATCATAAAAATTTTCGCTACACTTCATCTAAACTCATTTCACTTCAAAGAGATACAATAATACTAAGGTTTAGAGCGATTTCTACCCGAATTTTTGAGATATCGCCAAGCTAGGTGCAGCTTTAGATAGTTTGCGAGATTTCGGGGATAACTAAAAAATTGTGGTCCATTACAGACTTTTAATAAATACGTCCATACGTATGGGCAAGGGGGCATGGTTCCCTCTAGCTCAAGCTACTCTTGTAGAATCCATTTTATCGTTTTGATTAACGTACTGGTATAACGTAGAAATGGTTCAACACTAAGATGTAGTATATTTCTGGGGCAGTTAGTTCCCTTGACTTGTTTCCCTCCCACCCCCACAAACATTCGTATGGGCGCCCATGCCTGAATGTAGTGAAAGTCTTTTGGTGACCCTTTAAATAAGTTAATTAAGTCGTTTGCAATAAAACAAAACCATAATTAGATGTCTCGCTATTTATAAATACAAAATCTCAGCATTCTACAGTTAAAAGTTTTAGAGTTATGCGAAATACGTAATTATTTTTGGCTCCAAATTTCATGATATTTCGCCAAAACTCGCCAAGTTCGATGACATTTGGAAAGATTTTGGGCATGGCTGAAACAATGTCTGTCTATAAGCATAATATACTGAAGATGTGCATAGACCTCAGTGTATTTTGGTGAGCCTGTAAATGAACTATCCAGTATATTGGAACAAAAAAAAAAGGGGGGGGGAGGTGCACAACTAGATTTTACAACAATTTTATAAATAAAATTTCAACATTATTCGGGTAATAGTTTTTGAGGTATGCGAGTTGCGTAGATACATACGTCTGCAATCTGCATGTACGCACAGACGTCAGGAAAACTAGTGAAAGTGGATTGCACACTCTTATATATACGAGCTCGAGTGCTCGTATATATACGAACAACAATATGTGCATTGAGACGTCTCGCAAAAACTCTTCAGAGTGAATTAAAGATGGGCAAAATCTATTTTTCATCAAAATTTGCATATTGAATTTTTTTTCAGCACTGTACCATATTTTACTCGTAAAAATAAGTAATAAGATGCTGCTACTGAGAAGTAATAAGATGCTGCGGATTTTTACTTATGTCGGGTGGTCTCAGAACGCAATACCCGCATTAAACGAGAGATTGCTGTATTACAAAGTTTCGTTAAAATCAAAAGTTTATGATTTAGGAGTTAAATACTTTGCCTTTAAAGTAACCTCCGTAGAACAGGAAACGTATAATTGCAGACACTTCCGGAATGCAAGTTTTAAAAATCATAAGAATAGTTGACAACTTATAAACTATAATCAAAGTCATGCGAAGATTATCGTAGTCACTAAGAATGAAACCAAAGCGATAAATGAAATGTTCATAGTTTATGAGCAGGATCAAATTCAACATAACATTACAAACTATTGAAAATATTGGTAGCCACAAAGTGATATTGATAAAACTAATTAAATTTTGATATTTTTATAAAT
Source organism: Cheiracanthium punctorium (assembly GCA_038373885.1). Lineage (NCBI taxonomy): Eukaryota > Metazoa > Arthropoda > Arachnida > Araneae > Cheiracanthiidae > Cheiracanthium > Cheiracanthium punctorium. Next base: position 253,318 of record JAWZYV010001663.1, on the reverse strand, counting down.
TGTTTTCAGATAAATAGCCGTGAGTATTGTTTAAAAGTTGAGTATTATTTAAGGAGGTCTATAATATAGCTCTTCTCTTAATAGTAAGAACAGGATAAGATTGTGATCTAGTGCTCGATAAATAAATAAATAATTATTTTCTCTCGTTTCAGAAGCTGTGAATTGAATCACCTGAAACCGAGTCATGAAGTTAATTTTAGCAGACGAGAAAAAAATGGCTATATTGTTATTTGCTTTTATGGAGCTAAATATAAATAGTTGGTTTAGAATTTTGCCAAAAATTCTTTTATACAGCTATGCGTTAATGTAAACAATTATTTTTTTCATCTGTCGGATGTTCGTGGAACACGTCCAAATTAAGGATAAAACTAGCCTTGAAATTTATTTTGGAAAATGCTGTTGGAAATGATTTATTACTGAACCTGTCTTTTTTAGAAAATAAAGAAGAAAATATATACATCATGGAAGGATAAGTAATATTTCTATTCGAGATAAACGCAAGTTTACATTGTGTCAAAATGATTATTAGTTTACCGGGCAAAAAAGAAGAAGAAGAAAGGGTTGATGTTCAAAAATTTAATTACACTTCGTGCTTACAGTTAGTTGAAGTACTTGTTTATTCATGACGTCCAGAATATTTCCCAGGTTATAATACAGTATTCTTATGTAAATAAACATTTTCATAAGTTCTATAATTTTACAGTTTTAAGTAACTGTATGCGATTATTTTAGAATTTTAAGCATTAGCAATTTTATGAGTTTTGAATTCTTTTTCAAATTAGTCCTGCATTGCTTTTCCCATAATGTAATTTCATGGTATCGTTTGTTATGCCTTTTAAATTTAGATATCTTGATTTTTTACTCTTTTTAGCTCATTAAGTTTAAAATAAATGAAATTTAGCCTTCATATTTATATTTTCTTTTGATTCATTGACATACTGAATACTTATTTTTTGGCATCCTTGAAAATTACTATACGCATACTTAGAGAATGTTTTGCATGCATTCATGCTTACACTCTCAAAATTCGTTGTTTTTATAACTTTACATTAACTAAATTTATCACCAAATCTTTAAAAAAATTTAAATTACATTAATTTTCGAGAAAAGATCACTCATAGTGAAGTTATCATAAATACAACACATAACGACTTTTAAAGACTTCTCGTTTGACAGTAAATTATTTACCAACATTCTACTTTGTTTTTGAAAAATTAAAACTCATTTAATAAGGCACGATTTATTTATAATGAAGAGTCATTGCTCACTGGTGTACAATAGGCATGCATAATTTGAGTCTGTATACTTTTATTCTCCATATTTCGCTCACGCTTTGCTAATAAAAGTAAAAACTCTAAAAAATGTAGCTTAAATGGAGGATTGCAAAGGATTTTAAATTGAAGAATTTTCTTAGTTTTCGTACCATAAAATTACAGGACTTTTAACGTAGAATTAAATACCTCCATAACAGTCCTATATCAAGAAAAAAAAATGTATTGTTTTCTAGCATCGTCGTGAGTTTCAATATTACTCCGTTTGAAAACTAACTGTGCGAAATGAACAGATGAATTGAATCAACTACCCGGGGGTTCTTCTATGGCAGTTTTGTCAAAAACGTTACGTCTTAAATTAAAAATTGCGGGATGTTCATAAACTCTACAGCAAACTTTACGTCGTATTCGCAATTTGTACGATTCTATTGGATACTTTTCACGACATTGAACCATGGAGGATTTAAATGCAGTAAAGCACCGTTTATAAGTTTTTCATTTATACGACGTTTTCAAGAAGTCCCGATTCATTTTTATTCATATTAATTCAGTAAAGCACCGTTTATACGTTTTTCGTTTATACGACTTTTATACGTCGTTTTCAAGAAATCCCGATTCATTCCTATTCATATTAATTCAGTAAAGCACCGTTTATACGTTTTTCATTTATACGTTGTTTTCAAGAAGTCCCGTTCATTCCTATTCATATTAATTCAAAAAAGCTTTGTTTAAGACACACAATATCGGTTATTACTTTGTTTTTTACTCTCCTAAAATTTGATGATTTACTCCTTCAGTCAGGGGGACATCGCTTAATTATCTGGTTCTAATTTAAGCGATATGAGCGGGGGGGGGATGTATAAAAGTTACTCCACCTTTTATTAAAGACGCGATCGACTAAATTGTAAACCTTAAAGCTTATTTTGTTTCTAAGAACACGAGTGAAAAAACATTTCATTAACTTAATTAAAACTATAATTCTGTAATTAATTCAAATTATAATGTTGTAATTAATACTCAAAGACAATCAGCCCACCAGACTACCATGAAAGATTTTTTTTTAATTTAATGTCTGCATGAACATAAATTGCAGCATAATTATTTTAATACTGAATATATACAGTGTAAAAAAAATAGAACATAATAAATGTATGATTCCTTTCACTTTAAGATGAACGTTTCATTTTAAAATTCAGTTATCGTTTCTAGTGTGAAATCCATTATGAAGTAATTTACTGGTGCCTTTAAAAACTTCAAATTACTATATTTATATAAATTTTCATTGGCAGAGTTAAACCTGTAACAATCAAAGTGGTTTATTAATGTTATACTTTTCATTTATACGTCGTTTTCCGTAGGTCTTTTAAAAGACGTATAAACGGTGCTTTATATTTTGAAATGAGTGCGCTCGTGGTGTTAGCAGATTTGTAATGATAATATGTATTAAAAGCAAAATTTATAATTCATCCTTTTTTAATGCTTGTCTTGAAGCTAACGAAATGATAAGTAAGCCTATCTTAATATATTATGTGGTGGTTTCAGCAAAAGATAATACTTGATCTTTTTTTTCTTCAAAAAATAAGAAAATTGCATTTTACATTAGTCAAACGTCCTTTAAAAGCTTTGAACTTGCTCACCCACATCTTTGCAAAGAAGCAAAGGTGGAAATTCTTCTTTTCTTGAAAAATTCGCACATATATGGCTTTAAAAGTATTTGATTTTTTTTGGGACAAAATTCGTTAAAAAATGAGTATTTCGGCATTTTTAAAAAAATTTAGATAACTTTACATCTCCATATCAAAAGAGAGCATCAAGTATCATCACATTTTCTTTTAATTATGCATCATAATGTTTCACACCAGTTGCGTCATCTGCAATCAAAATATTTTGTAACCTAACTACGGTTCGTCATTAAAAAAAAAAAAATCATATTTTCTGGAATATTTATTATTATTATTATTATTTTGAACATCTTGGATTTTATTGTAAGGATATTGGTGCTGCTATTTTACTGTTTTTGAAAAATTATCTATTGATATTTCATTTTGCAGAAGTATCTTATTTTTACTTACTAGTAACTTATTAGTTTGCTTTTTTATGATCACCATTATCATCGAAAATTAGATATTGAGGAAATAAGAATGTCGAAACTGTTTTAAGTGAACATAAATCGCTGCATAATTACATTAAAACTAAATATATGCATTTTTTAAAAGAATGTTGCCGGAGAGAACATTTAAAATTTTGAAAAAAAAATTATTATTATTTTAACTAATTATTTTGCATCTCTGAAAATGATTTAATGATTTGAATCAGGGAATCACTACTATAAATACCAATTTAATATTTATTGATATGTCTTATGCAAAAGCAAAAATAATTCATTGAAAAACATATAACCCTACGTCTTATATTATGTTAATATTTTAAAGTAACATTTCTAGTGTCATAGCATTTTTGCATTATTATATTATGAGTTCTATAGTGGACTCAGTGGAAAAAAAAGACTTGAAAATCAAACGCAGGTGGCGATAAATTACAAATTGTTTTGCGCATTTTTCTCATCTTTCCTGAAGTCTCATTTTTTCAAAAATCTGCATTTAAAAAAATTTTAGGAAATATATCCTCTTGAAACCGAATAAATTTCATATGATGTTTTTTTAAGGTTAGTGTATTTTTCTTTCTTTCTTTTTTTTCGGAGAAAGAGATGTTTCTTACAAAAAACGGAATACACTTCTGTCTGGATAGCGTTTATATGTCATTCATTGGCCTTGTCCAATACTGGCCTTTATCCAGAAAACAGTGACACATTTTTGCAAATATAAAAAAGAGACTGTATATCATGCTTCCGGAAAAAAATATAATAATAAAACATACATTTGGGGGGAAAAAGAAGAAGAAGAACGAATTCAGTAAAATCACGGACTTTTTCTCGAAAGAAATATGAAACAGATAATTTCCTACCAAACAAAGCCTCCTCATCGAACGATGTATTGTGTTGAAGCGACATAATCACTCTTGATTTTGGAGAGATTCCCTCCTTCTTGTCAGATGTCGGATCTTGGAGATGGTTGTCACCTTCCTGTCGGTACTCCTTGGGAATGCAAAACCGAGGAATCTGAAAGGAGGCTCTGGAATCGCAGGTCACACGCCATTTAGCAAAAAAAAAAAAAAAAAGAAAATGGCATCTGCAGTTTTTACGTCATTTGCGTTAATTTATTCCTTACTTCGTTCTAGACGTTGACTTATTTTGGAGTTGCACGTGCTTCGGCAGGGTCTTTTTGATTTCGGGGGGTGAGGGATGAGTCTAGTTAGTCCCTTATGATCTGAAGTAGGATGTAAGAATTATTAATGAAGTGTTCTGCACGTGTTCCTGATTTTTTTTTTTTTTTTTTTTTCATTTCGTGTGTTTAGGGGGATATGAGTGACGTAATTTTTACGGATACTGCACTTGTTTCGTAAATATGTCTGTGGCGCAATAACCCATCTTACATCAGTTTGCCTTCAAAATTACTCTTATGATACAAAGTTAAAATTCAGCTGTGAGTAAACGCCTCGCGTTCTAAAAATACATGAATTGAGTGCGTCTTTCTTTAATATACGATAGTTTCATGTATAACACTTTTTGTATGAACAGTTTTACTTACTTATTTATTTATTTTCATATTTCGTATGTAATGTGACTTCAAATTTAGAAAATACTGCTAAAGGCTACATAAAAATAGGTAACCGATAGAACAACATAAGAGTAATGCAATATTTCTGCTTACTTTTCAATGTGCTCAACGGCATTGCCTTCATTAGAAGAGAATTGTCCACCTAAAAGTTCAAATGAACGTAAATATCAAAAAACGCTGGAAAATGTTAATGCCCCTGTAAGGTTTACTGAATAATTTCAAGTTTGTACAAGGGCTGGAACAACTGTTGAGCATTGAATAACTTTCATGTTTATTACAGCTTCCAGTTCATGGTGTTACCGTTAAATAAAAATAAATACCGTATGTCCAAGCTTATAACGTAGTACATGTCAGGCTGTTACGCAGAAATGGCAGATATTCCATGGGGATTAACATCGTTCGTTCAAACTTTGGATATGTGAATCAATAAACCGTTCAAAGGAATTTTAGAACGACATTAGAATACGTGGATGCTAGGGGAAAGAAAAAACTTTTACAAAAAGAGGCGGAATGCGTCATGTCGGTTTTGGAATAGTCTGTGAGTGAATAGTAAAATCACGGAATGAAATTGAACCTCAAGTAATTCAAAAGTCATTTGAAAATGTAGTATATTGAACAATCTAGATGGAACGGAAGATAATTATTTATTTGTGGATCACAGCCACAGTGATGGTGAAGAGGAAGCTGAATTTGATGGTGTACCTGAAAATATAACGGAAGAAGAACATACGAACTTTTTGTGCAGTCCGAAAAGTGCGCGTTATATCCCGGAATATACCGTAACTTTGTACAAAATACATGTAAGAACACCAGGTTTATTAATGTAAAAATGTAGTTATGAAATTTTTCTTAGTTGGGTGTCACTTGACGCTCTCTGCCAGTAAGCAATAACTTAATTGTGTAAGTCCTAGAATTTAAATGTAAGTACCTACTTTATTTTTCGTAGACAATTACTTATATAGCTTCTCAACCAATTTTAAAATAACCCGACAATTATATATGTAACCAAAATTATGAACAGGACCAAATGGCTGTTAGAAAAAGAAGCAATCATGGGAATCAGCGTAAATCAGCCTTTAATGGACGAATTAGAGTTTCAAGAGCAAATATTGACTTCCGGAATTTCATAATTATATACTGTTTCTTTTCACAAACAATCTCCCAGAGTATAAAATTTTAAGAAAAAGAAAATGATCATCCCCTTACCACCACACACAAAAAAAAAAACTATTCAATTTATATCAAATTCCTATTCTTCGTTTCATAAATGATAAATTATTCCATTCAAAATAGAATGTGATAAATAGATGAGCTTTAGCATGCACGAAATGTTCTCGAATAATATATCTGTGAGAATTTTCATCAGAATGCATTTTACTTTCCGAAGAAATATTTACAGGTCTGGAAAGTATTTTGTACTCTTAAGTTTAAATTCTGTAAAAAAAAAGGAAAGGAAAAGGAAAAAAAGAAGAAAAAGTAACCAACACTGGAGGAGGAGACACTTGCTTTCTCAGTTTTCTTTTGAAAGCTTTGTGTGAAACAACCATCTGATACGTATTCAAGCCGAATAAAAAAAAAATTATTAAAAAAAAAAGGTAGAAAACCATTTTTCAAGCCAACAATCATAAGTAATGAGAAAAAGATAAGAAACAGCTTTAGTTATAAGCTTGTTATTTGCCTTCCCATAAATCAACTTAAAATTAAGTAACTGTTAATCAAACGTAAAAAAACCCACATTCATTAAGTTTTAATTCATTAGTGCTTCTTAATCCTTTTGTTTTCTCTTTTAACACATATTTTTAAGCAATCGGTATGGTTCAATACTCTCTATCAAACAATTGCAAGGTTGACATACTCAGGTCCAAATTACAGTAAAGAGAAAACAGAGCATATGCGAACGGCATGCATTCTTGAAAAGCCAGAAAACCTTGAAGGTGTATTGAGCCTAGGTTTAACCTGTCCGCGCTCCTTGTAGTTATCTTTTATTGCTGTTAAAAAGTGTCTTGAAACTTCGTTTGACCCCCGCCATGGACGAATGGATGAGACACTGAACATGGTAGATGTCCGAAGTGTGAAAAAATCCCGTGTTCGGGCCTACGCGCGGCTGTCGATCTAACGGTCTGGAGTTTGGGACGGTTTTCTCTAGAGGAACGTGAATACGCTTTAGAACCCCTTAAAAAGTCGTCCTCCCAAGACACCCCCCCCTGTTGGCAAATGCTTCTCGTGCAGGCTTGTCATAACTCAAAAACACAGAAACTTTTACTACTGAAGCGATGCCTTCATTTACAACAGGTATGTGCATTGTGCAACCTTTGGAAAATTGCGGCCAAAACTTCAGGGTGTATAGTGGTGGATAGTTGGCCGTATAGTTGGGATTTATATGGGATTTTGAATGGCTTATATGGGTTTTATACAGGGTTTCGATAGGTTCCGCGGGCCAGATCAAAAGCCTTGGAGGGCCATATCGGGCCAGCCGGCCGGCTGTTGCCCATACGTTATTTACAAGAACTACATGTGTCGTGGCAACCCGCAGGTTCAAGCGAACTCAAAATTTGCACCTGTTGTGGTTCTACTTCTCTACGTATTTATTTATTTAGACATTAAAGTACGTCCGCAACAGCTTTTGATATCTACCAAAAAGTTAGTAATCTGGGAAAATTTAGGTCAATTCCCGCTTGTAGCCCCCTTTTTTTCCCGCTAAAAAACACACAAACCCACGACCTTGGGTAATTTTACTCCTTCTGAAATGGGCTGAGAGTGGTTTCTTGTTTCTTCATTTCATAAATACATTTCCAGTATCGTTGTGTAAATAACGCAGCCACTTTCTATTTTTAAGTTTTCCGACCGACTTTAGCTTCATACTTCTCCCGCTTCTAAATGACAACACTGAGTTAAAAGCTTGCTGCCAGACGCAGTTTTCAATTTATACGAAAAGGAAGGAAAAGAAGAAAAAAACACTGCACCCCCCCTTTTTCTTTAAATATATTTCAGAAAATGATTAAAAAGATTGAATTAACGAAATTAGCAATCCATCAAAGAGAAATCTTGCTTATGCATCTAGTGACATTTTATATTTACAGTTTTTCTTGTAGACCATAACGTTTTTGCCCACATGTAAATAATTCCCTACCATTTTTTTTTTCCTCCTCCCGATGCACGTGATGAGGCTGCGGTTCTTGGAAGCTGAACTGGGTTATATAATTTCCAAAATCTGAAATAGCTTAAGATTTAATCAAATGTTTCATCTATTTTCAGAGAAAAAGGCCAGTAACAGGGGTTAAAATTTGGCTTTGGAGAGCTATGAAAAGTTTGGAGGAAAAGGCGAAGGGAAAGAGAGTAAAAGGTTTCTAAAAATTCATCGAAATTTGCTAGAAAATTTAAGATTCTTTTTATTCTTTTTTTTTTTTTAAGTAATGTACTGCCGTGTTTAAGATAATTGTTTTCCTCTTTTATATAGTCAAGATTTCGGTGTTAAAAATTCATACTACGATTTTAGAAAATGTATATATATATATATATATATATATATATATATTTCATTTTACTAGATTAATTCAATTGGTGGCACCTGAAGATTAGAGCTTGATTAATCTAGTTTCCTGCTCACCTCCACTTTTTTAGGTTCTTGCAGTTAGGCTTAGGCCCACGAGATCTCACTTGGTAAATATTTGCAACTTTTTCAGCTCTTATAGCTCTGTTTTCTTCTGCTACATAGGTTTATGTACAACACTTAAGGACTATGTCTCCATTATTATTCTGGGTTCCAGGATATTTTTTAATGCTATTTCCGTTTTTCTGCTTACTCTTGATCGATGGATTAATGGAATATCCATATTACGTAAGTTTGGCTTACATACATATATATATATACTAGCTGTTACCCGTAACTTCGTCTGCACCGGATTTAGAATTAGATCCAGAGAGAAATGAAGCATGTGTGAATAACAAATATGTTTGCACTATAGACAAAAGTCACTGTATTTCAATATCATTTATTTTTACTTCCTTGTACGGAGTATAAGGAACAAATGTGATCGCGAAAAATTTCGGGAGAAACTGGCAGAACATGCTGCCTTTCTTCGCAGCTACGAGGCAGAATAACTATGCAAAGTGTGCCAGGGTGTATTTACAACAAATGAGAGAACTGCAAAAAGAAAAAAAAAAAAAACAAAAACATGGAGATATGTACAGCTTATTGAGTGCCGGTCATTTCACTCTTCGTCGGCACAACAGATTATGGGTTGGAAAATGGACAGATATGTTCATCGAACAAACCTGAATGTGATCAACAAAAAGTCGAGGTGAGTTAACACATGGAAGAAACATGCGCGAAAGCCAACGAGCTTCATGGATACTAAGACATCCTGCATGCTGTGAAGTTATATTTGCCATGAGAAATCTCACTGATGTCCTCCGTGTAAGCACTGAACAACACATTGAAATATCCGATGCTAGAAAATTTAGAGATATGAAGGATTTTCTTACATTACTTAAATTTTCGGAAGAGCACAATTCATTTTATTCAGAATGCGTTGAATTACGTAATATTTTCAGTGGATTAATAGACAGTCAACACAAGGTAAGGGAACGTACCCATACTACGTGACCTATTTTTAAAGATTTTTCGACCCGTCCCTCCCCTCGGTGACCACTCGTAGTATATGTCAAGACCCCTCCCCCCCTCCCCATTAAGTTTTTTAGTAGTATCGACAAGTATGATTTTTACTTCGCAGGCAGAAAGTGAAACAAATGAAAATAATTTGACTCATATTCGTCTTTATTAATACGGCGTTTCTTGTATAAGACTTCATGCATGCTTATAATTACTAGTAAATTAAATATTATGAAAAAGAAAAACTTATGTAAAAACATATTGAATTTACAACAAATTTCTCTCGGCTAAATCGACTACGTAACAAAAATCTAAGCAACATCCCCCGCTCCTGTGACTGAGCGTAGTATTTTGAAGACCTCCCTCCCCCCCCCCCCTAAACTGGTCACGTAGTATAGGTCTAGGGTGGTCACAAGAAATCAACTTTCAAATTTTTGGGGCGGCACCCCCGAAAAAGTTGCCAATAGGCTCAAAAATGAGATTGGTAAAGTTTCAGCTCATTTTCATAATATTAACCCGTGCCGCATTGAGGTTAAAGTTGAGAAACAATCGCGGTTTTTCGCAAAAAAGTAGTCTTTTCATCATAAAATGGATAAAATTGAGTCCAGAAACATGATGTTGTTCTCGTTTCAGAAGAAAACTTCCTGCCTTGATGAGTCACATATCATTTTTATTTAAAATCTTAAAGATTTAACCTTCCAAGCGGTTGTGATGTCAAATCCCGTCCACTTTATTCCAGTTTTCACTGCAGTACATCTATAATAATAATCATTTGTAACACTGAGATACCATAAAATATGTTTGATATCAAAGCTTGTATGTAATTTAGAAGCCTTTTCTTTAAATAATTGCAAATCTTCCCGTTAAAAATTTTATTTTTTTATAATTTAAAAATTGCATGAAACTTTTACCGTGAAAACAACTTTAGATTATTTGCCCATTTCTAAAACGCTCAGAGGGTAACATTCGGATAATATCTAGTCCTAAAAAAAAGCACACATGTATGCTTTTTTCATTACTAGATACGATCCGGGCTTTTTATGAAAGTGTTGTGCCTCCTTATTTCTGTCATTCATTTATTAAACTTTGTCCTGACTCAAGGATTTTACCTTTTAAATTTTTTTAATCAATTAATATACTCGTAGTTCATACTAAGAAGAATAAATGCTTAGCTTTAAAAGTGTTGTGACCGCAATATACCAACCAGGCTCTCGGCGTTACGTGCAAATGCCATTAGGCTAAAAAAAAATTAAAACCTGAAAGAGAACTGCTGAAATAAATTTACACGAAGTGAGATAAATGAAGAGGAGCCATTTTTACAATTAACAAATCACATTTATTATTTTATCATCTAAACATTTTACATTGGGCAAATTAAACTAGATAATATCATGAAAATCTGAAGACACTATAACTATAAAACATGCCATTATCCCTTACCCCGAGCTCACTTTTTTCTTAAAAATTTACCTAACGTTTGTGCACAACTACATAAAAAAAAAGAATTTAATTAAAAGAAAGAAAGAAAGGAAAGAAAGATAACACTTATCATTAGGTGAAGAGAGGGGGGCCCCCATCAAAGAATTTTCATCCAGGCATCTTCCAGAATTCCCTCAGGGACGTCAGCGCCATTTCTTTTTCTCTAGCAAGGCAGCGCGTGGGACTCGGACTTCAGATGATTACTCCAACAACCAGAATGAATCGACCCCCCACTTCCTCCGGCTTAGGTCACCTTTTTACCTCCTTTGTTTGGCGCTTTCCACTCGTAAAGTAGTTCGGTCGAAGATACAATTATTATTAATGAAAACTTGTAGATTTATTATCGATGGGCGTTGAAACTTAATTTTTTACTATGATGAAAAATGTGAAAGTTGTTCTTATCGTTGTAACTATTGTAGAAGTTCTATTTTTGATTTAAAAAATTTGAAAATGCTTGGGTGCCGATCTCCATATCCTTGCGCCGTTGTTGTTTTCTTCTTCGATATATTGAATCGAAGTATTGGTATCGATGCATGTAGTTATTGGATGTTATTAAAAAAGAATTAGAAAGAAGGTTAGAGAATTCCAGAAAAGATAATTATAGTGAAAGAAAAAAAAAACTTAACTGTAATTACAACCACTTAATTTTTTCTAAGGAAAATTACCAATTTCAAAACAAACATTTTTATGAAACTCTTATTGTCAGCTCTAAAAATTTATTACCAACCCTCCGAATAATGTCAGCTCTCACAAAACGTATTTTCATAAATTTAAAATTTAAAAGAAAATTGTTGTACAAAATATTTTAATTACTTGAACAATATGTATAGTTACCTTACACAAAGATGGCAACACGATTGCCAGAATAACGATCTTTTAGATGTTTGGCGCCAAAATATAGAACAAGTAAACAAATAAATAAAAATGAGTCAGCCATGAGTCATCAATAGTAATTCAACATATACCTTAATAAATTTTAAACACTTCATTATTATTTTACTTCCTTTATGAATACTGGTATATGGTGACAAAACAAAACCACCTTAATAAACAAATTGTTTAGAAATTTTAATTTTACTTGATTTAAAATTCACTAATTAAGGTAAGGATTTTTAATTAAGTAGGCTATTAATTAATTACACTTTACTTAAAATTGAAATCATAACAAAAGTTCAAAAAATTATATTTCGTCTTTATCCTCCTAAAAAATGAAATTTAAGTAAAAGAATTAACAGAAAATAAGGTCAAAGAAGGCATAAAATTGAGAACGAGTAACATTTAGATATATTTGATTATTAAAGTTATGCATCTAAGAGGAAGCACTTATAAAAAAAAAAAAATTATTTTTGTTTACATTTTTTGTTAAAGTGGTTAGGCTCAGATAATGTGTCTTTAGAAGAGTCTGGAAAAGTTTTTCTACATTCGGATACTACCTATAGTAAAAATTGCTTTTGTTCTTCATCCTCAGTTAAACAGGAATTGAATCCTGGGATTAATTTTACTCCCCTTTTATCTAAGTCATTATAAATAAACCTTAAAAGCTTTCAGTTTTTTTTTTCTTTCAAATAATAACAATTTCCACACCATACATCGGGATCAGTATTCAAAAATTGTATATTAAAATTAAATCTCTTTAAAAAATTACTGTTCGAGATGAAATTTAAAAAATTAACTTATTTGTTCAATAAATGATCCACTTCGTTGAAACATTGTTGCTCTTACATCTTTATCATCATCATTTTTTTTTTTTTTCAAATGCAATTAATTTTACAGCCATGCTTATTTTGACTTTTTTTGCCTAAGTTTCATCAAAAACTTAAATGCAACTTGCTCCAAGTTAAGATACCAAAGATGGCTTATCATTTTATAGATCTTTGTTTGCAGCCTCATATCAAATTTTCAGTATTGCAATAATTTTAAGTCTTGATTGGGGCTAAAGTCTGAGTGGTAGTGTTGAACCATGCCTTTACATAAATATTTATTATAAATAAACAAATGTCTGTAATACTTCCTTTTTCTAAATCTTTTAATGAGACATGATGTCTGATAAGAAGTATTTTGAGACAATAAATTGTCTTGGACATCCACCTGGCATAATGGACAGCACCAGGTACTCTAAAAGAAATGTCTATTTGGGGAGACTCCTATAAAAATTAAACAATGTAGGGTTAATTCTTTATAGTTATCCCTAAGCTGTTGATTTCTTAAATGTTCTGCAAGAAAATTTGAAATTTCTTACACATTTTGCGTTCTTTATGTAATAGTTTCATCTTCAATAGCAATTTTGTACTTTGTCTTGTCCAACTTAGACCACCCAATCTGAAATTTTTAAAAAATATCTGGATGAAGAGCAGAGCATCGCCCACTTTGCAATCAAAACAGATTTTAGGATGATTTCTAAAACATGATGGCGACAAGGTAAATATAGAAGATTTCGATCCAGTAATTGTTGCAGAAAAAATGCACGTTCCCCTAAGGGAACAAGTGGTATCAAAACACATTGCCTGAATTTTACCAACTGCCTCCCATTCTTCAACTGCTGTAAATACAGCTTTTGCCTAAGAGTTATTCGCATATTATTTTCAAGCTGATGAACTCCTATTAACTGTTCTTCGTTGCCACAGCTAATTAAAATCGCTATTTTCCTTTTATTTTCTTTATTCAAAATATGAGGAAGCATTTTCCCATCCCTTTGAACAAAAACAGCCTCTAAATCAGAATTTTAAAATCTGCTTTTGATGAAACCAATTGATTTTTTTCGAAATTCTTGTCTTCGGAGTCTTATTGCAAATAATACAAAAGACGGTCAAAATTACTTAAAATTCTTAATTTGTCTTTTTTTTTTCACTAATTTTACAAAAATGCAGATTTTGGTGGTACGATTCGCCAACTGACCTAAAAAACACTGAATGTCATTAAATATTGGTTTAATGACAAGGGTCCTGCACCGGAAAGATATTATGTGTTAATGTTGAACCCACGCTTAAACCCAAAGCGCGAAAAAAACGATACACTGCGGAGCGATCTGTTTCCATGGAAACGACCGGTATTTCCGCGAAAGGGCTCTTTACGTAGTCCTTTTTCGGAGAATCCTCTCCTCGCTTCCTGCCTTTTCCGAGAATTTCCCCTCCTCGCTTATTGTTATATTCCGCTCCGCTCTTGTGATCGAAAAACGCTCCTAAAGGAGAATCTCACTTTTGAAAACTGGCTCACTTTTCGCTCCGACTGATCGAATTTCGCTCGTTTGGTTTAAGCGTGGCACTTTCACGTTATATACCAGTATGTAAATCGTAACGATGATATGGGAGCTAGGGGAGGCATAGCCCTTCCTTGCCTATACATATGGACACCCATGTCCATTCTAAAAGTAAATAATAACAGACAACAAAAATAGTATTGTAATAAAGAAAATTTGAGAGGTTTGTCTTAGATGTGCTTCAACTGAAATACAAATCAAGATCTTTCTTCTGAAGCACAGAAATGCATATCAAATAAATAAAACTTTTTCACGAATTGTAGTTTAAGTTGTGTAAATTCTTGATTTATTTTTTGTTTTTTGATACAAATAATACAAAAGACGGTCAAAATTACTTAAAATTCTTAATTAGTCTATTTTTTACTAATTTTACAAAAATGCAGATTTTGGTGGTACGATTCGCAAACTGACCTAAAAAACACTGAATGTCATTAAATATTGGTTTTGTTGTGAGTAAAAGTTCAAAGCAACAACATCTTTTATCAAATAAAACAAGAACCAGGTCTGTAGAGCAAATAGTTTATACTAAAGGAAAGAAAAACTAGATTATTTTTGGAAAAAATCGTAATTTTTCAAGAATTCAACCTCGATGCGGCACGGGTTAATATTATGCAATTGAGCTAAAACTTTGCCAATCTCATTTTCTAGTCAATTGGCAACTTTTAGGGGGGTGCCCCAGAAAATAACATTAAAAAATTTTTCTCCATATAACTTGTGACCACCCTAATGGGTACGTTCCCTAACTGCAGATGAAGCGAAGTTAATTGGACTTCAAATCCAATCAAAACTGACTGGAAAAGCTTTCAACTCTGTTACCATGTCTAAAAAGGGTCAAGCTATCAACAATGAAGGTACTAAAAAAAGGTATCGTCATTGACAGAGCTATTCAGCATATTGATACGAGACTCCGCACTCAAAGGATGCTGATATGTTTGTCAGTAAATCCTGATCAGCAAACATTGAAGGAGAGCTTCAACTATGAATTATCTGTACTTTCTCCCTCTCTATTTGATCCAGAAACTCAGCTATTGAGAAAAAGTGACAAATCGTCATTGGCAAAAACTTTGGCAAAAACGAGTTTCCTACGGAAGCGTCATATGTTCTTGACGGAGGTGCACTACTGCGCCAGGGCCAAAAACTGGGACATTTTCAGATGTCTTACAACTATATAGCAGTCATATTGCTTAACAATATAAAGTTGCCACAACTGTATTTGATGGCTATGCCGTTTCATGCACAAAGAATGCAGAAGAGAACAAAGAATGCTGCACCAGACTTATTACTAAACATGATCCGCTGTACTTGCAAAACAGAAACGCATGACCCCTGTGGTAGTGGTAAATGCACGTGTCAACGTTATGGTGTGGAATGTACTGGAATATGCAGTAACTGTTCTGGTAGAGAATGTAAAAATAGTACCCTGAAAGATAATGATTTAGTAGAAATTGAAGAAGATTATTAGATCTAACAAGAACACTCGACAAAAATTGGTGTTAAATGGTAAAATTGGTGAGAACCTTATAAAATAACACATATAAAATGATATTTATCAACAAGATGACCGTTTCGGGTACTACAGCAGGTCTCCGCCCTTCATAAGTTATAAAAATGTTCAACCTTTGAAAGCATAACTTTTTTACAACTGATGAAGGGCGGATCTTTTGTGTCATCCGAAACTATCATCTGTTGATAAGCATCATTTTATGTGTGTGTGTTTAAGATAGCTTATATTAAGTTTAGTATTGTATCTGGCTATTCTTCCGTAATATGCAAGATTGACGCAATACATTCTGCATTTGTACGATATAAAATGCATTTTGATTAACAAAAATATGATTTTGAACGCTGCATAAGCTATCAGTTTTTCTGTCACTATTTTCTTATTTATATTTATTATTAAAAACTAATATTATAATATTTTTTGGAATGAAAATTTGCTTAATTTGATACCCGTCTATGATTTTTATGATTTTCCAAATTTTTTTGAGATAGTGGCCAAAAATCGCATTTGTCGTACTCAGATTTTTCTAAACTTTTAGTATGTCAAAGAGACACCATCTACGAACTAAAAAATCAAACACCGCTTCTGTGGGAATTAGTTACACCTTTGGCCTATTTTTAGCGTATATCTCCTCTACTATTAGTCTTTCACTGTATAAATTCTTTACTGTCAATTCGTGGAAAAATATTTTAGGATTACGGTTAAAATGCTATTTTGAGGCATCTCAGAGCTGGAGGTTTAGGGGAGTTCAACAGAAACTCCTGTGGTTTTAGAAATAACTAATAAATCGACTAAGAAATAAAACTCAAACCAACAAAACAATTTTTAAATAGAATATATGCCGAGAAGTTAGCAGAAATTGTTCCAGTTTATTTTTAAATTTTGAATCCGGAAATTGGAAAGACGTCACGAGCATAATCATGAAGACAAAATCTATAAACTTAGTACATCAAGAAAATTTGCGAGGGCATTTGGGAATTGAAATTCAATTTCAGAAAACTTCAAAATTTTGTTATTACTTGTTATTTCGAACACATTTTCAATAAAATGAAATAAGCCTAATTATTTTGTCTACTATATTTGAAATAAACAAATTACCAAATAAAAACAGTGATATCTTTCCTGATAGTATTAATTAATCAAAATAAAATATGATTCCTTAGAATTCATTAAAGGAAGTGGGGGCTTTTGATGGGAAAACCGGAAAATAAATCACAAGGCCATAAAAAGAAATGTGACCTAGGGTTACGGTAAAATTTTAATCTTGTATGGCTTCTTGTATTATTTATTGCCTCATTTTAAAGTATCTGTTCTAGTGATATTTATTGCTTCAGGCTTGTTCTTCATAGTTTTTATATACACTCATGTCCATAAATTAAGGATAATGAAGTTCAGGCAAAGAAAGAGAAAGAAGCAAAACAAATTTGACTTATTTGTAAAGTCTATTTATTAAACAAAAAGTAAAGAGCAAAAAAGATGCTATATGTTTGACATAATTAATAAAAATTGCAAGTTTTACTCCCTTGACCAAATTTCAAAAAAGAACCTATTTACAAAAAACAGTATAACATGGTTAGTAGGATGGTTAATACGGAGTATGTCTCCCGGACGATGCAATACAGGCCTGACAACGCCTAGGCATGCTGAGTATCAAATGATCAATCTGATCTTGGGGAATATTACACCACTCATCAAGCAATGCACTCCGAAGTTCCGGTAGACAGGTGGGAGGGGGTTGACGTGCTGCAATTCGTCGGCCAAGCATATCCCACACATGCTCTATTGGATTCAAGTCCGGTGAGTATGCTGGCCAATGCATACGGGTGATATCCTCCGATTGAAGGCATTCGTCTACAATGTTTGCACGGTGAGGACGGGCGTTGTCATCCATAAACACAAATTCAGCACCCATGGCGCCCCGAAACAAACGTACATGTTGTTCCAGAATGACATCCCGATAGATGTGGCCTGTCATCGTTACACTCTGAACATGCAGGTCAGTTCTGGAACCAAGAATAATTCCTCCCCAAGCGAGCCATCCTGCACCACCGTAACGGTGTCTTTCAATGGTGTTCTCTTCGTGGTAACGGGTACCTGGCGCTCTCCAGATGAATGTCCGCCGAGAATCAGACTCCAAACTAAACCTGGACTCGTCGGAAAACATCACACAAGACCACTGTTGCGGTGTCCACAATGCATGCTCTCTACTCCAGGTTAATCGCAGGCGACAGTGAGTTGCGGTAAGTGGAACACATCTGACAGGCCTACGAGCATATAGACCAATGTGCCCTAAGCGTCTGTACACGGTATGCCGTGAAACTGTCGTACCGGTAGCTGAAGAGAGCTGACGAGACAGGTCTGATGCTGTACTCCGGTTTCTTTTGGCAGTAACTGCCAAATAGCGGTCCTCATTCGGCGTTGTAACTCGGGGGCGACCTGTGCTGTAACGTCTACTCACATTACCATCATCTTGGAATCGTTGCCAAAGCCTGGAGATGACACTCTGGGCGATTCCAAGTTCCTCGGATACTTCCAGCTGGGTACGTCCGCATTCCCGTCGTCCGATAATTCTGCCACGTAAAACATCATCCAAATGCCTCCTTTGTGCCATAACTATGCGGTTTTTGCACTGAAAGGCTTTCACAGCGCTTGTGAACAATTTTACTTCTTTGCCACCATTCCTTATATACCCCTCTCTTACACTCTCGTCATTGTGACGTACCATCCACGCCATCTGGTGGTTTCCTGTAATTTGCATATTCTTCTTCAAGATGTGTGTGATCCTTCCACAGGTGAAATTTTTATTTTAGAGATCAATTTCTGTGTGATTCTGAATTATCCTTAATTTGTGGACATGAGTGTAGCATTTTTAAATCAAATAAATGTGGTTCTTTTTTTTCTCTTTTTTTCGTTTTTACGGAAGAGGCATTACTGAATAAAATTAGCACTTACTTTTATATGTATGTGAGTAGACCATAAAAATAAGTTCCTCGATGAATGAACCCAAGTTATTCAAATGTATGAGCACAGGATTCTGTGAACGGGAACTAAGTGGCGCTCACGGTTACTATTATAGGCAGGGCCGATCATCACGATATTGAACTCTACGTCAATACAAATTTTTGGGCCTTTGCACTTACGAGAAATTACATATTACTCATTTAAGTTGTTTTGGGGGACATATTACTGCAAAAATCAAGTTTAAATACCAAATATATGAATACACTGCAGTAAAGAATATTAAAGGATTTTTGTACACATGAATAACATTTATTTTCACAAATAATGAATATCTCGACACATACTATACACCTCTTTTCTAAACTACTTTATAATATAAATGAAAGGAATTGCAATTTTATGGTACGAATCTTAAAACTGCTAAGACAGAGCTCATTCTAGGTGGGGAAAAGGGTAGAGTGCAAAGGTTTTAAAAAAGGGCATCATTTTTTTAAAAAGGTACTGTATTTGTTATAAAGGCCGTTAAACATCCTGATTAAAAGCACTTCTATTTTATAAAAAAAGTTAACTTTTGTCACTTCGCAAAACTGAGTAACAATTAATTAGTTAATTAACTACCGTGTTTATTAATATATTAATTAATATGTTATAAATCTGTGTAATGTAAAAGTGTTAGATTTTTGCAGCAAACTTGTTAATTAACTTATCTTATTAGCACAATTTATAAATAGCTAAGTTATTTACAATATTTAAAGATCTTTATTAATAAGGTTTTTTTTTCCTTTTTAATAACAAAAACAATCCCCCAAATATACATAACAGGCAAGAGAATGTTTCATGAGCACAGAATTTTGCATAAAAAAACCGATCTTAATGAAAGATTTATTTTTTCACCTTGTTGAGAATGACCAACAAAAATTTGATCAAATGGAGAACCCGTGGTGTTTTCCCCCACTTTGGGGAAGCGGAGTAGATAGTGCAGAAAGTTCCGGCATTTTTAATTTATTTTTTTATTTATTTTTTTATTTTTTTTTTGCACGTAAACAGGGTCATTGTGAAGTTTGTAAATTTTTAACACTCAGCTCATAATATTTCAGTTTGGTCAAAATTTGAAAATAGAAAACAACGACAGCTAAATTGTTTTCTGGATTATCATACAGCCATTATAAGCATTCTATTGATTTTAACAATTAGCTGGTCACCTACATGGACTGGCAATATTGGATTGGAAAAGTGGGAAAGGCAATTGCAATGAAAACTGTAGCTCAAACTGAACAGATAAAAGGGTTAAAGAAACGCATGGCAGAAATTAAAAAGCTTATATATGCGGAGAGAAACAAAAAAAAAAAACTTCAAGGGCAAAAGATTGTCAGTTTTCATCATCGAGGTGCGAATTTAAATTAAAGGGCAACAGGGTGTATTTTTTCTTTCTTTCTTTTTTTTTTTTTTTAACTAAAAGGGCAACAGGGTGCTGAACCCCGCTGGCCAAATGCTGATGGGTTTTAGAGGACCCTTAGTGGAGTAAAATGCCAGAGAACTAGCTACCAACTCTTGAGTCCAGTGGCAGAATTTTGTCATGCTTACTGCGGCAAACTGCAGAAATACAAAAATATTTCTGCAGCGTGATGTTTTTATGTACATGCAAGGCATGCATATACACATCAAGATGTTGGTGCATTGCAACATTGTTAATAGAAAATTACAATTTAGTTTATGTTGTTGATAACTGTATCATTAAAATTGGTTATTCAAATAACCTGAAGTTTTGCAGTTCAGAAAAAAATGCATAATGTCAGGGTTTAGAGACAGAGGCTTAGCAAGGAATGAGAACACATCCCTTTAATCCCCTTTCATTGGTTTTCAAGTAAGTCAATAACTTAAGAAATCCTGTTTTTGGTGTCAACAAGGACTACTTTACTTAAATTTAATAAATATCCATCCTGCTAGGGCTATAGTAGATAAATTGACACAGCATACGTGTATCAACTTCAAAATCTTCCCTGATCAACCACCACTGTAAAGAAACATGTAGTACAGGTTAAAACTGTAGAACTCTGTATTTGTACTCTCGGTTGGTTAAACAGAAGTTGGAAGAGAGTGTATGAAATGTTCTCAATGTCCTCAGTAGGGATTATTATTTTATATAACTATTAAAAAATTTCTAAAAAATAAGCTCAGATTATGAAATAAATTTTATTTTATTAAAAATTATTTTTATTAAATTACTAAAATATATTTTAAAACAAAGAGAAATTTATCTTGATTATTAAAATTTTTATATTCAAATAAAAAGTTTTTAATTTATGTTTTCAATAACTAATTCTAATTCCAGTTTTTTTAATTTAGATTATCTCATTAAGGTACTTTATTTAAAAATATAAATTTAATTAAGTTTAAACATTCAAATAGCATTTTTATTCAAATAATATTTTATTTTAATTACCGTAATTTAGACTCGGAAGCTCGAAATGCATAATTTCCCAAAATCCAGACGATTTGCTAATAAGTCCCTCCCACTCCATGATTTTATAAATCTTCTTCCGTTTTTTCACAAAATTACAGAAATTAATTGCAGTCAACCCATCTACTATCTTCAGTCATGAATTGTTGCAGTTGGCAAGTCGTTATTGTGGCAAAAATTCCAGCCGATAAACCGCACGTTTGCGGAAAGATGAATCCGATATGGCGATCGTGGGCTCTTAGTTTCCTCCGATCAACTTTATTAATATGCATAAAGTTACAAAATTATCGCTAAATTTCTTTACTTTTATCTATTTGTTTACATTACCAGAAACGCGATTTAAATGATTACACATCCTCGGAAGACATAAAAGTGATCTTCGGTACGCTTTTCAACTTTTAAATTTTTGTACAAATTTTTTGTAAGAATTTAATTTCTTTAATAAATAAATTGTTGAAATGTACAAAATTTTTGGGCCCTTGAATTTGTCGATAAATAGGCTTTGGTTATAAGTACAGAAACTCGAAATTTTCGAATAGCCCATTTTTTCCAGTCGCAAAATGCTGAGCGCATGCGAAACTCCTAAACATCATTGGAATGGCAAGTGTAATAAAAAAATACGTTATTCATGCATAAAAATTAGCTGAACTTTACTTGTCAGAGTTGTTTCGTCGGCATGTGCAAACTTCCAGTGAAAAACAGAGCATCCTCACTTTACTTTTTACAAATTTTTCACGCTGAATATCAGACAATCGTTCTGTGATAGCTTCTGTCATATGCAAATTTCCTCCGTACCCCGATCATCTTTTTATGGGTCGTTCATAGAGGTTTTTTGGGGGGGCTCGCATTACACGTTCGTTTCTTTTTCTTGTGTTACACGTGTGCCGCTCCAACACTCTATAGGGTGTTCGCATACACTGAGCACTTTTCGAAAGATAAAAAATGTCAGTTGCCATTCGAAAATTCACGATTTTGAACCTATAACCGTAACCGTGAGTGCCACTTTATTGCCGTTAAAAAATTTCACGTTCATATACTTTCCCAAAAAAGTATTCGAGCAAGAGAGAAATTTCCTACGCTAGTTTCGTATATTAAAAATTATTTATCAAAGAATATTAATTAGGCTATGCATAAATATGACTTTCTATATTTCTATCAAATTGTGCGTTTTTCAAAAACTCAATTATTATTCGCAAATCTAAAATAGGAAATTTCTCTCTTGCTCGAATACTTTTTTTGGAGGGTGTACATCTGAATAACTATACTCGAAATCTCTATTCGTTAAACAGAACAGCCGATTGTGATCCATATATTGAGACAGAGTTTTTATGAGCACCTTATATATTCATAAGAAAGATAAGACAAAAAAAAATTGAATTACAGTTCTCTTTTTACGCAGCACATTCAATCGAAAAAACAATTTCGATAAAACTATAAAACGTATTATTTTATTTTCTTATTTTCTGTGGGACATCCATGGAATATCTCTGGGACAATTTCTACCTTTTCGTCCCCATCCCAATCGAAAATTGTATTCCGAGGACTTCGAGTTGACGATTTTGGTTAAAACAACCAGATGGACTAAGGCCCGGGATGATGTTGAAAGGTGGTATCAAGCTGCTAACGCCTGTGCATGTACTACTCTTAAAAGCACGAAGAAACGAAGCCGTAGTAAACTACACCGGCATAATGTAGGAGCACCTTTTGAGAGACTTCCGTCGACATCCTTGAACCGGGGCCGTCGCTATTAGCAACCGGGCCTGCTGGTTCGATGCCAGCACGAAAATTGAGTTTATCATTGAGGCCTGTATTTGCAATTAGCACTGTTCTATTTTATTATTATAAGTATTATAAATATTATATTATTTTATTATTTTAAAACATTTTTTTTTTGTAGTTTTGTCGTACTAAAGAACTTTAGATGTAGATAATCATTTTGTGAAGATTGAGCCATTTTTTTTTATGGTAATTTATCATAAAATTGGAACATTTTGCTCTGAATGTAAAGGAAGTGTAAACTTGTATAATTTATTTAGAAGTTCTAAAAATAGGTATGTAAATCAAATTTAGTGAATTAATATTCATGTGCTGTTTTTAAATCATTTTCATGTGAAATCGTACTACTTGAGTAGTTTATTATACAGTAAATAAGCGTGTCTTTGTAATACTCGTTAGACGATGTTGTCTATTTAATTTTTCAGTCGAAAATGTTATTTATCAGTTAGATATGTGCATTGATTGTATGATTTAGACATGTGTAGCCAGCTTTCAGTGCAGAAATACAGTAAATTATAAATTATTAATTTTGTGTATGTATACGTAGAAACTTCAAATGCAATTAATATTTTGTACAAGAGTTCATTATGTTCAATTCCAAAGTTCGATTGAGATAGCGACAAAAGAATAACTTTTATATAATACTTGGAATTGCTATAATAAAGAATAATTAAATAAGAAAGCGTTTATTTTTGGTTTGCTACTGTGTTTAGTGCAGCTTTTGAAGAGGTATCCTGAAATTTTTCGAGTCTTTGAGCTGTTGGTTATCTGACTTTGTATCAAAGTGCTAAAATATATTGTTTGTTTTGTTATTTATGTAGTTTCATAATAAATTGCATGAGTAATTATGTAAACAAATTTTAGATTTTGATCAAATATTTAGGAATTTCAGATTGTTTCATTCTTTATTCTCGCTTCGAGTGTACTTCACTCTCTGCTGCATATATATATATACGTGTATATATTTTCTTTACATTTGCCAAAAGAGCATTTATTCCGATATCTTCATGCATTCTCAATTTGTCATAATAAAATCTATTTGCTTTTTAATTTTTCCTACAACCAAAAGTAACCTCCAAATTTCTTTTTTCGTGTGATTCGATCACATCAGTGCGCTTCCAGTAGTAAAATCACTCGTTTCTTAGACATGTCTCTTCTCTAACGTACAAGATTTGTACGTAATGTGTACCTGTACTTGCACTGCTGTCGATTTGCAGTAGAGCGACTGGTTTAGAATGTGGTTTTTATTTACTTTACTTCCGGTAAAATACAAGAAAATTTTCGGACTGGGAACTGGGACCGGTCACTTATAGAGGGTTCTGTGGTGTCTTCTAGAGGCTCTTTTAACATTAACTAGATAGGGTAAAAAATCGGTGCCTTAAAAAATGTGTCGTTGCAGTAGGGGGTCACTAAATAGAAGTGGTCGCTCATAGAAGTTTCACTGTATACAGCAATGCAAGGACGAAAACATTGTCTTCAAGCACCAGTTAGTAATCGCTTAAAAAAAAAGATATTAGAATATTCGTGGTATTTCCTACTATGGTTTTCTAAAATTTAATACTTTTTCTTGGAAGAAAAAAAATATATGGAATTATAAACGAAAATTATAAATCCGTTTAATATCAGGAATGGTAAAATTTTCAATACATAAGCTGAGCATGAAAACAACGTGTTTGGCCGTGCTATGTTACGTGATTCTTAATCTTTTTGATTTCTTTCATCTTCCCTTAAAGTTCGTACTACTATTTATGGGACACATTTTATTGAGTAATTTATTCTAAATGTTTATCGTTAAGTTAATTTACATTATTTTTAAGTTAGTTGCCAAAGGAATGCAGTACACCAGGTTGTACTTCTAACTATAGTAAACATTCGCCAAATATCCACGTCTTACAAAAGATTAAAAATTAAATATTGTAGTAGTACTTAAATGATGTATATGCGAATTGTAAATATCAAATATCTTCATTTCTATTCCAGCACCTCGTCATATATTCTGTTAATATATTAACTGGACAAAATTTAATGAACGCAAATTTAGTAACTGTTAGTTAATTTTATTTAAAAAGTGGTTATGGTTGTAACTGCTTTTGAAATGTGAAACTTAAATATTCAGTATAAAGAAATTCATAAAAATATCTGTATAAATAAACTGTTTATCATTTATGAATATGTTTACCTTAATGTATAATAAAAATCAGCTTAATTTGTTTAATGTATATTAAAAATCAAGCCAAAATAACGAATCATGAGAGTAAGCACTGCTTTGTTTTTCCTTCAAATTAACACATCTACTTGCTTTAATGTCCACATGTATCATAGTAAAGAAACTGATAAAATTAGTATCACTATTATGGCATAAAGCTACATTAAATAACGCTTCAAAGCCTTGGAAAGCTTAAAAAATGCTTGATGTATATGTGAAGACGCGAGCATCCGTAGGCCTCTTTGGATGACTCATCGAAATACACGCGCAGGCCCGTTACAAATAGCGAAGGCCCCGCTTGAACCCTTCCGCGAATTTCACATTGCAACAAGTACTCATAGATTATTTCTCAAAATGGTCCGAAGCATGTACCTTTCTCAATCAGGAAACTACTACAATAGCACAGATATTGGTGCAAGAATGGATTTCCGGGTGTAGAACCCCTCTGCAACTTCATTCCGACTAACGATCTAACTTGACCACTGTAGTTTTTAAAGGGTTATTTGAATTACTTGGCATCAAGGAATCAAGAGGATGGGGACACTAAACTCTTCTTGCTTCTTATAGGAGTGCCATTCATGAGACAACCGGCTTTACACCTTCTCAAGATGATAGTATTAGGTAGAGATTTTCGTCTTTTTATTGATCTTTCGTCAACTGTTTGGTCGTCCTCCGGACATACTTTAATCGCCAGAGAAGTATATGGAAAATCTACAGGCACGGTTTGAAGACATACATCACTTTGCTGGAAAGCAAATCAACATAAACACTTAAAATATGAAGGCTCGCGATGATACAAAAGCTGCGAAGCACTAATTTAACTAAGATGACTAAGTTTGGCAGCGGAATCCTACCGGGGCCTTCGCAATTAGTAGCGGGCCTGCGCGTGTATTTTGATGAGCCATCCAAAGAGGCCTACGGATGCTCGAGTCTTCAAGTATACATCAGGCATTTCTTAAGCTTCCCAGTGCTTTCAAACGTTATTTAATGTATTTTTAAGTAGTAATTGTGTTACTAATTCAAGTACGAACTCATGATTAATTTGTTTGCTATGATACATATTTACAGAAAGAAAATAGATGTATATAATTTGAAGGAAAAACAAAGTAGCGCTTACTCTCATGATTCACGATTGCTTATTTTAGTTTCACAAGTGGATATTTAGTATAATTTAAAATAACTAAATACACAAGACATTTTATATAATGAATAATATTTGAACATAGTCGTATTTCCTACGTTATTTTAAACAATTCAACATTAATCTTTAACAAATGATATATTAAAGTGCATTTCAGTGTTTTCGGGATATCCTGTATATTGGAGAAAATTGATAAAATACGCTCTATAGCGCGATCCCTGAATTAATTATTCTAAAGACATTTCATGTAGTATATATCATTCTTTTGTCGCTTTCTCAATCGAACTTAGGAATTGAGCAAGCATAATGAACGCTTGTACAAAATATTCACTACATTTGAAGTTTCTGTATAAACGGGCAAAAATCAATAATTTATAATTTACTGTATTTCTGCACTGTACCAGATGTAAGTCTTAATCACATAATCAAGGCATATATAACTGATAAATAACATTTTCAACTGGCAAAATTAAATTGTCTAAATAGTATCACAACGTCATGCTTATTTACAAGAATAAAAACTACTCAAGTAATACGATTTCTGATTAAAATAATTTATTTATAAATAACACATGAGTAATTATTCACCAAACATGATTTACATACATATATTTAGAATTTCTAAATACATTATAAGCGTTCACTTACCTTTACATTCAGAGCAAAATGTTCGAATTTTAGGATAAATTTTCATGAAAGAAAATGGCGCAAGATTCACAAAATGATTACCTACATCTAAAGTTCTTTAGTGCGACAAAAGTATAAAAAAATTGTTTTAAAATAATAAAATAATATAACATTTATAATACTTTGAATAATAAAATAGAATACTGTGACTGGGGAAAACAGGCCTCAATGATAAACTCATTTTTAGGGATGGCAACTCATAAGCAGGCCCGTTGCTTAGCGATGGACCCAAATCCTACCCGACGGCTAGAGGTCGAAATCAGCATGTTTCGGCGTCACTGCAAATTTCAGTAATTAAGTCCAATTTTGATTAAAAAATAAATAAATAAATATCCTAATAAGAATCTAACTTCCGCTAATTTTTGAAAGGATAAATTATTTCTAAGGAACGGAATGACACACAGTACATTCAGGCTTCTAATATTCAATATTAGTAGTGCATAAAGTTGAAAATAACAGATAAAGTTAATATTGATTTATTTCAAAATAATTTGTTTAAAAGGAATAAAGTTTTACACACTCTCAATGTGATAGAATATATTCACACCTTCAGAGAGCGTATGCTTGATGGCATGTTTATGAGGTGCAACTAATCTAAGTTTTAAAATATTTCATGGGGGTATATAAAAGGTCTTGTGACTGCACTCCTACACCGTGTCGCAAAAGTTTAGACAATCAATAAAATTTTCATTAACATGAAAAGTAGTAAGGTAAATTAAAATTCGTGAAAAAGTGGAAATGGAAATGTGGATTACGGCCATTTATCTACGCTAGGGATCTAGGCCGGGGGTGGGATTGTCCTCCGTGGGGGACTTTCTAAGGGGTCTTAACCCGTATTTGCGAAAAGTTTCGAAGAAAATCACGGAAAACTCCGAACGGTTAGGTCAGCGTACACGACCTGGTTCCAAACCAGGCACCTTCCGGCCCCCAGTTCAAAGCGCTAGCTCTATGCCGCTGGTGGGGCTAAAATTCGTGAGATAGGCAATAAATAAAAACAGATTTGCTTATATACACATATAAATTATGATCAAAGGTTTGAAATTATAAAATGAAATCATATAACAATGTGCTGTCCTAAAAGTAAAAAGCTTTTAATGTTTAATTGCACATTACCACGACACTTTATAACATCAAATACACGTTGTTCCATAGAATTAATAAAGCATTCCATTACAGAAGGCGATATTTCATACCACGCTTTATCAATATCCGTTTTTAAATCATTTACTCAAGGTATATTGCTTTCGATTTTCATATATTTTACGAGATAGGATCCCCACATGTTCTCCATGGGATTCAAATCCGGACTGTGCTGGCCAGTCTAATCGTGTGATATTGTTTAGCATAAACCACGTTTTTCTTCATCGGGAGGTATGGATGGATGCCCCATCTTGTTGGAAAATGTCCGCTCCTGCTGGCAAATCCATAAGCGCCAGTAAATTGGTATCCTGATAATCCTCTGATTTTTTTTTTTTTTTTTTCAATTTCCGCTAAATCCTAGAAATATTTGGCTGTTGAAGGAAAACCCATCCCAGACGGTGGTCATTACTGATCATCCGTCTTGTTGCCTGCTGAAGCAGTTCATGGGTTCTTTTCTTAGACCATGCCAGTAAAATTTATCCCCCTGCAAAAACCCTTAACGGGTTAAAATTTGTGACGCAGCCTTTTTAATTTATAGCTATATGAATTTTGAAAATGGGTCTTAAAAATAATGTTGAGCGACGCCCTGCTGGTATTTTTAAAGATTTGTTTTTAAATTCCATTACAGTTACTTTCGTTTTATTTTCTAAAGACGATTTACGCATTTAAGCAATGCTTTTAATTATGAAATACACTGTCAAATATATCACACTTTCACTGAGTCTATATAATATATTCATATGAATTTATTTCAATAATTTAATTTATCTTTTTCGCCACGCTATTCAAAAGGGCAAGTAAAATTTACGTAAATATTTACTTAGTGTCATAGTAACCCAACTAAGTGAAACGTGTAGGAAAATTTCCACCATAAGATTGCAAAAATGGGGTGTGAAATCAGCTGAGAGGGGAACGTCATGTGCCAGGTGACGTCATGTGCAAAATGTCCCCGTCGGTGAAATAACAGAAATTGTATGTGCCGATAGATAGGAGTAAAATGCGTTTGTATGGACACATGTAAAATTTTTGTAAACAACTAGTAAAATAGTGATGCTTGTAATTATTTATATCAACTTTAGTAGTTTAATATAAGAAATAAAATGGGAAGATTAAACGTATCACTGTTACGATACCTTAGCAGGGAAGATTTTAGAGCTCTTGCTGCTGTAAATATTTAACCTTTACATTGATTACTATTTATATTGCTTATTTTAAATAATCATGCATCAAATCTTTCAGTTACGCTAATTATCAATTTTTGTAGTTATGTATCTGAGAAAATATGTTATTTTGAAATTGCATGTTGAAGATTTCATTTTGTCACTTTTTCTGCATTATTACAATATGCACTGTATATTAATTTGGTACGTAATTAATTTCTAAAAAATTGTAACTTTCATGATGACTACAGCGAATCATTTGATGAACGTTTGGAACAGCTTTAGTATGGTCCCTTTTTGGCGATTTTTTGATTTGGCGACAAAATCTTGTCGCCAACCCAAGTTTGCCTTGCCGATGCCAATTGTAAAGAATATGGCGGATCGGATGGCGCTGGTTCCGAGATAGTTGATTGTCTCCGTTAATTTTGCTATGATTTATTTTAATGGCTTTTAAATATTTTTATGAAAAAAAATTAAACAGATAACAAGCTTACATGTACATATAGATTCGGTTTAATAAAATTTAATAACTTTTCTTTTTGTGTGAGGGGGGCTCTGCCCCCCTCAACCCCCCCCCTTTCTCTTTTGAGTAGATTAAATTAAACAATGCAAACAAATAATATTCTAAAGGCAATACCTCACAAAAATAACAAATAAAAAAGACAAAAAAATTAAAATACATTTTAGCATTCTGACAAAAGACTACGTAAGCAAAATAAAGAACTAATTCAAATCATAACGAACAATGCTTATCTCATACCTTAATTAAAATCGCTAAATTGTTTCAATATTGAAATAATAAAATCAAAATATCAAATATTATATTAATAACGGAATTATTTGTTGCTCCTTGCATTAACAAATAAACAAAGGTAATAATAAATAAGAACAAACAATGCTTATCACATACCTTGATTAAAATCCCTAAGTTATTACAATATGGAAATAATAAAATCAAAATATCTAAAATTATTTCACTGTGTATCAAATATTAATAACGTAATTATTTGTTGCTTCTACCCTTAACAAATATACAATCGGGAACGAACATATTAACCTGAAACGTACTATCAAAAGAATGTTTATTCATACAAAACTGCATATAAACAGTCAGTATGAACCTGAATATCCATTTTAAATTTCAGTAATAATTAAATAATAAAATTTAATCTAAAATAAAGCCATTAAAATAAAACCATAAAGCGTAATGGCGGTTCCACAACTCGAAGCTCCCGCGCGAAATACTGGCAAAGGGGTCTCCAAAAGTTTAATAAAGGAACAAACGCTCCCTATTCGCTGGAGCGAAACCGCGACGTCACGGATGAATGACGTCACGCACCTAGGGTTGCCATATTCAGCTCCAGAGCATCCGTCGGAGGGGTTACCATATTGGTGCCGTTATCGTGCCAAAAACGTCGCCAAAAATAAATCGCGCCAAAGGGACCATACTAAAGCTGTACCGAACGTTTCATGGTATTAATGAAATATAATATACACATTTTAATATTCAGAATATCGGACATTCTTTGCTAAATTTAAGCTAATCAATTAATTTAAAGTAGAACTGATAACTTACTACTTTTAACCTCCCTTATAGGAACAAATCTGTAAATCAGCAGAAAAACGGGTCATAATTCTGCATAAGTTTTGTAGACTTCTATTGGAATTTTCATATTGTTACCTTTAAGGTTTAAGATATTGATTTATTATGCACCTATGAAACAATTTCAGGCTTTTCACTACGGGGAGAAAAATAGATGAAGTTCTCACCCTTTCCCTAAAACTGAGTGAGATTTTTAAAAAACGGGTGCGAATTTCTCACTATAGACGAGTGGTTAGGTTGGATAAATATCCTGTGGGTAAGATATTTATAAATGGGTATTTACTCCTGCCTCGAGTCAACACCCAAAATCAGTTTATTTATGATGTTTAGTTATTTTTATTGCATGTAACTGGTCCTTTGAGTCTGTCAGTCAGGCCTAATTACATGCAGTAAAAATAACCCTCCCCCTCAAATCTTGAAATGCGAGAATTTTGTGTAGAATGAAATCATTTTATATAGTGTGCAAATTTTGCTCAGCAGTAGTTTTTTATGTGAGAAAAGGAAAAAAAAACACAAGATCTTCACACTCCAGAGAAAATACTTCAATTTGTTTTAAAATTACATTTTTCATTAATGAGACACCACTATTAATATGCTATGGTTATCAGCCTTGTGGTGTCCATTTCTTATATTTACATTAGTAAGGTTATTGTAATAAAGTAATACTTAGTTTTGTCACAACTAGGGCAAATATTTTGACTTGGCGACAAGTGTTGTACCATTTATGAAAAATACCTAAAATTTTGTTCATTTTCTGAAAAAGATTAGGTAGATTTATGACCTTTGTTGTTGTTGTTTGTTTCTTTTGTCACAAATAAACCTTATAAAAAGCTAAAAATGAGTTATTGAAAATTTTACACCTTTATTTTCTATTGATATATTTTAGTTTGTTGTAAATTTTGCCATTTTAAAAATTAATGATGAATGCTCATCTTTTCAAAGATTGAAATGGGGATGAAAAACCATGAACTTGTACCAGGACCACTCATTGCATCCATAGCTAATTTGAAACATGGTGGCTGCCATAAGAGGCTTATGGAACTGACCAAGCATAAGTTAGCTGTTTATGAAAGAGGAAAACGCTGTAAGTTCAATCGTCCATCATTCTTCTTATTTTGTTAACAATTTGCATATATTTTTCAGGTTTGTAGTTTATATGCCAGTTATACTGTTTACTTTGGCAGCAAAAAAGTAGCAGCTTTGATATACCCCCTACCTCGATTTTTGGCGCCAAAGGCCGTTTCCGGCGGCGCCAGAGAAGTGGCCAAAAATGCCGTTTTCGACGGCGCAAAAAATAAGTAAATAGCCGTGAAACCACGTTTCCGAGACCAGAAAAGCTATAAGAATTCTACAAAAAATTTAGGGTTAAGAATGTAAACAACAATAAAATCAAGAAAATTAGAGATTTGATGAACATAGAATTAACGCTTTCGAACAAGAATTTAGGGCCATAAAAATGCGTTTCCGAAATCGTAACATCTAATAGAAATAGAAAAATTCTAGAAATAATTTAGAGTTAGGAATCTAAACACGAATAAATTCAAGAATTGATGGACACAGAAATCGCGTTTTCTAACAAGAATTTAGGGTTAAAAATTTGAAAAACGTAAATTTCACAAATAATTTGATTTTTATGTGAGGGGGGATTCTGCCCCCCCCCCTCAACCCCCCATTCATTCTTGACAAAAAAAAGTAGCCACGAGCAAATAACTCTTAACGAAAACATTCTCTATACCCACGTGGGTTTGTTACCCGATATTTTTAAAGTTAAATTCTCCTCAAATATTACTATAGCCTGAAAATTTTCCACTACGCTGCTAACAGCCGGATAAAAAATACTCACAGCATCCTTAGAAGCCATCCCAAAAATTTCTTCTAATAAAAACCTCCAAAATAGAATATTAAAAATTCACAGTACCTCAGTAGAAGCGCTTTCAGTCACATACTACCAGTAGAAAAGTATGGAAATGACGTTCTCAGAAGCTTCCATGTGCGGGCGATATTACATCACAGGCGCTCTCTCATTGGCCGGCCGGCTGGGGTTGCCATAAATAGCCTTCTCCGAATGTCACCAAAGCAATTTGTTAAGGTTACCAGAAAATCACTTTTATCGCCAGACTTGGCGCAAAAAAAAATAATTTTGGCACGAAAAAAATGTAGGGGGTATATCGAAGCTTAGCCGCAAAAAAGTATTTTTGCCAGTACAGTAGTAAAAACGATAAAAACTTTGAAGTTTCACTCACAGACTCATCAGAGTAAATTTAGAGATAGTCAAAATTGATTTTACATTAAAATCTGAATGACAACATTTTTCCCCAATCACAGTATACTTACTTTTACCTCATACAATCAGAACTAGAGCGTCTGATTGTTCTGACAATACAAATAAGTAAAAAACTTTATAATGAACACGCATATCGATAAAAATTATGCAAAACATGTTTTAGGTGGTACAAAGGCTCCAACCTTATACCATATTCAGTTTGTCAATTATGACTATTCTCATAGATGACAGCTAATGTGTTGAATAATTAATTTTAAGGGCAATATTTTAAGTTTCTGATTGAAATATACTGAATTTTAAACTATAACCAGTTCTTTCACAATTATAATTCATTCCTTTTGCAATAATATATTGCTTTAGTGGTTAAAACTCTACTTTTCATCTTTATTTTCTAATTCACATGTAATTATATTCACTCCTTTTAACTAGCTGTAATTAAAATGACACCCCCCACCCCTCTTAAATAATAGTTTTTGAAATTGACTTCCAAAATTAATGATTGTTAAAAAAAAATTTGCTAACCTTTTTTTTGGGGGGGGGGGCTAATCCCTGAAGATGATACTCCATTGTTTGTTTACATTCTTGTTTATATTTTTGGCACAATCCTCAAGCGATGGATGGCACCATTGAGGAATGCTTTTGATGTTCTGTTACCCCTGAAGACATGTTTATTTCGCTTTTATCGTCAGTTAGTGAGCTGTCTTTTGGTTTGTTGGTAGAAAACAGGCCAGTGTTTTCCTAATTTACAATAGCTGTATAAGTAGGTTGCTTAATCCATCGAAGTTCTTTTGAGTTGAAAACAGCCCAGTGTTTGCCCAGTTCACATTAGCTGCATAATTAGATTGCTTAATCCAGTTATGCAGCTAATGTAAAAACTAAGCTAATGCCAAAGTTTTATTAGGTTAAAAAGGATCAACTGTTTGCTCATTTTAAATTAGGTTCAGCAAATTACTGAATTTGCCAAAGTTTTTTTATTTGGTTAAAAATGGACCAGTGGTCAAAAATTTTGAGTTATTTTGTTGTCTGTTTGATGTTTTTTTATCTGTTTTTGTTAGTGTAATTTACGTGCAATTTTAATATGTTAAAATTATTTGAGTTTGCTTTGTTGATCATGCAAATTGGTTGGCGTTTAACTGTCGCCAACCAATGCTGGGGCTTGGCACCAGCAACTGTCAGCGTGTTTACAGGGAACTGTATTGGCTCATTGGAAAATTTCCTTTTTCTTTAGCTATGTAGTAAATCAGAAATTTTTGTCTACATAAAATGAATTAGTTTGAAATGTTATGTCTCATTTTTTACATTAATCAATTCATGTTCTTATTATTACTTTTTCTTAGATGATGGTTACAGATTAACAAACAGTGGCTATGATTATCTTGCTCTAAGAGCTTTAGTATCCAGAGATGTTATTGTATCAGTTGGTAACCAAGTTGGAACAGGAAAAGAATCTGGTATATATTTTAGTATTTATTTCTTTAATTGATTATGTTAGCATGCATGTGTTTAAATTAGATTTGTTAGATTTGTGGTATGAGAGTAGGAGAAACCATAGTGATTTATGTATATATACCAGATTCTAAATAGATGTTAAGGCGATTATTTTTTAAACCGTCAGTGATCAAACCATACTTCCTATTAGAAAAGTTCATCAAGTTATGAGTAGAATTTAGATATGGCAAGTTTTTTTACTAGAGGCTGTATACATATTAAAATATGAAATTTAATTTTTATATGGTCCCTCCTTTCCTACCCTTTACATTTAGAATAATGTTGCTCTTTGCCTAAGAAAATTAATAAAACAAATCTCCTGTCTCTACGTGGAATAGTTAGCTAGTAAATTAATTTTGAAAATGATGAATTACACCACTTTACCTACTGCGTTGGCATCTGTTTTCACGTGAAAAAAATCTTTACTTTAGGGGACGAACTATGAGTGGATAAATGTTAAATAATGATCCCATTGTTTCAAATGGCTACTAAACGTGTTCAAACATGTGAAATTGACAGTTACAATTTTGCCTGAATGGATCAGTACTGCTTTATGAAATTAGTGATAATTTAGTCTTTTAGGAGGGTCATCCACTAGTTGCATCAAACTTCTAGAGAAGAAATTTTAAAGTGTAAAAGATAATGACGAAATAATGGTATAGGTTACAATGGTGTGGTAACTTTCACTAGAAACTGCCAAACATGCGTTACAAGAAAATTCTAGCTAAATTAGGATTTGAGGAGTCAGCTATGTCTATTGAGTGACTATTAACATAAATTAATGTCAGTTGAAAAGCAATTACTACATTTTTCTCACTTTGAGACATCCTCTTAGTCAAATGCCAAAATTTTCAAATTGATATATCTCGGAAACTATTCCACATAGAGACACAGGATTTGTTTTATTAATTTTCATAGGCAAGGAGCAACATTCTTCTAAATATAAAGGGTAGGAAAGTATCATATAAGGAACAAAGTCATTGGAATGCGAAAAGTACTTGTATAGAGTAATGGTCCTAATTAAATCTTCAACACGTCCTAAATAAATCTTCAACACCTTGTGATCGTACAGGAAATTTCTACCCTTGCAGGTTCTAATTAAAAAAAAAAAAAAACTCTCGAGTGGTCCGACTCCAATAAATTTCAAAAAGGACACATACCTGTTTTATGGATGACAACGAACGGAGAGTGGTGATGCCGAAATCTTGTACACTAAAAACGCTCTAATTTATCACACACACATATAACTCCTGTGATGTGTTGTTTATTATGAAGACACCAAATTATATAAGAAAAAAAGAACTTTTTTTATTTACGCATGATAACTATGGGCAAAATGGTGCTGGTCAACTAACACAAATTATAAAGTTACACAAACAAGAATTTTCAAAAAAAAAATGGCACATGGGGCCACCAAGGAGGACTATGCCTCATAAAAAAAAAACCGTACACACAGCAGGCCGACGAGCAGAGAACTGACGCTCACGTCTTTGCGATCCGTGGGCTCGGAGCTCGCCATTTTCGCCAAGCGTGGCGAGATAGACTGCTGTAGCCAATCAGGAGCCTGCACAATGTCTGCGTACCTGGCGATATGTTCGCCATCGTAGCGGTCGTCTTTTTGTAACCCTACGCTAGCAGGACGGAATTTCCACGTGGCGGAAGGTTCGACGATGTTCTAGAACATTCGCCATTTTTCAGGAAGGTTGTAGCACTTGTACTTACGGGGACGAGACATCGGTACATCATTGCATGACGGCTAGCTAGGCCTGGGAGCAACTTCCACGTGGGAAATTAAAGTTATCGTCCTTTAGCTCTCAAGATTAAAAAAAATTTATAGTAGAAGGAAAATTTCCTTTTACAAGAACAAATATGGCTGAAACATTGGGGGATATGATAAATCAGAGAAAAAAAAAGAAAATTTGCAATTCTTTGTAGTATGTTAAATTTTAGAAAAATGGTGTGAACCTAAATTTTATAAAGGGGTGTCACTATGTGACAGAAAGGAGGGACCGCATAAAAATTAAATTTCCTATTTTAATATGCATACAACCCCCAGTAAAAAATGCCATATCCGAAAGCTACTCTTAATTTGACAAACTTTTCTAATTGGAAGTATGTTTTAATCACTTACGGTTTAGAAGATAATCACCTTAGCATCTATTTTGAATCACTTGGTATATACATAACATATAAAATTAAATATCCCCTCAAATATTGAAATTTCTGGCTTCCTTCAAAATTCTACAGGGGTGTAGCAACATTTTCAAATAAAGGATTTGTCTTGGGACCTAAATTTATTAAAAATGCAATTGATTGATGTACCTCCCCTCTTTCTTGGTTATCTAGCTCCATATCTCACAAGAATTTCCTGGTGCTATGAGACCCGAGTATTTTATTAGCCAATAAATGCACCTTTTTTGGAACATGTGATGACTGTATAAACCTCATATGACTTGCACTTATATAATTTGAAATGCAGCTCTCACAGAGACTTCTTCATGACCTCTGTTGCCAAATAAATATCTGTTAGAGTTAATAAAAATATGTCTTACAGAACTTCTGTCTAAACCAGTAGTGTGAATAGTTTATCAGCAGCCACAAGCCCGACAGTACCGGAGCTTGCCCGACTACAAAGTACCAATGGTGGGCGGGCATTTTCCAACAAAAGCCAGTATCATAACACTTACTTTCAGCTTAAAAAAATTACTTGATTTTTTCGTGTGTGTGTGTGTGCTATACTCCGAATATATAATGCATAACATAAAATATATAATGAGTTTCTTGACATATCCTGAATTTATTGATGTCTGTTATATGCCGGGATGTATGGTATATAAATTACGTCATGTTAGAGGTTATTTTTTCACTGAGGCAAAGGGAAATATTACAATTAACAATTATAAATCATTGAACTGGTAGTAATATACGGTATATAAATTATGTCATGTTAGAGGTTATTTTTTCATTGAGGCAAAGGGGAATATTATAACTACCAATTAAATCATTGAACTGGTAGTATTGCAATTGATGCATGGTACTACATATCAGGGTTGAAATAAATTTTGGCAGCCACGACAAATGTCCAGAGATTACCCAAACAGCCACAACAGTCAACAGTTCTCATGGCAAGTTTAGGACTATTTGAAAATTTATTACTTAAGTGTTTCTTTCCCAGATGTATTTTAAGGTTACACATGAAATTACAGAATGCTTACTAGAAAAGTGAAGCATACTTTTTATTTCCTTCTCATTGCATTATTCATTGTTTTCTTTTTAAGCTAAGTGAAAAAGCTGCCACTGCAGTTTATCATTATTATGAAATTTTTAAATTTTACCATTAGCTAAATACCTTTCTCTGCCTGCTGATAAAAGCTCACATTTTTTGCTGCTCTGTAAAATTTCAAAATAAGATTTTGAAAATATGAATGATCTTAGCTTTTACAATACATGATCAAAACTATGATTTTTTCATTCTTGAAAACATACACACATACAAAAAATCTGTATAACTGTGCAGTTGCTTCTTTTTTAAGCTTAAAAACATGAAATCTACCTTTTATGAATTCAGAATCATAAACAAGCCTGGTTTTTAATTGTAAATTTAAAAAATAAAATATGAGGATGATTAATATCCATAAATTAATTCCATTGATTACAGAAAATTTACAACTGTGTCAAACAGGAAAATGTTGCAGGATTTCTACAGACCTGGAAAAGTCAGGGAAATGAATTTTGGTCTGGGAAAATTATATATATATTTAAGCAGGGCAAATCAACATAGGCTTACATAGGAAAACTACAACATCCTTTATGTGCCGTAAACCCTTGAACATTTGGAGTTAGAAATTGTTACAGTAATGACAAATACATGCAGTTTTCATTTTATGTTTTTGATAATAATTACCTCTTAGAAGATATCATACAAATTTCCCATCAATCAATTAAAAGGCTAGTTTTTTACCTACTGCTTTTTAATGGTTTATGTAAAAATTGGCTAATTATCATTTTAATAATTTATTCTTTTGCCAATGATTAAACCGATTTTTGGCAGTAATTTAATACACTGCATGCAACAAATATACATAAAAATATTTTTCACATACTATTTGGTTAGATTCATTGCTATCAAAATGGAAGGTTGGGAAGTACTTAAAAATTTATTTTCAGTAAAACTGACTTTTTTTGTTTGCAATTTTAAATGCAGTTAATTTTTATTCCTTAAAAATATACAGTTGTATTTTATTTTTCTAGTGTAGTAGACTAGTTAATTAAAGACATTATTCTGGTCATACATTTTTGTGAAGAATAATGAACTTGTTTTTGTTTTTTATTAATTTGTCATTTTGCCTTTTAGACATATTTTTGGTTGCTGACAAAGATGGAAATGAAATGGTTTTAAAACTTCACAGGTAAACTTTGTTATAAGTAATACAGTGGATTCTCTGTTTATGAAGTGAATATGCAAAACCTTGTTAAAAAATGTATGTATAAAAATCCTCTGCCCTGGCAACACACCTAAGCAGATAGCCCTCATGTAGCTTTGCCATAACACCCTAACAATATCAGACTGTGTAGCATATATTGTCAATTTCAAATCAGTATCTCCTATGTGCAAAAAGTTTATTTATTATTGCCAGTTTTTATTAGCAGTTATTTGACAATATTCTGTCTGATTCATGTGTCATATTTTTTTAGCGATCACAGTTCACTTATGCTTTATAATGCTTAGAATCGTATAGAAGTCTTTTTATACAAAAATTTGGGTAGTGAATTAGTCATAATAGCCAAAATGTTGAAATCTCCAAAAAGTGCACATTGTAGATGTTCATTTGACTACAACAATATATATTTATAATTACATGTATGTGTGTATTACTGTGAAAATCCAAAATCTGGTGAATGTTGACTCACCAGTGAATGTAACATTCACATTGTAGCTTGGTGTTTGTCCAAAATATTTGTTAAATATCCTTATTTCAACTTACACCGACAAATGTCGGCATTCATCATCCACTAATGGTGAATGTTAGATATGTCAGAGATTTGCATTTTCTTCTCTGTATTTCATGTAAAATAAAATGCCCCA
This sequence comes from Cheiracanthium punctorium, assembly GCA_038373885.1. Classification (NCBI taxonomy): domain Eukaryota; kingdom Metazoa; phylum Arthropoda; class Arachnida; order Araneae; family Cheiracanthiidae; genus Cheiracanthium; species Cheiracanthium punctorium. The sequence continues at coordinate 213,529 of JAWZYV010001663.1, read as the reverse complement.
AGGATGACATAAGTTTTTGCTTTTGTTGCTTAGTGGAGTGAACAATCATACTGAGGAGAAGGGTTTGTCATTCTTTAGAGGAGTTTTCCTGCAGGACTAACTGCTGAGGATTTAAAGAATATACCGTGGTTTTTTTTTTTTTTTTTTGGACATGTAGCTTTAGATTCTAGCATGAGAAGAAAGGATGCATGATATTACTTTCCTTCTTAATAATGATAGAAGTTGTACTTGTTTAGCATTAAGATTTTAATTTTATGCTTAGCCAGTGAAGAACTTGGCATTTATACTGTAGTAGACTTTTTTTCTATAACTACGGGTAACTGTGCATTCATGTGGAAGTAACCTCCCCTAACAGAGTAAAAATATTTTTGCTACACTTTTCCCATTCTGCTGACCTCAACTTCTGTTTTCGACCTCTGCCAAAGCATATCTGTGCTTGTTGACTTACACCAGTGGTAGTCCAAATGTACTAGAATATAATCAAATATTCGGTCTTTCACCGACGTATTTGGTATGGTTGACTTTCATTGGTGGAAGGCGACATTCTCAAATTTTGGCCCTTCACACTCACATATATACATACTAGAAAAATTTATAATGATGGTAGAAGGGTTTCCTTGTATAAAAACTAATGATAAAAGCAGAAACAAATATTTTCTTTATTTCAAAAAATTGTATTTTTATTTTCATCAAAGAGCGTTTCACTCCAGTCATTAGCGTAAGTGAAAATAGTTTTTGTGATTGTGTTTAGAAGTAGCTAAAGCTTTCTGTTGTGGTCACCATCATTTAGACTTCCTATAGATGAAATTTCTCCAGAGAGGGCTAAAAGTTTTCCATAATGGAATTTGCTCTTTCTCCAGTCTAAACTAGCTATGCCAATAACTCCAATTATCATTTTATAACATTCAAATCTACGAAGTTCAAAATATTGTTTTGCAAAGTAAAAGGAAACTGAAACAATTTGCTTAGCTGATAATTACCTTACCTAATTATTATTGATCTACTTTCTCATATGCCACAATTATTTAAGAAAAATTAATTTTTCTTTAATATTAATTTATTTAAAATAACTGTGGTTAATTCCTTTTTTATATACATAAAATTCATTTCCCATATTCCTAAACTGTTATAATCAATTTTAAGTGTCAAGTTTTTTATGCATATATATGATTCATATCTGCTTTATAATTGCAAATACAAATTGTGTGTACGTGTGTGTGTGTTTTTAATATGAATGTAAAGTTGATCAATCTACTCTCGTTGTGAAGTTACAGATAAATTTTGGTTTTTGGTGTGCAGTCTGACACAGAAACTTTACTACAAAAGCAATATAAGACAAATTATCCTGTAATATTGTGACCAAATTAGATACATACCCAGAAAACAATTTAAGGAAGGTCAACAAATAGCAAAAGGGATTAGTTATCATTTTTTTAAAGAAAAATCAGATTTTGGGATACGGCGCTGGTCCTCTTTTTGGAATTATTCCTGGGCCAGAGTCATTCCAGTTTACATCTGACTGTCAAAATAATTACTGCTATGTACCACAGTTTGCCAATTTAAATCTCTTTGGATCTTTTTTTTTTTTTATATATATATATCAAAGTCATTGATTTAAATATATGTATATATTTTTCTCTCATTTAAATTTAACTTTACTCTAAACTAATGTAAAGTATGTATTGAACATACTTTATTTCAATACAGTGTATACTTCATACACTTCACTTGCTGTGTTTTTTCTTTTCTATTACTTTTCTTCTTCAAAGATTGTATGGAGGGGACCATTTAGAAGAAATAGTACTACTATCAAAAAATTATATATTTGACATTATCTATTAATATGATTTGTAAATCTATTGCTATAAGTGGCCATTTTTTTAAGTACATTGGTATTTAATGTAATGGTCGATTTAAAGAAAGCAGAACCCTAACTTTAAGGGGGGCAAGGAAAAGGGAGAAGCAAAATTTAATAAATAAAATCCTTTTTTGTTTGTATTTAAATACATTGATAAATATCTTAATATCGTCCTGAAAAGTAGTCGCAACACATCTTTTGAGCCTTAAAAGAATGATGTATCAAGACTGGATTTAAATGAATTAAATAATTTTTATCATGATACATTTTATTTAAATTTGTTAAGTATACTTTCTCATATGCAATAGTTTTCTTTCTACAATGATTTCACTTTGCTTGTTGCTCTCTTTCTAAATATTGTGCTTTTATTTGAAATTTTTAAATATTGATTTTTAATTGTGATATTAATTTTGAATTTGCCTCATATTTTTCAACTGCAGGTTAGGTCGGACATCATTCAGAAAAATTAAAGAAAAAAGAGATTATCATAAACATAGAAATAATGCATCATGGTTATATTTGTCTAGGCTTGCTGCTGTTAAGGAATTTGCTTTTATGCAGGTATTTCTTCTTCTTCTTCTTTTTTTTTAATCAATTATTCTCTACTAGAAGATAAATTCCGTTGTAGTGGAAATTACAACATGCACTAGAAAAAAAAAATCAACAAAATATGTCTGTTCTTATTATATTTAATCTTCATCCACTTAAAATAAATAACTTCATATTAAATTTTTATTATATACCAAAATCAAAATTGCATTTTCTTTTAAAACATGTGAAAACTTTTCGCGTTCGAAAGATTTCATTAGACATTATATCATTAGACCCTCTTATATCAATATTTCACTCAGGCAAAATCCTTTTATTTGTAAAAAAGAAAAAAAACTGGGTAATCTAGAAAAATTATTTTATACGAATTGGAATCAAAATTTCCACTTTGTTCCAATATTCAGACTTGCGTGGTTGCGTGTTTCATTCCAATACAACTTCGAGTTGTCTTTCTATGAGTTTTATTTTAACAAAAAACGATTAACAACAATTACATTTAAAACATACATTTTTGCTCACATGAGCGCCGTATTAGGGTCCTTCCTTGACCCAGGTTTCATCCGTTCTGTCTGAGACTCTTATCGGTTAGGGAAGATGCGTGCAAGAAACATCCCTCCATTGGGGATTATTGTGGCCAAGTTGCCACATGCTTCAAAGCCTGATACCGTGATTTCAGTATGACATAGTCACTTGTGACAGCTAATTTTGTCATACAAATGATTAAGTTTTTTTACTCTCGGAAATAAATTAGAACTGAAAATAGTGAAAAATCTCTTGAAAATTAGCTTAACTTTCTAATCTTTTTGGAGTAATGGAAGAAGTTTTATTTTGGATGGATTACCCGGAATTGTTAGAGAATCAGTGAGTCAGGAACCAGCATAACTATATAGTAGGATTTTTAACTGATTTCAGAAAGGAGAAGGTTATCAATTCATCAGAATCTTTTTTGTATGTATCTTCAACAATAATTTTTTACTACATGGTCAAATTTCCATAATTCTTTTTTTATTCGAAAGAGGATATTTTATATGTGGTCCCAAATTAATTTGATCAAGTTCTGATCATATTTTCATTCAGGAAATTGGAAAAAAAACATGTTTTTAAGTGTTTGCTTAAAGCAAATATGAGCAACCTAAACTATTCAAAATCCCATATAAATCCCAATTATATGGGCCATAACTTCGTTAATATCCAAAAGTTTGTCCCGCAACTTTCCAAAGATTGCCCATACCTGGCTTAAAGAGGTGGTGATTGTAAATCAAAAGTAACCAAGGTTGGTAAACCAAAAGAACTGAAAACTGAATTTATCATGACAATATCTTCTGTATTTGGCAAAAAACTACCAAATCTTACTATTTTACTATACAAATAATATTTCATTATAATGAAGTGGCACACCCCCTCTGCCCATTGCCTCCCTTTGAGGGGAATCTGGCACTGCCTTTGCAGTTGCCAGGGGCATCAGAAACAACAACAACAATTTGAAGTTGGTTTTCTTAAAAAAGAAAAAAAAAAAAAAAAAAAGTCATTGGATTTGCTGTCTCAAACAAGTGTTAGTGCATGTATTCATGTTTGCAAAAACATATTCGGCTTTAACTATTATATTAAGTATAGAATAAAAAATAAATAAATTTTAGAAGAAATTTACATTAATGGCTGGTTCCTAGGTTTCAACATTTCTTTGAAAAATAACTTTTGTCTGCCCTTTTGTATATTTGACAAATAATTTACTTATCTGTTGATACTTTTTTTACAAAAGAACACTGCATAGAAATGTTCATAGAAATGTTTTGTGCTTCCACCTTATCTTAAAGCAGTCGGTATTCTGAAATAGTCTATGCAATTGAAATCAATCTTCAGCTTCCGTATAATCTATTCTAAAATTTCTTTAAATGAAGAAATAACTTGTAAAATAATTTACATAAAAAAGTACATATCATCAGGATGATCATTTGCGGTGATACAGAAAGTTTTACCCTTCTTTAGATGCAAAAAAGTTTCACCATCCACACAAACAGAAGAGTGAGAACTGAAAAGTTAAACATAGGTAAAAGCAAGCTGCCGTATGGAATTTTTCCTATGTTTACTTTTCAGCTCTCGCTCTTCTGCTTGTGTGGATAGTGGAACTTTATTGCAGCTGGAGAAGGGTGAACTGTATCACCCAAAATGATCATCCTGACAATGAGTACCATTTTATGTATGTTATTTTACAAAATTTTAATTATTTCATCATTTAACTGCTGCTTTTGTTGAGTGTTTTTACCCTTTTTGTTAATTCAGATCTTGGTTGTGTATATTACTTCAGTTTTTGTAAATATTATCAATGTAGGGCAAATTATTGCTGTCTTTAAGAGAAGAAAATGAAGAGGAAACCCTTGTGAGGTTTTTAAAAGAATTTTTTTAGTTTTGTAATCAAATTTTTGCTAATTTCCCCATTTTCAGTCTTAAAATTTTGTAGACGTGTTAGGAATTGGAGACAGTAAATTGTATTAAAGATGATATGTATAGTACAGTGTTTGTTTGTTTTTCGTTTTTACAGGAGCGCACAAAAGAATTTAAATACACTCTAGTGTAGTTTAAAAATACATTTGAGAGACTTCCTCTGTTAATCTTAATTTAAATCCTTAAAAGAAGGGAAGCATTGCCTGAATATTGAGTTTTCATGTGCACAAATATCAGTGTTTATTTTTCTGTAAGAGGGGGAAGAAGTGTAAAGTAAAAATAAAAATGCAAAAGTATGAGCCTGTATATGAAAATGTTACCAACTATTATGAATTTTTATTTCATTACATAAAAATGCATATTTTAACTGCTCATTGAAATGTTACTTTAGATTAACTCATAAAATTAATCAACATTTCAGTTTCTGTAAGTTAAAGTATTTAATTTTGTTTTTAATTTCCCCAAAGAAAGAAAATATATGCAAAATTAAGATGTGTATTGTTATAGAATCTTCAATATCTTAAAATTACTTTGATGTAATAGTCTTTTAAAAATATTTATAGCTAAATTAAAAAAAGAAAACTATTTTGTGTATGTAAATAAATCTATTTAGCAAAACTATTTTATGAAATTTGTATACATGTAAGATAATTAGCTTGAAAAATAGATATGTTTTTGATTATTAAATGAAAGCTATTTTACTAAACAAATGATGGTTGTTGAATCAATGCATTCGTATTGTAGTTGTCTGAATTTATCTTTCATTTTTTTTTTTACAATGTTGTAATACAAGTTACATTTTTTTAAGTTACAGTATGGTACCTCTTATCTGGAAAACCAGCTATCCAGAATCATTTTTCAATCGATTAACTTCTTTTTTTTTTTTTTTGAAAGAGAAGCAAAAAATGAGTTTTTTTTTTTTTTTTTTTATTTCTTTGTTGGTTTTTTTTTTTTAAGTAGTACAGCTAGAATTTATAAAGTAAGCAATCTGGTAAGGTATTTTATTCATTTTTTTTTGTGTGTGACTAAGTTTTCAAGAAGTTATCATACATTTACTACTTCCTGTCTAAATGATTATTATTTATCTTGATCATATTAAGAGTTTTTTATATTATTTTTCTAGTATATTAACAATTAATGTTTAATTCTAATCAAAAATAGAGAGTAACATTTATGCTACCAATCAAATCAATAGATGTCATGTTAATCCCCAACCCATTATCCAGAATACACCCGGTCCCAACTATTCCGGATAACAGGTTCTATATTGTATTACAAAATTTACAGTGCATATGTTCATTCGTATTGTTTCATCTAGGCTTTATATGAACGAAAATTTCCAGTTCCAAAACCAGTTGATTTCAACAGGCATTGTGTGGTTATGGAAGTGATTAAAGGCTACCCTTTGTAAGATTACACATTTTTGTTTTTTGTAATGTTATGTATAAAAGTGAATGTAATGGCAAGGCTTTCTTTTCAAAGTCTTTTTATTTCATATAAAACCATATTACTACTTATTAGTAAATGAAACGGTGGCACAACAGCCTATATGGGGCCAAAGCCTGTGTTGTCCATTCATTCCTTTCGTACCATGGCCTCAGTTGCAGAAACATAATGCCCTGGACAGATGGACAGCCTGACAGTCCCTAGTGTTTAGTCACTAAGCAAGCTTGGTTTTCATTTTATGAATCCACTCAAGACAGGAAAGGTTGAATCAACCTTGCCCAGCTTGAAATTTGATTCCTGGACCTGTGACATGGTAGTACGTGCTAATCTCCACAACTTATCAATATTACACCTTAACAGAGTGTCCACCAGCAACTAAAAAGAAGAGTTATGATGCTAATTTAATTAGGTGACTTGGGCAACTTTTTTGATCAGAAAATGCCACTATTTTCAAGTTTTTGGCTACTTGTATCTTACTCCGGGCGACTAATTTGAAATTCAGAGTCATCTCCCTTTTCCTTTCAAATTTGTTATTGGTCATTCATCAAATGTGCTAATATATTTTTTTAATTGTGCTATAAAAATAAATGTACTATATGCTCTGTTGATATAACACATGAAAATTTGTAATTTATCATGTTATTCATTCCTTCTTAAATGAAGCTAAATGGCATATGTTTATTTCTTAACTACAAAACCGTGCAAAAATGCTATGGTATTTTGGCAACTAAAATTAAGAAATGGCTACAAAACTGGCAACCTTTTTTTTTATGTTAGTGAGGCTACTAATGATAGTATTTTTGCCTACTGACATTGGTGGACACCCTGCCTTAATGATATCAAACAAGAAGCTTTCTTTTCCTCTGGCTTTTTTTATTATTTTATATCAAAATTGTGGTAGAGAAGTTTGTATCATAATTTTTACATTGCATTATTTGCAAAACAGATTTCCACAATAAAATTATGTACTTAAAAACATTTTTTTAGAACTATCTTTTTATAATTTTTGCATTTAATTAATTTATTTACTGATGTATTGTATTTATTTACAAACCTTGTATGATATATGATCAATAAATTTTTAATAAGTTATAATTTTAATAGCAATATATGAAAAGGAAGGATTGTGGAAGGTATTTTTCTGCTGACTGATGCCTTCATCAAATTTTAACTTATGTATTACTATAGGCACATTTATTTATGAATCTTTTTATATTTATCTTTAACATAACTATTCACGTATTGTGCTTATTTCACAAAGGCATATTTTTGTCTGTTTTACTTTATGCAATAGTGGTTAAATCAAACTAAAAATTAAATTGAAAGGTTTCGAAGTTATCCACTAAATAAAAATAAATTGAAATAGGTATCAAAGAGTGTGTTACCTTGTAGTGCTACAAAATACAGAAATAATAATTTTTTAAAAAAGCTTCACAAAGGAGTTTTTTCCCCTCTTTTCCCATTTATACATCTTAATTTTAGATTGTAAGCTTGGCCATTTAAAGTGATATATAATGGTAGAATGAACTAATATTATAAATCATAACTGGTTGTGAATTTAAATAACAGCATGCCTACACAGCAGACTGACTTTAATATAATTACGAAGATTGATGCAGATTATAGTTTATTGAAATTATAGACAAAGCTAGCTGTGTATCCATCTTTCATATGGGAGGAAGCAGATATGTGAAGAAACATTCGAATTCTTTTAAAATCCTTTATTTATTTATTTTTTTTAACAAGAATCATATGACAGGTGTAATATTTTTCACAGACAGCCTAACCATTGCAGTTTCTTGGTCAAGCAAAATACTGAGTAATAGCAGATGCTATAATTTGCTGTAACAATTCATATAAGAATGTCCAAAAATTATGGAGATGAATACTAAACTAGGTACTTAACAGAAACATTATTGAAATGAGAAAAGGTATTTTAAATAGTAATAACAGTGTGTCTACCATTTTACACATCATTAAAAAGTCAAGAAAAAATCACCAAACATATGTGTTAAATCACTGAGCTTGATAAAAGTTCTGACATTGATAAAGAGGATTCCAACTTCAAGTGTAAAAATAATCAACCCAGAAGGAATGTTTGAAAGTTTCTGCCATTTTGTATTTTTAATTTATTTTATGAAAATACTTCCTTTTGATCTTTTTTAACACAGATGTCAAGTGCATGATGTTTCTGATCCTGCTGGACTTTATGATGAGTTAATGAACCTTATTGTAAGGCTTGCAAATCATGGATTGATTCACAGCGACTTTAATGAGTTCAATCTTATTCTGGATGAAAATGACAAGCCAATATTGATTGATTTTCCGCAGATGGTATCAACTTCACATCCAAATGCTGAATGGTAATTCTACTTTACCTTTAATATAATCAGCTTTTTCTCTCTCGATTATAATTTTAAATAATATATATTTAGCTTTTAAATCTTGTTCCAAGGTTTAATATAAGAATAATTTGTTATAATTGTACATATTTCAAATCATGAAATAACTTAATTTTATAACAATTTATTTTTGTTGGTATAATCAATCATAAATGAGCCGTGAATATTTATTTGTTTGTTTATGTGCAGGTATTTTGATAGAGATGTCACATGCATTCGAGAATTTTTCAAGAAAAGGTTTAATTATGAAAGTGAATTATACCCAACATTTAAAGACATTACGTAAGTTTATTCTTCTTCTCTTCTAAATTGTTTTTATATATCAAAAAACATAGTTGTATAACATTTTCCTTTATTTCTAACAGGCGTGAAGATACCTTAGATCTTTCTACTTCTGCTAGTGGCTATGAAAAAGATGTTCAACAGGCATTGGATGAAGTAAAATTTTTTTTCTCTACATGTATAGTATAACAAAGTTTTGATATAAATGAACGAAATATTACTTTTTTAATTTATATTCAATTTGATCACATGCAGATCTGCCTTAAGTACTTCAAAAGTATGGCGTATTGAATACATTTAAAAAGATATTTTCAGTCAATAACATTTCTCAGTGAATTTTAATAAAAGAAAAAAGAAAGTGTAATTTTACTGTTAAAGCATGTTAAGCTTTAAAACCTATTAAGTATTCCTTTGGTTGCCTGTGAACAGGGCTGGCTTAATGCATGTGCTATGTGCGCAGTTGCCCTTGTACCGTTTTTTTTGGGGGGGGCACAAAATGAGAAAAAAATGTAGTAAAATGAAATGGTAAAATCTATAAACAATTTTATGTCATTTTAAAGACAATTTAGCCTTTTGAATATATTAACTTTTATTCACCTAATGTTACTTGAAAAAGCATAGACTAACACTGAGCCCTCCTCTCCGTTATTATGAGAGAACTGAACAGTTGTAGGTAGTTAGTCAAAGTATCAGATGATTAATTAATTTATTAATATTTGCAAATTGATATTATTTTTCATGAATGGTAAATCAAATCTAACTTGTTGTAGTTATAAAATACGAGGTGTGTCTAAAAAGTCCGGGGAATGATCTGATATCTCAACGGCAACATGTGCTACGTGCACGCGCTTGCACATGATGATCCAGAGACATGTCAAAGAGCGACACCTAGCAGGAAGCCTCGTGGCTATCATGGGAAAACCTGCTATGGGCAGTCGAACATAATCAATGTGAGAGGTAGTGCCACCGTGCAATGGAGCAACAAGTGAACATCAAGTTCTGTTACAAGTTTGGAAAAACGGCTACGGAGACACATGGAATATAGGTGGAAGTGTATGGGACAGAAGCTGTGAGCAGAAAATGTGCTTGCACACCTGCTCACTCTGCAATCCGCGTGCTCCAATTTTTGGCTCAGCATGGCATAACTGTTCTCAATCATCCACCGTACTCCCCTGATCTGGTGCTTGTGGACTTCTTTCTCTTTCCCCGCATGAAGGAGGTCCTAAAAGGAAAAGGGCCACGTTTTGTGGACGTGTCGGCCATCCAAGGACATGTGACATCCATTTTGCAATCGATTCCGAAAGAGGCATTTTCTGACAGTTTTCAGAAGCTTTATGAACATTGTCCAAAGTGTGTTGTGTACAATGGCAATTACTTTGAAGGCCAATAAAGGTAATTTATTTGTATCTTCTGTTCTGTTTGTTTTCTAATGCCATTCACCGAACTTTTTAGACACACTTTGTATATCTGTTATTTTTTACCTGACACAATAATAAACTAAATAAAAGAATTTGTTTGGAGTTTGAAAAGAATTGGTGCTAAAATCAATCATTAAAAAACAATGAAAAGGTACTAAATACTTTACTTTAATGTTTACTATTTATTTAGATTTTCGTTTTTAATTCCTTTAAAATGCCAAATTCAGGTGTTTTCAAATTTTAGCTACAGAGCACCCATGCCATTTTTGGGAGGGTTTTCTTTACCCTTTTTCAATGCAAGGGCAGCCAAAACTCTTTCTTGCACCCACATCATTTTGCTCTTAGGCCAGCCCTGTCCATGAATAAACATAAAAGTCCTTCAGCCAAGGCACCCCGCTTTCCTAGACAGATAGCCTTTGTGCAGATTTGCTTTAAGCACAATGAACAAACATTCCTCTGGTTATTCATTAATGGATAGAGAAAAAATTCAGTAATCTAAATTTAATTATTCAGAATACATAAAATGATCATAGATACAACAAAAATAACATTACCTACAGCGTGTCAATGATTTAAATAAATTGATTTTTTTTTTAAATCATTGACACCCTGTAGGTAATGTTATTTGTGTTGCATCTATGATTATTTCATGTTATTCTGAATAATTATACAGTCAACTCCCGCTAATCCGCGACTCTATAATCCGCGAACGCCTGTAATCCGCGATATATTTCAAATGTAAACAAACTTGTTTGTTTACATTTTGAGCAGCATTTGACTGGTAGTATTACTGTTATAGAATTGTTATTTGATTGGCTGAATGTTATAAAGACTTTTATTAATGATTTTCCACAGGTATTTGAAGTAAATAATTTCATATATTTGAGCATATTATCATGTAATTAAACATACAGAAACTTATATCCTAAGTTGCATGTGTTCAGTGAATGGATGTAAATAACGAACTCCAATCACATCGCTTTACTCTTTTCCTGAATGAAACAAAAAAAATGAAAACGTTTGCTCTATGAGAGAGAAAAACAGGCGAGACGATCCTAAAGATTGACCGTTGCAATTAAAATTGGGTGAAAATATGTAACATGTTTAACTTTAAACGCAAACCGCGATTTGGCAGACGACACAACAGTTGCGCAATTTTCCGATTCTCCCCCTACCTCACCCTTTTGATCTTCTGTCTAGCGATTTATTATGCAACAAAAACTTTCTCCACATAACTGTAGTTCTGTAGGAAGAAAGAAAGAAAAGCATAAACAGACCACATGGCCTTTCTCTTTGTTTACATTTAACTGCCGGAGGAGCACATGCAGAAATAATGAATCATCAGCACTTGAAATGTAATGCACGTATGTGTGTGAAGAGGATAACATTCTTTTCCTCTTTAGAGCTTATATAATAGCATAGAATATTTTTACATAACGAGAAACCGAAAATTACCTCGCAAGATCTGAAATTAATGTAATACTGAGATAACAAATATACAAATGATGCACCGCATGCCCCCCCTCCGTGAGCGACCAGTGAAATTCCTCCCTTTCTGATTGAGCTTGTTTATTTTATAATAGATATATATTTAGTTAAAAACGGTCTTTTAAAGAAATTAAAAACAACAACAACAACTTCCCTTTAAAAAAAAAGAATGTTTGTTTGTTGAAAAACTTCCGGATTTGGGGTCCCTTTAAACATTTTGCAAAAGCAATCATTTGTCAGTGACCAAGAGTTACTGACAATTAGGACAAAATTTCTGAAGAAAAATTAAAATCTCTTAAACAAATTACAATCACTGCAATGTGTGAAAAAATGAAAAATAAATAAAAATTTAGAGAGAATTTATTCTTTTAATTTTGTATTAGTAATTGTATTTAATATTAAAAATAGTGTTTTAGTTCAGCAGTATAAATATTTTCTTTCATCTGTCCTTTAGAAATTCTCTAAATTTAATTGTATTATTTATTGTATTTATATTGACAATTAACTGTGTTTTTATTCAATAGCATATGCATTTTCTTTCATCATTTCCTATTTGTTTACAGTAAATTGACTATAATTTAAAGGGAAATTCTAAATGTAAAAATGTAAACAAAAAAAATGACCTATAATCCGCAAAATCCTGTAATCCGCACAACCCTTGGTCCCAGTGAGTGCGGATTAGAGGGAGTTGACTGTATTTAGATTACTGAATTTTTTCTCCATCCATTAATGAATAACCAGAAGAATTTAAATCATTGTGCATTCTTGCTTTAAATCAATCTCTGACCAACAGCCATTATTAGCTCATGACACCCTATTCTATTCGCCCACAAACTCAGTTGCATGTTGAAAAACAAATCAAAATTCATCAACTTTTATGAAAAGGAATTGATAGTGAAAATTTGATTACTTCGGATTTGTTTTCAGTGGTCATAAACATTGCACCAGAAAATGTTCAGTTATAATTAATGAACTTTTATCAATATGTGCCATTATATTTTCAAGAATTTTCATATGAGTTGAGTGATTTCACAGTATTGTGAGAGCATTTATGTCATACCCACAATAAGTTCGGTTCATAATAAACTACTAAAAAAATTGAGTTAGGGAACTTTGTGTGTGTGTAAACAATGTAACATACTATTGACCAAAAGAAAAAACATTCATCTAACTCACTTTTTTGTTTCGTTGTGATTACCCGAACTTGTGGACATTAGAGATGAGTTCGGGCTCATTTTTTGAAGCCCGAGCCCGAGGACTTTTAATCCGAGCCCGCCCGAGCCCGAGCAATATTATTAAATTTGGAGCCCGAGCCCGAAATTTCAGCTAAAGACAAATAAATTTAACTACTTCATTAATAGGATACAATAAATTTTGGAGCTTCACACATCTTCTGTCCCCCGTGCCGCTATTTTTTAAAATAAGTACGTCTATTTATCCCATGAATCACTTTTTAAAATCTGTTTCAAGGAGTATGTTCAACAAAGGAGAAATTTTTCACGAGCCCGAGCCCGAACGCAATGGTGAATTACAGAGCCCGAGCCCGGGCTCGGGCTGAGCCCGTCTCATCTCTAGTGGACATGACATAAACACTCACAATACTGTGGAATGGCCCAATTGCCTTTCCTATGTGTGCCATCATGTTTTCACATATTTGAAATTGTGCCATTACAGTTAGTCTTTAATATATTTAGTCTTTTTGTTCATTTGACATTTGAAAGATGGGTTTAATCTGAAGTGGATGTCATGTAATGCTTTTTCACTAAAAATGGAGATTATGACTTTATCATACATCTTTTAGGTTGATATCCAAAGTTTGAAACATATATTTTCTCTTTCTGCTTCGAAAGAGGATTATTTTTCTTATGTAGGAGGTAAATATTTTTTTTAATATGGAGGTAATTGGTTATATGAAGGTCCTTGAAAAATTTAGAGATGAGCCTTGAAATGTTGCCAACTATTTTGGCTGGACATCCTGTTATAATATCTGAAATCAGTCAAACAAGCAAAAATTATTTTCTGTTCTTAATACAGTAGATTGTAAATTAATAAATCTGCAGCTATGCAGTCATTCTTTAAAATAATAAAACTAGATTTATTTACTTTAAACTCAATATTCTGTAGCGTCTAGCTTTATACTACATTATAGCTGCCTTAACCTTTTGAATGCTACGTGAGGGAATTATGCTGATTGTTCAATGTAATGCAATGCAATAAAAAAAAAAAAAAAATTCAGCATAGGTAAAATTTGGCTGAGATTAAATTTCATACATACCCAACTTTCTAAATTTAACTTTCAGACCCCTCAAACATAGCTGAATCATCTTCAATAATTTAGTGCATTTTTATTTATACGAACTATAAACAATGAGTTGTTGATTATTTAAGGTTTTGTTGGCAAGTTTGGTGTTGCAAATTGTTTAATGTTATAAAATAAGTGGTTTGGCATATGATTGAAAAAATATTCAGAAACAAAGCAAAGATTTTTTTTTTTTTTTTTACATTAATATGCACACTACTCTGTTACATAGCTTCTGCTATCAAGGTCCCTGTAAATAGATAATGAATTTCATAAAAAAAAATTACTAACCAGTCTTCAAATTTGGAGTCTTCTTTTGAGATATCTCAGGAATGAAAGAAATTATTTTAAATACTCATTTCTTGCACGTTATACACACTAGTGTGATTAACCTACTTCTTCCTTATCTAGCAACCTTGCAAAACATTAGTTGTGATACTTAGTACCTTCCACTCCTCTGTTAACACATTAGAGCCCGACTTTTTTCATCACTTTTACATCTTCAATTTATGTTAATGCCAGTGATAAAGAAATTTCTGACATTTGTCGGACATAAAAGATGTATTTTTTTTCTAAAAATATGAATATAATAGTGAGATCACATTTTACTTTGTTACCATTGAATATTTTGTGGAAATCAGATTCATTATTCGAGAAATTGAAATAGGAAAATAAACTAATGTTTATTTATTTTTATAACTAACGAATTTTGCAACTGTCTTAAAAAAATAGGATGCTGGGCATTAATGGGTTAGTACTTTTGAGATAGTACCATTTTATTTTACAGAATTTATAATGGATGAAAAACAGTACAATGGTTATATATTTCTTTCAGGCTTTGAAATTAATGGAGACAGAAGATAATAACAGTGATGAGAGTGATGATGGTGATAAATCAGATGAAGAATCCTATACTGAAGTTAAACATAAATTAGAAACTATAATGGAACGTTATCTCACTGATGCTGTTGATGCCTTACAGGTTGAAGATGGAAACCTTTTGATATCCAATAACTGTGTTGAAGAGAATGAAATTGACACTAAATTAACGGACAAAGATTGTGAAAATGATGATATAGGAAGTATTCCAGAGGTAGCTGCCTCTGTCTGTAGGAAGAGCAAAGCAAGCAGTATGCGATCTGTTTTAAGCATTCCACCAGAAGAGGTGAAGCAACGAGTGAAAAGAGAAAATCAAAAACAGCAAAAAAGACTAGAAAAGAAAAGAATAACTGTTAAGGGTGAAGCTAGTGCTGTCAACCGATCAAGAAGAGAAAATTTTGATAATATCAAACAATACTCTTTCTTCGATGAATGGTAACATAATTTGTGTACATTCAAATGTAAATAAAAAATATTCAGAATAAAGGAAAATTGCTACATAATTTTTTTTAATAGCTTAAAAAAATACTGAATACAACATAAATATTAAAAGAGTAACAAAAAAATGGAAATAAATGCATATACAGGTCCCATAATCAATCTATTTTCTTGTTTGAAGACTCTTTATCAGCTACATCAGTAGTTGGTGCAACAGAATCCACCTAAAAATAAGATAAGCAAATAAAAACTACAAAAATAGTTGCTACATTAGGAAAAGTATTTTTTTTTTAATAGAAAATACATAATATTCATGCATGAAAAAAGAAGCTATTCTGTTTAAACTTAAAAATATAAACACTGTTTTTCTTTTTTAAAGTTCCAAATTGAATACTACAATTTCTAACAATTACACTTTGGGATAATCGATTTTCTCACTGATTGCAAACTCAGATTTAATAGACTCAAACAAATTTATTATTGTTATAGAAGTTAGGATATTCTGCACATACAATGAAACTAACTACAGAAATATTACCAAAAAATATTGTAAAAAAATATTTTAGGTATGTGTTCCAAATTTTATTGAACTTGTTGAAAAAAAAACTGACCTTTCTTGAATAGAAGGAAAAGAAAATGAATCTCTATTCTAAAAAAAAGTAAAGGCCGCTGCCGCTGTCAGAGCTTGTTGACCTATCTCCTCCTAAACCGTGGGGATTTGAGTTTCGACTAAGGTGCCCACAGATTCGAAAAATTCCGATGAACCTGCTAAGCTGACTTAAATTTCGAAAATCAAATTATTTTAGAAGATATTAATAAAAAACTGAAAAAATAAACATAATGGTTGCCAGATTTGGCATAAAATCATTCATTCCTTTGCAACAAAGCGTTTCCAAGTATCTAGAATCGCATGAAATTTACAAACATGAGTTAGAATTACGCCCATTTTACGCCAAAATAAAAACTATCTTTCTTCTATATTAATAAAACAATGTGTAAACTGTTAGTTTGTTTGAATGTGTCTCGCGTAGCTCGCAGACGGGTGATCGTAGACCTACCAAATTTTGTACGGAAATTTTCCATGACAGTTCCCGACACACCTCGAAGCGATTTTTTCAAAATTCAAATTATTTTAGGAGATATTGATAAAAAACATATTGCTAATTTTTGCTTTCTGCCATTTCGTAATTGTAACCCCACAGTGGAAAAAGCGACGTTTAAACTTATCTAGGTTGCCACATTCGGCAAGTTTATTAAATGATTCAGACTCTTGAAGTAAAAATAAAAGAATAACGATTTTTTTGTCTAGATCATTTGTAAGGCTGTTTTTAAAATAAAATATCGTGTGTATGGGAAATCAGAGAAGGAATGAAATGTTTTATACTCAAAAGAAACATATTTAGAAATTTTCTGAGACTAAAATGTGCAACTTTTTAATTTGGCGAAAAATTAAACGGTTTTGTGCGATTTTGAGGAGATGATTCTAATGCTTGGCACAATTTATTGTAATTTATCGTCTGCTGAATACACCTGAGAATAAGTTTTTAAAATTTTCATTCAGTTGGAATTGAGCATTTTTCTGTGTAGCTTTTCTCCATCTATTAATGACTATGTCATTTTATCTCTCACCCCCTTTATTGAAAATTGTATGAAAAACAGGTCCCAAAAATGCCTCATAATTTTACATATATTTAAATACTATTAGTTCACAACTTTAATCTATTGTTACAATATTTCGTAAGCTGTAGAATAGGCATCACCTGTTTTTTTTCTATAAATAGGTCACAATAATATGAAATAAGTAACTCAAAATGTGTTACACAAAGTTGACAATTTTCAAATACCAAGTTCGCTTAGACGACAGGAGTTTAGAATTAGCAATTATTCGTTTTTCCAAAACAGAATAACTGATATCTTGAAAATGAAAAATAATTAAAATGCAGATTATTTTTAAGCCGGTTTGGTCCAGCTGGATTATTTGCTACCAGTAGAAATATTTGGCGGTGTTCACTATGCCATTATAGCAGTTATAGTACACTTTGGATATTTGCTAGCGCGACGAGATGGTATAATTCGTGGTGTTAAGTACGCCAATCTGCAAACGATAATGTAAATGAAAGTATGGATAACAGTTTTCCGGTAACCTTAAATGAACAGTAAATATAGGTTGTGAGTATGTGTAAGTCGCCAAATAATGAAATGTCGCCATGGGTGGCAGGCTATTTTATCTGTTCCGTAGCTTTTATTAACTTTACATGTACGCAAGTCGCCAAATAATGAAAAATCGCCATGGGTGGCAAATTCGCAAGGTGTCCAATAGGTTTTACATTATTAAAAATACAGCTGAAACATATGTTCTTATTTTATTACGCTTTAGCTCCTAATTAGTATAACCTTTGAATGGCAACATTAAATATCATTGTGTTTCTGAGGAGTACAAATAATTTTTCCAGCGATTATAAGCGGAGTCCGCACTCCAGGTGGAGTATAGCTTAGGACCCGTACAACACGGATTCCCATAACAAAATATCTTCCGTGTTAATGAGGGGTAGGGGGTCTACTGTAGTGTGAAGTTTAAATTTTTATGTACCAATGAAGATGCAAGAACTAAGCAATGTGTAGCTTAGCTCAGTAACATTCTATCTGATCCAATCTTCGGGTTTTCTCTGTTGAAATTATGTCTTTTTTACGAATAAGCCCGATTAGGGGTCGAATGCCTCATATGAAAAGCGAGCGTAGCGAGTCTGGGGGCCTTGGCCCCCTAGTGCAGTTAAATAATTAAAAAGGGACTGAATGAAAAATTATGAAATTCTGACAGGAAAGTTGTCTTATATGTAGATGTAGGTGATATAAATTTCATGAGTGATATCAGGTTGCTTTCAGAGATACAGGGTCTCAAAAGTGATGTCGAAATCACACTAATGAACAGACATTATTGCAGCCAAGAACAGTCTCTTCAGTAAAAAGTTAATTCTGTTTATAATTTTCATAAAATCTGTATAACTTTTAGCGATGGTATATGTCTTTCCCTGCATCTGTTTGAAATAAATAATTTAATTTCAGGTAACAGGAAAAAAAAATAATAAAAATCTGAAATTTCATCTTTTAGCTTTTCACTGATATTATAAGTACGTCCAGTCATTGTTATAAATTTGAGAAGGGGAAGCTTTCGAAGCACTTTGCTTACTGGAACCCAAACTGTATCATTTTTTGACATTTTAAATGATTTTCTAGGTCCACATGTATGAAAAAAATATATTGAGAAGTCATTGTTTTATTCGTTTGTGTCCAAAACTTTTCCAATCCATCACTCTTTTTCATAAATGCATGCAGCATAGTTCATTCTTTTGAAATGATAAAGAACAAAATTTTAAAAAAGGATAAGGTTGGAGGTAAAATAATTCAAGAAATATATTTGTCTTTATATCAAGATTCACTGAAGTGCTGTTTGAGTAAGGCAATCACAAAACGGTTGTTAAACATTAAAATACTAAGATAAACTTTTAACATGCCTATAAAAAAATTAAAAACTTTTTTTTTGGACTACTTGTTTCCGAGAACAAAATAAGCAAATTATACATTAGGACAAACAGTACATCTCTTACTTTTACATTTAAGTTTTAACGTCTTCAGCAATACGTTTAAAAAATTTGTACCTTATTCAGCTTGCTTCTAATGCATCAGCAATGTTTTTTGCTCTATCAAGTTTTTCCATTTGCTTTCCATTCACTAGCAAGAACACAGAATATCTCATTTTTATTTTATGTTCTTAACGTTCTAATTGTCCTTATTTACCTGTGTAGTCAGAGAGTTTGAAGTTCTGCTTTAAGAAGGGCACTATATTGTTCTAAAATAGTACAGCTGTGTATTTTATTGATTTTTAGTATGAATTGCTTTGTTGGTGTTTTCACTTGTGAACAGTGTCATAAACAAGACTATCAAAATGTGCCTAAGGAAGTGGTTATGATTAGTGATTTGTCAAATGAAGATTAGACTCTGCTTAAACTTAAGAGTCGCCAATGAAATAGACTATCATAAGTATAAATATCTTGCTAAGTTGTACCACATTTTTGGAAAGAAATGTTGCGATCCATTATGCATTCATAAAAAGCCTGTTAAAAATGGATTTGTTGCAAATTCTTTTTGAACACCTGTCCAAGACAACAAATTTTCCTGTTGACTTAATCGCTGGTAAATCTTAGTGTCCCAATTGTGCAATTAAAATATATTCAGCATATGATCCTGAGTCATATGCATTGATAAATGATGCAGCTTTAGGCAGTGTTAACACGGCAATAATAAAAAATTATAAAAATAGAAAGAATTTTGTAAATGTCAGCTCTCATATCAATGACTTTGAAATGAAAGCAAAATGGAATTTCTTTGCCTCTGCACATGGAAAAAATGCTTGTGATGGAATAGGGGGAACCACGTAAAGGGAACTCACAAGACTATCCTTACAGAGACCGTACAATAGCCAAATTTTAACTCCAAAAGACTTAACTCCCAAATAGTTTGACTGCTGCTCAGAAAAATATTTGGGAATTATTTATTGCTATGTTTCAGCAGAGGAAGTACAAAAAAATGAGAAAACACCAAACAAAAGATTTCAGTTCTGCGACAGAATTTCTGGTACCAGGGGATATCACAATCAGATGCTTTGTAACATTTATATGCCAACAATATGATGATCATAGTATCTAAAAAATATGTGAAAATTCCTTATGATTTCAAAAGAATGACTATGTTGCATGCATGTATGAAAAAGAGTGGTGGATTTGAAAAGTTTTGGACACAAACGAAGAAAACACTGACCTCGCAATCCATTTTTTCACCCATGTGAACCTAGAACATCATTTAAAATGTCAAAAAAGATACAGTTTAGGTTCCAGTAAGCAAAATGTTTCGAAAGCTTACCCCCTCTCGAATTTACAACAATGACTGGGCGTACTTATAATATCAGTGGAAAGCTAAAAGATGAAATTTCAGATTTTTTTTTTTTTTTTCCCCTGTTACCTGAAATTAAATTATTTATTTCAAACAGATGCAGGGAAAGACATATACTATCGCTAAAAGTTATACAGATTTTATGAAAATTTATAAACAGAATTAATAGTTATTTGATAAAAATATTACCACGACCTCCGGAGATATATATTTTGGCTGCCCATCATCACAGCCGTCTCCAGTCTGTCGTTCCCGTGGGGATGATGTTCTTCCCCGCCTCGTCTTCTTTTGCGCCGTTTTTATTGCACATGATGTCACTCCATACTTCATCCACGGTAGCGTGCGTCATGACGTTGATGCTGCCCTCAGTTGTTAATATTTCTAATGATTCTCGTAAATAAGCGTATGTGTGGTTATTGAAATTGGCTATTTTTTGTATTGCTTGGAAATCTATTGTAAAAGGGTGTTTAGTGCAAGGCGGGATAAGGCTGTTGATTCTCTATTGAATTTAATCATGCGCAATAAGAACGGCGGGGAAGAACACCATCCCCATGGGAACGACACACTGAAGACGGCTGTGATGATGGGCAGCCGAAATATATATCTCCGGAGGTCGTGGTAATATTTTTATCAAATAACTATGGAATACCTCCGTATTACATTTTAACCTTTTAACAGAATTAATTTTTTACTGAAGAGACTGTTCTTGGCTGCAATAATGTCTGTTCATTAGTGTGATTTCGACATCACTTTTGAGACCCTGTATCTCTGAAAGCAACCTGATATCACTCATGAAATTTATATCACCTACATCTACATATAAGACAACTTTCCTGTCAGAATTTCATAATTTTTCATTCAGTCCCTTTTTAATTATTTAACTGCAAACTTAGCAATTTTTTACAAAATGACCATGTTTGACTAATTATTTTAAAAAAAAGGAATAGCTTCTAATTACTCATACTTTCCCTGGGAGTAGTAATCTATTGTATCTATTTAGGAATGCAATTATTAAGGTGAATCTTATTTCCTTCTATTGAAATTTTCATATCGAAAACACCATTTTCTTCATTGACAAATGAAATTTTTACAATGTATTTTCAGTAACTTCTTCAAGTTGTAGAAAAAAGTACTAATTAGCAAAAATTTAGATTATTTCCTTCTGATTATAATGATTTTTAAATAATTAAAAAACTCTTAAAAGTAAAAAAGTTATAAGGTTTTCTGTGAACCTCTATTTTCATCAAAAATCTTTCGTGTTGCCACCTAAAAATGGCCACAAAAAAAAAAAAAAAAATCCTAAGAGCCTAAATTTTTTTTAACACCCAATATACTGTTTAATAAACTGGCAAAATATAAAAAGTATCAAAAATATTGAGCAACAAATTTTATTTTTTCTGGATGATTTCACATGGACTGACCCGTATGGAAGCTCTGGGGAACCAAAGAAAAAACCTCCCTAATAATTTTTCAAACAAAAGAAATTTTTTTGACTACCTGTGTGGTGAAGTGGGTAGGCTGTGTTTAATGTTAACACAACCTAGTGGTCCAGGGTTCGATTTCCATTGGAGGTATATTTTATTTACTCAGAAAGTAATTTCTATTTCTTGTCTTGTGTTGGACTCTTGTCTTGTTATGGCACACAACGTATCACATTCAGTGCCAGTAATGTGCAAAATGTGTGCAAGAACCAGTTGTTTTGTAACTGAAACCTTTAGGGATAAAAACCGTAACGTTACTTTTTAATTATTCAGTGTTTGAAGGAAATTTTGCTTAACAACGTCTATTGTGGGGGCCCCGGGGTTACCGACCTGGTTGCCCTCCCCTAGATCCGTTCCTGTGTGTCATTGTTTTTTCTGTACCTCCACAATCCATAAGTTCATATACAGTGGGGCACTGTCCCACTGTAACCCTGACAAAATCTTTTTAAATACAAACTCAAAAGTTGTACAAAATTTAACAATCCAATAAAGATTACTGCATGTATGCAATTAAAAACGTTTTTTGTTCAACTGCAACAGATGTACAACTTCTTACGAACTCCTTCAGTAAAACTCAACTATTTGAATTAAAGCTTAAAATAAAAAAAAATCTGGAGTGACTCCACTCGACTTTCCGAACACTTACGATTAAGATCATTACCAAGCATTTAAATAAATTTTAATCGATGAATCATTCAAACATATATACCAAATGGAAACTCAATCGAATGCACCGCTTAAATGCTTGCACACTTTCAAGAATTTTCCCCATATGCCATAATATAAAAGAAATTTTTGTCGTAGCCCTGTAGAAAAACTAGTCTTATACACACCAAAATCAATACCGGTCCTTAAGATGGTGATTTATAACATATATACCCAATTTCAGCTCAATCAAAGGTACCGTTTAAACGCCAGCGCACTTTCAAGAATTACCCCCATAGGCCAGAATATAAAAGAAATCTTTGTCATAACCCTGTAGGAAAACTATAAGTCCTATACACACCAAAATCAATACCGGTCTTAGGATGGTGGTTTATAACATGTATACCAATTTGAGCTCAATCGAATGTATCGTTTAAACGCTAGCGCACTTTCAAGAATTTCCCCCGATAGGCCATAATGTAAAAGAAATCTTTGTCGTAGCCCTGTAGAAAAACTATAAATCCTATACACACCAAAATCAATAGCGGTCTTGCGACGGTGGTTTATGACATGTGTATCCAATTTGAGCTCAATCGAATGCTACGTTCAAGAGCTGTCGTGTTCACTCACAAACACACACACACACACATACATACATCTCGTAAAAATAGCATAAATGGATTCAGAAGCCCTCAAAACGTGTAAAAACACCAAAATCTCGAAGTCGAATTTTTTCATGATTACAATACTTTCCTTACATGGTACATGTTCGGAAAGTAATAAAGTGATTTACAAAACATTAGCTGAGTGTTAAAAAACACATGGGGTGCTTTTCACTTACATTTCCATAATGAAAATCTTTACTAATAGTTTGCACTAAAAAAATTTAAGACATCTGATTTCAAGCACATTCCACATCTTTTTTTTTAACATTAAACAAAGTTTTTTACACATGAGTACTTTAAGATAAGGGGCAGTGGGGGTTCATGCACTTCTAATGGAAGCTCATTTCAGGATTTCTGATACTTTAGTATTAAAATACATATGCAAGAAATTTCAGAATAATTTAGAAATGATCCTTATGCCATTGCCAATATTTTTTTTTTTTTTGGGGGGGGGGGGGGGGACTCCTTACTTGAACCCCATATAAGCTCCTATAATAGGTTGTTTAAATATTTGAGAAAGAAAATCCTGGCTATCTCCTAATCCCTGCCCCACCCCACCCTTCCCATACACAAATCAGTGGAGATGCGGCAAACATTTTGTGGAAATGTAAATTTTGAAAATTTTGTACAATATTTTTTACTAATTTATCAACTAAATAATGGAAAACAATCGCAGAAACGTAGGGCCTAAGGTGTTCACATATTACAGGTAAAGACGAGTTTTGAAAAACAGCTACTTATTTTTTAAGGCCTTGAAAATTCTACTAAGTGAAAAAAAAAAAAAAAAAAAATTATCTGCAATTGGTATATGTATGCATAGGCTATACTCTTACATTTTAACAAGGTACCTCTTTCTGTTATTCTTCAACTGAAGAGTAAGTATAACTGAAATATACTATACTTATGATGATTGTACAATACAACGTAAAAGTTGAGTATTACAATCAGCCAGAAAGGTCGCAGCAAGCATCTGGATAAAATCAGATGTTTAAAAGCAGTTACCTGAAGTTGACACAAAAATTCAAACAGAAATTTCCCGATTATTTTCCACAATTTTTGACAATTTACACATAGTAAACCATCTTTTGATACTATTAATTATTCCATAACAAAGAATTTCAACAATTTCATGCTGAAGAAATCAGAAAAATTAATGCGCACCTCCGTTTTGCTGGAAAATGGGCAAGAGCTGGTTTTATCCTCTTCCTTGCTTTGGGGCTTTTTAGAATCAGCAACAGGAGCCCAAGGATT
This sequence comes from Cheiracanthium punctorium, assembly GCA_038373885.1. Classification (NCBI taxonomy): domain Eukaryota; kingdom Metazoa; phylum Arthropoda; class Arachnida; order Araneae; family Cheiracanthiidae; genus Cheiracanthium; species Cheiracanthium punctorium. The sequence continues at coordinate 189,039 of JAWZYV010001663.1, read as the reverse complement.
CCAAAATCTCAAAACAATTGGCTGGATAAAGCGATACCAAATGAAGAGTAGAACAGGAGCAACAATGCAAGGAATGCAAACCATATTGCTTTAAGAGTGGTTATAAATGAATAGTAAGAAAGAAATTACACAAGTTTATAACAAAAATAATTTAATGTCTCACTATTAATCTTGAATAAAAAAGAACGTACACACGAACAGAACGAGCGTTGTGTTTACTGTCGCAAAACCAATCGGAGAATGAATCAGCAATCAGCTGAGATCGAGAACTAGAGTATATTCAGCCATGATTCTGCGAATCGCAGTTCGCTTTCCAAATGGACATTTTGTACGGTTTCTGAGTTCGAGGCTAAAATTCGTCTGCTGGCGGTGTTTACATCCGCCAGCTTCTATTGAAATGCATTGAATATCGATTTTATAATTACTGTTTCTCTTTATTAACCCCTCGGAATGTGTTATTGTCTTTTTAATATTTAAATAGATGGTTTAGAAAACGATGATATCGCATTTCGCTTCAAAACTTTGTTAATAAAAAAATAATATATTACTGTGTTGATTTTGAGTTTTCTGAGTTTAAAATAGTACAAATATTCATTAAAAACCTCCCACATCTTTTTAAAGTACGACCTTTTTAATTACTTTTAGTAGTACTTATTATTAACATTTTAACCGTTTGACTGCTATCCATCTGCCCTGCTCCTATTTTAGATTTGCGAAAAATAATCGAGTTTTTGAAACACGCACAACTTAATACAAATATGGAATGTCATATTTATGCATAGCCTAACTCATATTCTATGATAAATAATTGTTAATATGCGAAACCAACGTAGGAAATTTCTCTCTTGCTCGAATGCTTCTTTTGGAGGGTGCACATTCCAAAAGCGCATAGCGCTGCAAAGCAGTCAAACGGTTAAAGGAAATCTCGCAAAGAAGATAAAATTAATTTATAAAAATCTTTATTTGTTAATCACTAATATTCTAGCTTCTTTTGCAATAGCTATATTTCTAGAAGAAAGTGTTAAATAATCCCGTAGGTCCAAACAAGCTGAAACCGAAACTAATGATCACAATAAGATCGAGCACATGGAGTATCAAATAGCGCCAGGTGACGTCACATGCAAAATGTCGTGGCTGACGAGAAAGACAGGCTGCGGTGCTAATATTTGGCCACACTCTTTTTACCCTCGCAGAGTCATTTAACTTAAGAGGTGTGACCATCTTGGTCCGAGATAGCCACAGTAAGATGGCCACAACCCCTAGGTCGTGTGACTCTTCGAGACCAAAAGGGGTGCGACCAAATGTCAGGACCGCAGCCTGTCTTTCCCGTCAGCCACGCAAAATGTCCATTCGGATCCACAGGTAAGTCGTAGGTCTCTGTGTTCGAGGCTGAAACTTGTCTGCTGGTGGTATTTACGCTTACCAGTTTCTATTTAAATTTAAGTTAAGTGCTTTGTGCGACTATTTTATAATTTTTTCTTTATATAAACATCACGGAATGAGTCACTGTCTTTATGAATAATTAAATGAAAGAAAAAAACGCTCAAAATACTGGTGTTATTGCAAATCTAAACTAGGAAATTTATCTCTTAGTCGTTGAATACTTTTTTTGGAGGATATACTTTTAGAACCATGTAACTAACTTATAAATAATGTGACCCTAGATAAGAAAAGTGTCAACACCATCAAGAGAGAACAGATTTTTCGTGAACTCTGTAGAACCAAATAAATCTGTTTGAGAGGTGTTAAAATTTTAATAAAATGTGTTCTAAGGGATGTTGATCAATTCACATCGACAAACACAGCCATGCGGATATCAAGGATGCAGCGGTTTACCAGCAAGCAGCGAACGGCCAACTGGCCCGTATCTCAAAGTAAAAAGTCTGCCACGACTACTTTGACGAAACTAAGGACAGGGCTCAAAGCGAGTGCCCACTCGCTCAATCGTTTCATATCTGAAGGATGTAGATGCAAATCTCACACTCTTCACCTTTCAAGCTCGTAGAAAAATGCAAAAAAGTGATTATTATTATCTGAACAAACATGATGTATAGACTTTTTTCATTTTTGTCAGATAAATTTGTTACCATAACAACTGTTTGCATACATTTCTAAACTTGTAATAATTCTGGTACAGGTAAAATTTAAATTTAAATATGGAAAAGGTGAGTTTTGCAGGAAACCTTTATGGGTAATGTTACTTACAAGACAAAATAATTACGAACTGAAAAGAAAAATCTTAACATTTCTTTTCATTATTTTATTTTAGAAGGTAATAAACAATAAAAATTAGCCCTCAGATAATATCTATTAAAAAGATTTCTTGATCATTGTTTAAACATCGATAGAAGTAAAGGAGGCAATTCCATGATCTTTTACAAACATGCCTGATTGGTTGGTTTTGGAGAGAGTGAGTTTTGCTGCAAAACAGTTGCTACATAACATGAGCTATTCATCAAGATTTTCAGCATTTGTTTTTGAGCCATAAGATGTTGATTATGTTCCAAATCACTATGATAGTCCAGGCCGGCTCAACCACATCGTTAAACAAGACAATTGCCTAGGGCGTCGAACTGAGAGAGGCAGCACAAGTCAGGCAGCAAACTTCTTTTTAGTCTAAGGTGACCATGCTTTCGAATGTAGAATTGAGGACATATCCCAATTTTGAAACAAAATTGCGGACATTTTATAATTAATGAAATAATTAACAGTAATCTAATTTTAAAAATGTAAAAATTAAAAATTGTCCTCAATTGCTTCTTTGCATTTTGAGGACAAATCGAAAAAAACCCAGAAATTGGGGAGTATGGTCACCAGGGCGTAGCTACCGCCGTATCTGCCGTATCAATTATACGGGGGCCCCCAACGTACGTAAGCAAAAATTAATAAAACTTCCCACTGTTTTATCTGAAATTCAAAAAATTCATTCCATTAAGGATAAAATTCAATAGTCTTGCATCCAGTTTTCCGGAGGTAATAACAGCATGCTTTTTATTCTTGACCCTTCCAGTTACAACCGCAACTGCTGAAAGAAGTTTTTCAAAATTAAAACTGATAAAAAATTACCTAAGAACTTCGATGGGACAGGAACGCCTGTCAGACCTGTCACTATTGTTCATAGAGGCAGTAACTTTAGAAAAACTAAAGTCATCATCAGCTATAAATAATTTAATAAATCAGTAAGGCAAGGTGAGTGTATAGTATTTAATTTGAAGTGTTTGTAAAAATTTTGGAAAAAGTGACAGATAGATAATTATTATGAATAAATATTTCTTTTAATGTTATGCAAACATTTTTTTTTTCTTTTGTGGGAAATCTTTACCCTTCCTAAGGGCCCCCCAAACAAATTTTTATACGGAGACCCGCCAAGAAACGCTATGCTTCTGATGGTCACCTTATTTTAGTATTATCTGCAGGTGAAGAAATTGCTCCTGCTGCCTGTCTCATCCTTCAGTTATCATTTCTCTCTCCCGAACCGGCGATGTGGAAAATGGCAGATGCACTATCTATAATTTGAGCCGTTTCAAAAAGTCCTACCACTTCAAAAATCCCCCTTTTTTTAACTACAGGCTCTGGGATGTTAATAACGATTTCCACACCCAAATTTTAGGTCCAGTCAATTCCAAATTGAGAAGTTATAACCAACGAGAGATTTTGTTAGGATAAGGATTTTAACGAGTGCCCCTTAAAAGGGGCGCCCATTAAAATCCTTAGCCCAGGGCACCAAGTTTGTTTCGGACTGGCTCTGCACAATCCGATTTGCTTTAAAAAGCGAACACAATGATACGAATAAATCAGTACCTTAAAAAGTGGATAGTGTGATTTTACATCTAAACCATTCATATACAGTAAGGTATTCTGGCTCCCCTTTAAAGATAGTACCCGGTAAGGTCGCACCGTTCGCTCCACCGTAGGATCGGCTCTGGTCATATTTATACACTGTTTACCAATAAGTATTTGGAGACCTATGCAAATGACGATATCTGCGGTCCTGAGATACGTCACGGCCTCCGCCGGTATATACAGGGCCTTCTCTATTCTACTCAGCAACAGTACAATAGAGAAGGCCCTGGTATATATCGTGTAGGAAACATCATCGGCATTAGTCGCATGCAAGATGCCTCGCAGTTCGGAGCTCTCTGATTTCGAGAAAGGTATAATTATCGGGTATCACAAATGTGGCCGATCCTTAAGGGACATATCTAGCGATCTGAAGTACCCAAAATCGACAGTGATTAAGAAGTGGGAGGTGAGCGGTGATTGTCGGAATGTGCCCCGAGTCGGCAGTCCAACGAAACTGGGAGATAGAGACCGACGAGTGCTGTCCAAAGAAATTCGGAAGAACCGCACCCAACTGATGGGCCTCATCCACGAGGAGTTTCAACAGGCATCCGGGAGCAGGGGCGTAGCCAGAAATTTTTCATAAGGGGGGGGGTTACGACTACTACAACTCATATACGTGTGTGTGATAATGTAACGAAGAATATACATTTTGTATGGCAAAAAATTCCTCATGGGGGGTTATGACCCCCCTAAACCCCCCCCCTGACTACGCCCCTGTCCTGGAGTATTGTTTCAATGAATACCATCCGTAAGGAAGCGCATCTGCTTGGTTTTCATGGTCGTGCTTTTGCCCATAAGCCTTTGATCACAAAGTCCAACCGCGCTGCTCGGTTAATGTGGTGCATAGCACATTGAAATTGGACCGTAGATCAGTGGAAACGGGTTCTTTGGAGCGTCGAATCAAGGTTCACCCTTACCGTTCGGATGGCAGGGTCTAGGTCTGGCGTCTGCCTGGAGAACGTCTCCTGCCAGAATGCATTGTGCCAACAGTCAAGTTCGGCGGAGGTGGAATTATGGCCTGGGTGTGTTTCTCCTGGTATGGACTGGGACCCTTGGTCCCCATTCATGGTAAGCTCAACGCCGATGCCTACTGCACTATTTTGGATGACAATGTGCTGCCTACATTGTGGCAATTTTACGGGTTGGACCCCTGTTACTTTCAGGACGACAATGCCAGTTGTCATGTTTCGAGGTTAACCAAGGCTTGATATGGTGCCAATGGAGTTCATCGAATGGACTGGCCTGCCCAGAACCGCAGACCTGAACCCTATCGAGAACCTCTGGGACGAGTTGGATCACCGAATTAAGGGGTGCACTACCCGTCCAAAATCGGTGAAGGAACTTCTATGTCTACTCCAAGCCAAGTGGAAGACAATACTACTAGCTGTAATACAAAGACTTGTGGAAAGTATACCCCGCAGGGTTCACGCTGTAATTGCCTCTCGTGGAGGCTCTACTAACTATTGATTTTGAATAAAGTTAGTTTTTCTTTTCTATCACAGGTGTCCAAATACTTATTTGTAGACAGTGTACATAGCCTAATTCATATTCTATGATAAATAATTTTTAATATGCGAAACCAACGTCCCAGACAGCACAGCAAACTTGCAGCAAGCTTGATTTATCAAGTCAATAAACTTGAATTAAGCTTGAAAAGTTCAAGCGTGTAAGCTTAATGCAAGCTTGAATCAAGTGTTCTACACAGTATCTAGTACAGTATCTAGTTTACACTTGCCCAGCTTGCATTAAGCTTGACATTTCAAGCTTGAGATAGCAAGCTTAATTTCAATCTTAAAAATTTTTCCTAAAAAAATTCCTAGATACACGGGGCGCCGGTCGGCGAACTCGCCCCACATATTTTATTTTGCCACGCATTTTCCCCTCTACGCTGATATTTCAATTTAATTTAATCTGTTTCCATCAAGTGTCCGCGGCTAGATTAGAACCCTGGACCTTTGAGTTGGGAGGCGAGCGTCCTAACCGTTGCGCCAATCTGAGTCGGGCTGATATGACTAAAGTTTGAAGTGACTGTTAGGGTTATTTCTGGCCAGATTGATAAGTGGCCGATGTGTTATTTGTTTCTTTTCTTTTTTCACGGGATGCATCAAAATTAAAATAATGTTATGTGTGATTTAGAGACTCTACTAATAGGGAAATAAACATAATATAAACTTAACACCAGCACACGTTTTAAAACTTTCAGTATCGCGACACTCATGTTGGGCAATGCTGAACAAATTCGTGAAAAACGACTGATTGAAATCAATTTCGTAGTATAATTGTATTTTATTTTGAAGAATTTCCATATTTGGAAAGATAGAATCTTTTTTTTTTAATTCTATGGTCAAGTACATTTATGACTGATGATAAATTATTTTGTAGCGGCCGAAAACCGCCTCATTGTACCACCCAATAAAGTGAAGTATATTAACTAACTAAATTGTGTTAATTATATTAAAATTTATTTTTCGGCTAATTAATTAGTTAATGGAATTACTTATGTTACTTGGATGCAAATAAAACTAAAACTCACCTCGTGTTACATTTCAGATGAGCTTATCCCATTCATTCCTTCCCCTTGCGTGTTCTAATGTCCAGGTTTTGTGCGATAATAAAATAAAGCACAAATTTTACGAACTTTACTTTATTTAATATGACCAATTTGAGAAAACGCTAGAATTTTCAATGTCCATTCTCCTTCTCGCCTACAGCGACAGATGGCACCATCAGCGCAAAGCAATAATCAAGCTAATGGATTGAACTGTCAAGCTTGTATTAATACGTCAAATTCAAAGAAATGTCAAGCTTTATTTAAGCTTATGTGCTGACTGGGGTAGGAAATTTATCTCTTAATCGAATACTTTTTTGGAGGGTGCACTTACCATAGATTTGGGAATACCTAGATTGCTCATCCAAGGTTCCTAATCGTGTGCTTTTTGTTGCCAAAAACGCACCCCATTTCTGCCACTATCATGGCTGCCGTCGATGTAAAATAGAACATTCATTGCATTACTTCAGAAAAATAAATAAGTTCGAGGGAAAATATTTCGATACGAGTACTTTTTAAAATACAGATCTTTCTAAAATGATTGAAAATACCATTATAATTTAAGTTATTGCCATTCTGCGCATGCCACTATCATGGCTACCGTTTGGAGGCAAGAAGTTTTCTCTAGCTATGCTCAATCTAGAGATTCCTATATCTATGGCACTTTCAGCTTGCTTTCTTGGAACCGTGGCTGACAAGAAAGACAGGCTGCGGTGCTGACATTTGGTCAAACCCCTTTTACCCTCGCAGAGTCATGTGGCTTAAGAGGTGTGGCCATCTCGGTCCGAGATAGCCACAGTAAGATGGCCACACCCCCTAGGTCGCGTGACTCTTCGAGAGCAAAAGGGGTGTGACCAAATGTCAGTACCGCAGCCTGTCTTTCCCGTCAGCCACAGTTGGAACTACAGTACTTTGCTGGAAAGTACTAAAAAAGCTATTTACAGTTTATACAAACTATAAACAGTTTTTTTTTTCCTTTAAAGAAATAAAAGAAAATAACTACTAGTTCTTATTTTCAAAGTTTTTTTTTTCCTGCACTCGGTAAGACGGGTGTAATTTATTTTCTAATTGGTATTATATTCTATTCTTCTATTATAATCTATTTTTTAGTAGTAGTTATAATCTATTTTCCATTGCTAAACGCTTAAGAGCTTAGGCATTGCCGTCACCATATGTTTGCAAGGCCGGAGGCAATCAATGTTTTATTAATTAAATATATGAACAAATAAGAATTGTTTGGAAACTATTTAACAATTGATTCATTCGTTGTGATTTACCTTCCTTGCTTAATTTAAAATTTTAAACCGATTTTAAAAAGAAGTAGGTTATCATTTCGTCAGAATCTCTCTTTTTTATGTTCAGCGATAAATTTTTACCATGTGATCCGATTTCGATATTTTTTTTTTTATTCGCAAGGGTGTGTATTAAGTGTAGGCCCATATTAATGTGGTCAAATTCTGATGATATTTTCATTCGAAAAATAGGAAAAAATATGTTTTTAAACCATTGCCTAAAGGACTGCTAGTAAAGCTAGTAACTGTAAGTCAAAAAACGCCAAGTTTGGGACCAAAAAATTAAGTTTCCAAAACTAAATTTACTAAATCGATAATTTGTTTGAGTTGAAAATAGCGGTATAATTTTAAACTTGATTCACGATTTTATTTCCGTTGGATCTGCCCTGGAGGTAAGACGTACATTTATTTTTATCTTTCAGCTGTTTGTGAGTAACATACTTTTTTGGTGTTTTCTTAGCTTGTATTATTGCTAAATGCTTGATTTCACTATGGAATTAGCTCTTGCTGAAGTTTGAATGCGAAAAATAAATATTCAGTTGGCTATTTTAGTGGTTTACCAGTCATGGGTAAGAAAGCGTTGTTAGAATAATGTATTTCATTCAAGGGCCATTTCATACTTTCAATTCAAGGGCCTGATACAACAATTATGGATGCCACTGAGAAACTACAGGCATTTTTATTGAAAATGTCACTCTGGAAAATTAGACTTCAAAATGGGATATATGCAAACTTTCAAATGTTGGACGAAGTGCTTTTTGAAAATGGATCTCGGCAAGACAGTTTGTTATTGAATAACTTGAAAAATGAAATCTGTGAACACCTGGAAGTACTTCAAGTTTCATTTGAAAAATCTTTCAATTCGGATGGAATAAATATAAAAGATGAGTTGTGGATTCGTAATCCTTTTCTTTGTGATATTGACTGTATCGATGACATGAACCTTGCCAAAGATGAGCTAATTGATTTGAAAACAAAGTCGTCCTTGTTAAAAATGGATTTCGATTCAAAAACTCTTAGAGAGTTTTGGTCTTCTTTAAGAGAAGCCTACCCATTGCTTGGAAAATGAGCTATGGCAGCCATTATTCCGTTTGCTACAGTATATTTTTGCGAAGCGGGATTTTCCACACTTGTCATAAAAACAAAACATCGAAATCGACTGAATGTCGAACATGATATGCGCGTTGCTTTGTCGAAAACCATCCCTCAATTCAATCTGTTAATCAAGGAAAAGCAGCAACAGCCTTCACATTAAAAATTTTAATTTCTTCAAATTTTTAATACTATTGAAATAAAAATATTTAAATAATTAAATAATAAAACAGAATATATTTTGTAATAAATGATGTTTAAGCAATTTTTTTTCACAGAGGGGGTCCGTGACATATTTAAAATTTTTAAAGTGGTCCATTGTGCCAAAAAGGTTAAGAAACACTGGTCTAGACGATACGACGGGTCGTGAACCAACCCGGCCTGCTTGTGCACTCCGAAAGAGGCCTACGGACGTTTCCTCATTGGTTAGATTCGGCCGTTAGATGACGTATCTAAGTGCTGGAACCAATAACTGAGCATCCGTAGGCCTCTTTGGATGACTCATCGGAGTGCATAAGCAGGCTCTGTAGAATCACGATTTCCCCGAGTGAACCCACGATATGGATCCGGGGGAGGGGGGGGTTAGCCAACCCCTTTCTTCAATCTCGCTCTACAAGATTTCATTTTACTGTAGATACTCCAAATTTCCTTGCCCCTAGCACCCTAGTTGAGAGGATCTTAAAATCTGTAGTTCTCAAATACCCCCAACCTAACAAATGTCTGACGGAGTACTCCGAAATAGCGCCTCTCCAATTTATCGTCATGGACATTACATCGTATTCAGGGCAAAGCCCTTCAAGAAGGGGCACAGACTGTTAATGTTAATGCTTTCAGGAACTCTTGTTGCCCAACTTCATGCTCAGCGAGTTTAATTTGTCTTACATCGAAAGTTACCTAACGCTAGGTAATACTTCCATTGATTTAACGCGTATCAGAAATCTCGATGTATCCTGTATGCCATTAGTTTCGTACTTTTTGTATCACAAACCTATTACTATTAACAAAGTTATAACGCAGTAATTATTTATTTACCTGATTTCTTTCCTGAACCCTATGCAACTCAAAGGAAATATTACTCGTTACATAGACGTTTTCGCGTAAAACATCTTATAATAATTTACGATTAATAAATTTTCTTAAAGCAATAATACTACTGTTTTTATAGAATAATTTTTTTTAGAATTCAAAACGTTTTTTCGCAAGTAAATTCCGTTTTTTAGTTAGAATTTTAAATTTTGGAGGAAAAAAATCTGCCTGTAGTTAAGTTTTTTCCTTGTGGTAAAAAAGTTTATCTTTATATAATAATATGATATTTGTGTGTGTGTGTGTGGGGGGGCATATTTGGCATCGAAGCGGGCGGCAGAAACCTACGCTTACGTCACTGGTGCTGAGTCCTTCAACGCTACGCTTGAATGATCTACTGGAGCGATTGCACAGCGCATTCAAAGATCCATGCTCAGAAGCAACACTGGCCACAAAGGGAGAGTACACTGAGCTCTTTCGGTAATGTGAAGGGAGCGAAGAGATTAAACCTGGGTTCAATCAAGGCCCGTTTAACCTCTGAAGTGAGGGGAAGCTCAGTCTCATTTCGGGCCCCCCCCATCACCTTTTTGTTTGGAAAAAAGTAAAGTTTTAATGATTTTCTTTCATAAAAAAGAAATTTCATTGATTTAATTAGTTCTAATGATTTCCTTTGAAAAAAGCATTTTATTCATTAATTTGAAAATTTTCTTTGATAAAAATATTTTATTCATTAATCTTCATAATAGTTTAGTTCATTGTAACGAGATTTTACAGTATTTTTGAAATTACTTTAAACATTAACAAATAACTAAAAATATTTCATTACCTTAAAGTAAATAAAAAACTTTGTAAAAAGCACACATAAGAGGTTATAGGTAAGAAGATACGTATGTTCGTTTCGGCCAAAAATTGTTTTGGCCTTCGTCAGTCCAAGCCCTCGTTACAAGGAACACAGGGAACTGAAAAGAGATAAACAAGCAAGCCTATAACCTCTTATGTGTGTTTTTTACAAAGTTTTTTTATTTACTTTATCGTTTAACACCAGTAATTTGAGTGTTTTTTCCATTTCATTACCTTACTGGAACATTAAACTTTATTAATTTAGTCCTATTTTTCATTAGGCATGGCTTTTTTCAGGAATTCTTTGTTTGTTTTGATGACATCATAAAAATCACAACACAGAAGTTGAGAATTGATTTTGAGATTTAGAAGATGTTTAACATTACATATTAAAAGTCTACGCCTTTCTGCCGGCCAAATATTCCCCATAACAGAAAAAAACTCTACACCGCAGTAGATGTCCCAGGCAAAGACATCGCAAACAACTAATTTAGAAATGTTGCGACATGAAGTATCAAGACTTCTGAAAAGCACCACTTCTCTTCATTTACAATAACTTAACTGTTTACAATAACTTAAAAAATCATTTAAAAACAAAATTTTGAATTTTTATCGCAGTTTTTCAGTCATTTTCAGGCCCCCCTTCAAATTCTGAGGGGAAGCTCAAGCTTCACGAGCCTTTTCAGTAATCAGGCCCTGGGTTCAATGACGGATTAAACTCTCTAAAAAGTTCGCAGATTTTTACTTTCAAGTGTACTAAAGTGAGGGGAGATTGTTCCATAAATTACAGGAATTATACCACGACATTCTTTTTAATCGATTACAGGATCATCTGTAGTGCGACGAACGACGGCACGAGATTGCGCACTGAGACTCAACATCTTGGTAATTGAAATCTGGTCAAAGGCTACCTTTTGGTTTGGTCGGAAAACGCCGCAATCTACACTACGCAGATTTTGCGGGATCGAAACTGTACGATTCCCTTCAAATTGATAACATTTGAGCATTTCATAAAACAGAAAATGTTGGTCACCAAGCACCAATTCATGTTATTTTTTGTTAGGTTGATCAAAATATTCTTTTCAAATACTCTATGTGGTGGAGGGCAGGCACGTAGGGAGAGTTGTCCAAAATGGGGACGCTAACATATTTTGGCCTGCCAAAAAAAAAAAATATTTTAAAGAAAAATAAATTCAAACTATTTCCTATTTAGAATAGGTCCTATGCTATCAGAACACGAAGTTTTTAGTTCTAAAAAATAATTAGGATGAGTTAGAAAAATATTTTTCTGAAAAATGAGCTAAGTCCCCATTTTGGACAACCGGTTGGGTAAAATGGGGTATTTATATAAAACAATGAATATTCAAGGTTTAATTCGAAAATTTATCAGGAACACTTATTTGGTGACAGAAAGGGATTTTAAAATGGCAAAATAGGAATACAAGATAAATGTTCACTATTGTTTCATGCATTCATTAGCTTCCTACAGCCAAGTAATTAATTACAAAAGTCACATATGAAAATTACATCGCCTTTTTCTGCACTTGAACAGGCTTCATGTGCCCAGCCTCGACATCTGTTACATTGAATCCACCCCTCTTTTGAATTTTCATACAGGTCATTTCAAAAGATGCACACATCATCACTCTCCTGCTCCTCATCAGATGATGTCACTGGTTCTGGTGCCGTTTTAGAAATCCATAAAGCCAATCTTTTCCCGTCGTTCTCTTTTCGTTGTTAAAGACATGGGGAATATTTTTTTTTTTTTTTTTTTTTTTTTTTTTCCCAGCTAACTCAAATGCTAGCGCTCTTAAATCTGAGAGCGTAATGCCAAATAACCTCTCTTCTAAATGTATCAGATGTTGCACTAATTCCTTCTCTTCGGTTTCCGAAAAAACTGTTTTGTATCTTCCTATCCCTTTTCCAGCAGCTGCTTCAGAAGACAACTTCTTCTGTCAAGCCTCTTTCACTTTCCTCTCTAGAGTTGTTTGAGGAACACTATAGGCTTTAGATGCTTTCCTGTAGCCCATATTGCCTTCCAACACTTCTTGGATTGCTCGAGACATGCTCTCCTGAGACCAGCTTTGTCGACCAGTTTTTCTTTGATAGCGCCCCATTATTACACATCTGAATAAAAGATAATGCGTAAAATAAAATACCTGAATATAAAATATCTAACAAAAAAAAATTAGTTAAAATCATTTTTTAACTATTCATTTCACATTTTATATTCTATATTTTTATATTCTATTTTTAAAATTTAATTTATAAGATATTTTCTCTTAAATACCTATATGTGCCACATAAAAAATCACGTGTACTCAACTAAAATACTTAAAGAAATATCACTTATGTATCACATATTAGTCATAGAAATGAAGCATAACTGAAGTATTTCAATAATATTCCATGGCGTCCAAAACGGGGACGACCCCGTTTTGAACTACCATCGATGTCCCCATTTGAGCCGCCAGTGACATATTTTTTTTAAAATGGTGTCTCTTTGAACAGTTCTTAGATAACTTATCGAGAAATATATCAAAATGTAACTTAAATCTAGAAGAATCAATGTTGTACTTACCAAAATTGAATATTCCGAGTTGACTTGATAAGGTCCAATACAGTAAGAGGTGCAAATCGGACAAAAAAAGTGAAAAAAATTTGAAAACTTCCTACAAAAGAACAAACCGTCAAACATGTTCACAACTCGATTCAATATGGCGCATAGACGATAAGGAATGATATACATGTATTGTACCTAGCGTTGCCAGGCGTTCGGATAAAGCCGGACATAGTTAGGCTTTTGGATTGCGTGTCCGGCCAAACTGAACGGTATCTGGCTTTTGTTAGGCTTTTTACTGGTGGCTTCGGCTGATGAGTCATAAAGTACTTGAACTGATTTGGCATTCGATGTTATTTATATTTCTTTAGAATTTAACAAGATTCGTGGTAATCATCAAAAAAGCTTGATTTCACCTACAATTTTTTGATGTACCTATTAATACTGAGACAAAATCCTCAATAGACATTTCGTTTAAAAACTAGAAAAACTTTAAAGCTTTCTCTAACATTTTTTAGCTATATTTCATTATTATTTAAAAAAAAAAGTTTTTTCAGAGAAAACTTTTTGTATAGAAAGTTTGTTAAAAATCCCTATTTTGAAAATAAGAAAATGTTCATGCGACGTTAAGTAATTTGTAGAATTTGTTATGATTGTTCTGATACGAAAAGTGCATAGCAGGAATCTGATTCAGTTTCATACGCATGGGCGTAGCCAGCGAGGGGCAGCTGCCCCCCCCCTAAAATGAGCTAGTCATAGGGTCTGATTATGACAAACCGGGCATTCTCCGGTTAGACACCATGTCCTGCCCCCCCCCCCCCCTAATGAAAATCCTGGCTACGCCCTTGTTCCTACGATATGTAGATAACATTTTTCAAATGTTTAATAAGTGTGTATCACATTTCCCTAGATTTTGCGATAATAATAATAAAAAAAAATTATTAAAGATTTTTATTGTATTTTAACACTAATCATATTTTGTTCTTTTAAAAACGTGACACAAAGCTAGTCCATTTCATCAGGTTTCGCTTTCCCAGTTGACTGGCCTCAATTTCCGCAAAGGGGGAAAAAACGAAAATAAACGGAATGGTGGTGGAGTACGTGACCTAAATCTTGTCTACTTGGTATTTTCTTTGGATTTATCCAGCATACCTGGTTTTTTCGAAAGAAACCAAGGGCGCCCGCTGCCACTTATCTCGGAGGGACAGGTTCAGGGGCGTTTTCGGCGGAAAAGAGATTACGTGACCAAAACTGAGGATGGTAGCAATGCCGAATTAAACATTTTTCTTATAACCATTGACAGATCATCGCCCAGGCCAATAAAGCCCAGTTCTAGAGGGTGCTAAATAATTAGAAACATGCTTTATATTCTTAGGGAATTTACCATCTAAATTATTTGAAATAATACTGGCCATTGAATAAACACACATCGACGCTAACAAATTAAAAGGAAGTCAAGTCCCACCAAATATATCGTTTATGAAACATTTTCAAATGTAATCTCAATATGGAACATAGTATTGGAGGACATTTTAAGGGGTTCTAACGCGTATTCACTTCACATCTGGAGAAAACCAACCGAAACTCCAGACCGTTAGTTAGATCGACAGCCTCGGGATAGGTCCGAACCCTGGACCTTCACACTTCAGCCATTCACCATGTTCAGTGTCTATCCATTCGGCCATAGTGGGAAAAATGACATTCCAAATTTTAAGTACTTGCGGTGTAAGTTCTTAACTATGTTTACCTGTTGTTTAAAAAAAAAAAAAAAAAAAAAAAAAAAAAAAAAAAACTTTTTACCTATTTTAGTAAATTGTAGTACATTCGAATGTTAAATGGCATATAAATGCCCCCTTCACTTTAAATAGACTACTTTTTGATAAGCCAAAAATGTGCTTTTTATATTTTTGGGAATATAAAAAGAACATTTTATGTAGGGATATCCGGAAAGTATCCAGTATCCGGCTGATATTTCAATATCCGAAATACCGTCGGATATCCGAATCATAACTACCGGATATCCGGCTTTATACTACTAAAGTTCTATGTATAATATGCATGGAACAGGATCAAGGGCGCCGGCAGAATCATTTCCAGGGGGGTGCACCCAAGATATATACAGGGGCCTAGCCAGGGGGGGATATCGGGATATATCCCCCCCCGAAATTTTTTCCTGGCTACGCGCCTGGATATATATATATATATATATATATATATATATATATATATATATACATGATGTTCCTGAATTCATAGGCCAAACTTTAAGAATAAAATGCATATAAAGAATCATATTATGTATAGCAGATAAGCAGTGTGGGGTTAGAAATAAAAAGTGTAGATGGAAATATAGCAAATGCAAAAGAAATGAAAAAGCTCTACTTGTAAAGGCTCAAATGTCCTGGTAGCGTCTAGCAAGTGATTGGCGTACCCTTTCAACGCCGAGAGATGTTGTCCAAGAGAGATGTTGTTCAACGCCGAGAGATGATTCCAAGATGCCGGGTGTTCCACGAATGGTTGCAGCGGTTATTAAAGTTTTGCAATGAGGCCCTCATCTGTATCTGTGTCGAGTCTCGTAAACGAGTGCCTTGATGTGTCCCCAAAAGCAAGATTCGATGCTCGATTGCTGGCCAAGAGTATAGTTCCGTTTGTCCAATCCATCGGAGGTCAAAGATGACAATGAGGTAATTACGCACATTATTTGCGAACTAGGCTGGAGCCCTATCGTGCTGAAACTATCTACATTTTTCATTTCCGACCAAACGTTGCAATGCAGAAAAATGCTTCTTTGTATGTATTTTAACTACCTTCAGGGACACCCTGTATACATACATATAAAAAATGAGACTATTTGGCGTTTGGAGGAAGAAGAATCTTGACTGGAAAATGTAGCATCAATATGTGAAATAAACATCGTCGTAGTTATTTTGTCGCAGCTGAAAAGTAAAAAATCTTTAACTATTAAGTTGGCCTAATTAATAATACCTAAATTTAAGTATAGTATAATTAATTATTTAAATTATATGCAATTTCGATAACATTGTTTTATATTTAAACAGACTAATTTTCCCAGAAAAACTGAAGCGAAATGTATTTTCTCTAGCATTAATGTCTATAGCTTTTTTGGTTTAGAGGTTTCCGCCATGTCCAGTGCTGAAAATGGTAGATGACTAAAATGTGAAGGTCAATAGTTCTGGCCTGCCGCGCGGCGGTCAATCTAACGGTTTTGAGCTTTCACCGGTTTTCTCTACATGTTACATGAATACGCGTTAGAACCCTTAAAAAGTCCTCTGTCCAAGGCAACCCTCTTCCTTCCATGACAGATACCCCATGAGCAGGTTTACCTTAAGTTCATCTAATAGTTTTTTAGTTTAAATCTCAGAAAAATTAATTCTATAATGTTAAAAGGAATGTTAAATTTTAAGCGTTAAGTCCTAAAATAATTGCATTTAATCATATTCACAACAGAGTCTCGATATTTCTAGTTTTCCATACATCTCAGTGAAAAAAATCAGTTTAGCTCCCAAATAATGACCAACACGTATAAAACAGGAGATTTTTTTTATTGCAGGCAAAAATTCAAATACTTGGTGCTCCCGGAAGCCCTATCACTATCAGAAATTCCTCTCCCAAAGAAAGTGGGTGTATTTTTTTCTGTAGATGCCCTCATAGACATTTCTGTGCGGTGTTGACATGCTGCTTTGGCAAAGGCTCGGTACTGCTGTACGGAAACGAGTCAATGTGTCAATTCAAAATAATTGACTATAATTTTCCGATATTATTAACCTGCTCTAATCAGTAATGTGATAATATGTAACTACATTTTTCATTTAAATATGCACTCAAATGACAAAAATTGTATTATTTCCATTTATCTGTTTATTAATTTACTTATTTCGATAGTTCGAGACAAGACTACCTCGAATATTATCGAGACTATTTCAAAATATTTTTTCCTTATTGCGGGCACATGCCGTGAGGCATTCAACACGAACGTAAGCATTGGTCAATACATTATGAAGGCTCATGTGCGTGCGACAACATTATCCCAAGATAAAAATGTGGATGAACTCTCAAAAGTTTAAAATTTATGTACAATGGTAGAAAATATTGAGCCATAAACACAGGTCTAAACAACTAATTTAATGCGACAGTTACACGTAGAATTCAAAATATCACACACACATTCAGGCTCTTTCTTTCTTTTTTCTTTTTTTACTGTCCTAAGGGTAAAACAAATTACTTATATTTTCAAGTTAATTATACTTTTTTCAAACTCCAGGGGGGTGCAAGTGCACCCCCCTCCCGGCGCCCATGAACAGGATGGAAAATTATATTTGAACATTCTTGAAAAGTGATACATAAAACAGAGGGATGTATTTTTTAACTGAAAAAACAGCAAATTTAACGCTGGAAATGGATCATTTAAAATAAACGCACACTTTCAACATTTGTAACTAGTTAGGCTCAGGGACGTACCCAGGAAAAAATTTCGGATGGGGTCCAAACGGTGAAAAAGGCAGAATTTTTCACAAAAAGACTTCATCATTCTTATTTTGTTAACAAAAACTGAAATTTCGGGGGGCGGGGTACCCCCTGGGTACGTCCTTGGTTAGGCTAATATTTAGAGTTGATTTCATGCTGCAAAGTGCCGCTTAGCGGACATTTTCTAAAAAAAAAAAAAAAAAAAAAAAGAATCTTACGGGCATCTCATGTAGTGTCTATGTGCAAATTTGGAGACGCCCTTCTCATCCTTTTCAGCTGTAGATTGCTTTTTACAGGGGAAGTTTAATTATAATCACTGTGCAGTATCATTTGAAAAATATGTGCATTCAGTGTATGTGATTTCTCTCAGGGTAATTTCAGAAATAACATAATGATACACTCTCTCCCCATGGAGTTTCTCCGATATATTTAATTTGCTCCACAAATCCGATAATTAACAGAAAACTCCGATTATTCTGCCTTCAAAATTTATTTACAAAGGCACTGAGAAAATTTTCAATCTTCATCCGTTTTCTAAATGACAATCTTTTACTCAACATTCCTTTATTGAAGTCTCCAATACCTAATGATTAAAAATTAATCTTTATTTTACATATTTTTTAATCGAATTTAGTTATTTAAATTCATTTATGATTTTCTGCAAGTTCCAATGGATTTTTAAAGTTAAGTCTACTTAAAATATGTACATTTAAAATGTGTTTGTGAAGTATTTATTAATGAAAATTATAACATGGCTGCTTGTGCAGATAGCCATGTTGTAACATGGTATTTTACTAGTTTAAAATAGTTGTTTTAGTTATTACTACAGTATTGTGTATGACTATCACTCCATACATAAAGTACTTTGACGAATATATATATATATATATATATATATATATATTGTGTGTGTATGTATGTCGAAATGTCACAATCAAGAGTAAAAAAAGTGAAATTGTCCTAAAATTCGGGAATTAATGTTTGAAATGATTTTTTTTTTTTAAATGAATTTCCCACCCCTCTATTTTCTCCCCTTATGGTGCCGTATAAATTTTTGTACTGTGAAAGAATGCTCGTATATTTTAGAAGCTAAACAATTAAACAGATTTATTTTTGTTTTTTAACTGGCAGTTAAAAAAAATATTTTCGATTAAAGAAATTTAATGCATAATCTGAAAAATTCTGTTTCATATCTGTATAAAACCACAAAAGAAAGCATGATAATTTCATTAAGAGATTTACTTTTTAATTATCAATCTCTAAAAGTAATTTAACTTAAAATAAAACTAAAAATGACTTAATGTAAATTAATATTAAATTATTAAAACAGACCTATGTTTAGAAAAAATTAACACTCATCTATCATGGGTATCTTATCAAAATAGATATCTTTTTCTTAAATAAATAAAAAAAGTATGCATTTCTTTTTGAAAATAATCTGCAATTGCAGATACATTAATAAATGTGTCTTGGTTAAAATTTATTCGCTTCTGCTAGTAGTGCACACATAAAAACTATTTTAACTTTTAATATTAAGTAACATTTTTTTATGTATATATATGAAGGCGAAGGGTCCACGGGAAGAACGAGGAGAGCCCAATACAGCTGATTTTCCAAAAAATCGAAAGGCGCACGGGACTTACCACGTTCTTCCCCAGTAAACTGTAACTTTGGCTATTTTTTCAGCGTATTCTCATCGTTCTTTCCCCTTATGGGTTCGGAGATTAATAGTGCCACTAACGAACAACAGAATGCAGTAGAAACCTCAACATTGACGAAAAGTGGACTCTCATCGTTCTTCCCGTGGACCCTTCATATGTAAAGATTTTTAGTTTTTGTAAATTATAAGTCAATTATTAAAAAATAATTTAATGATATGTAAAACATGTTTGCTATTTATTGTTATGATGTCATTACTTTTTTAAAAAAATGGAAAAACACACTTGATAACGAGAAACATGTTTAGTGCCGATTATCCGTATCCGGCAACCAAAGGAGCTTCGGATATCCGGTATCTGGCAAAATCCCTATCCGTTGCATCCCTAATTTTAGGAATATAATATATACTCCTCATCATATAATAATACAGTAAACTCATCATCATAAAATAAAAACAGCTCCACCATGGCTGAGTGGATAAGTCACTCGAAATGGTAGACTGCTGAAGTGTGAAATTCCCGGGTTCGGGTCCCATCGCGCGGCTGTCGATCTAACGATCTGGAGCTTTGGTCGTTTTCTTCAAATGTAGCGTGAACAGGCGTTTGAACCCCCTAGACAGTCTTCCCACCGAGGCACCCTCCATCCTAGGCAGATCGACCCAGAATTGCATTGCTATAACCAAGCCGTAGCCAAGGGAGGGTTTTGGGGGTTCAAACCCACCCTGAAACTTTTAGGAGCATGTCTGTAAGAGGGTATTCAAAACCCGTCACACTGAGACATAAAACTTGAAACCTCCCCCCCCCCCCGAATTTTTTTTCTGGCTACGATATTGGATAACAACAATACACTCATATAATAAACATTCACAGTTATATTAAGAATATTACATTCTTATATTTTTATAACTCTATAAAAATCTTAAAATAGTGATTTTTTTAATATGTGAAGAAAACTCATATTTTTGGTTAAAAATTGCTTTAATACCCATTTTGAAAATCGAGTTAAAACACTTTTGACATACTTAAACACAAAGTTCCTTCAGCGGTATTTAAAACCCTTTAATTATTAAATCTTAAATACTGAATTTTCATTAAATTTTTTTTATTAAATTTTGTAAATTTTTAGTGTTTAACATACTGAAATTTGGGATACTATTCGAGTCCAGTGGCGTCGTGTGTGTGTTTGTGTGTGGGGGGTGCAATAAAAATAAATATAATGAAAGACACATATTCTGGGCACCTGTAGCAATAAAATGTTAATGTGTTACTTCATCCATGGGCGCCGCCAGAATATTACATTAATTCATTGAAATATAAACTTCCTCAATTCAAATATATCTGGGTAATTTTCAAAATTCGGCGCCATTGGCTGTCAGTGTGAAAAAAAAAAAAATTTCTTTTTACAAGTTATATAAATAACAGACACGTCAAACAAAAACATATAAAAAAATGAAAATCATTTTTAAACTGATATGATTATATTATAAGTACTAAAGGACTCTATACTTAATGTAATTTATCTCTGCATTATTTTGTGCTAAACAAACACAAGTGTACAAATTTCAAAGAAAATGTCCGGTAACAGACATGACAAATTTCATCAAGTCTGATAATGGAAAAATGTAAAAAAATTAAATAAAGGAAAAAATATGATTAATATCCAAATGATGTTCAGAAACAAGGTATGCTATGGATAAAAATTACTTATTTTTGAAATCATATTTTTGCTTCTTAAATTTTCAAATGGCATCCAATTTTGAAAATGGCCCATCTATCGAACTATGAAATCATAAAAGGTCAAAAGACGAAATACTAGCGAAAGCAAAGCAAGCACATGGTCGCCAAAATCGGGAGGAGTTTTCACGTGCAATCTGATGCAATACTTTGTTTACTTTTAAATATTACTTTAATTGATCAAATTAACAGCTAGGATACATTTTGAAAATATATTTTGAATATTAAAATTTGTTTATTTTTACTAAAAGTTTTATTAAAAATATTTCATGTAAAAGTTATTTTCATTTTATTCACAGGTCCGCATTAAAATTACGCAAGTCAGGCTTACTGTGTTGTTGTCATTATCGCTCTTCTTGGCGACATAAATTTAATAATAGTTTTAAAGAATTATTAATTACTCTCGCAGAAAAGTTCAGAAATTAGATAATCTCATCTAAACTTATCTAAATATTTCTTCGGGTACATATAACTGGTTTCTTTTAATGCATTTAATAATAAAGTAAAGTAATCTCGGAAAACAAAATTGGCGACTTTTCGAAAACCGTTGGGTAACCTTTCAGGAAAATGCCATAATAGCCGCCATTTTAATTTAGACAGTGAAAGAGAAATGTTATCAATTCCGTATGCGATCATGAGTTCTGTAACCGAGATAATAATGAACGAATTTGATAAAAGTGACTTTGATTCTCAATTTGATTTCTTTGAAAGCAACCATACGAAGAGATTTTATTCATGTCCTTATATTTTAAAATCTCCCAATTGGAAAAAGAAGCGACCTGGTATCAACATGTTTTAGAGAGGTTTGATTTATGCTATTTTGTGTATAAACATCTATCAATATGTCTTCTTCAAGTTTAATAGATTATTTAACTGAGAAGTTTTACACATATTCTTCAAAAATGAGAGTCGATCCATTTCATCACAATACTTCTTCATTTTTAATGAGTGGTAACAGTGGTGTTCAGCAGTTAGACCTGTCAAGAATGCTTTGTGATATCCAGGAAAATATTCTTGATGTTCAAAATAGTTCAGATTTTTCATTGACTTCTTTCAACACCTTGCTTCGCCCTTCTGAAATATTAAGTGCTCTAAAAAGAATCAATGTTGCTAAACCTAGTTACTTACTAAACAGCCACACAGATAACTTGTTTTCACCTCATTTGTTCAACTTAGTTCTGGATTCTTACCGCTATAAATCTCCAGTTGATCCACTGACCATACCCTTATCCACTGTGTTCTGTGGTAGCCTTATCAAGGAGAGTTTTCTAAGCGATTTTGCACCGGGTCACAACTCAGAAACAGATAGCGATATGAAAAAGACTTGTAATCCACCGACGGTCGAATCCAAGATGTCAGTTGAGGTGAATCATTCGCCCACGGTGAAGAAGTCTGAAGAAGCGGCAGACGATAAACCCGACATCTCCCACTTAAGGTTAAATTTAGAGCTAACTCACCGCAAAACTAAAGAAATGAATAAACGATCAAAGAAACGAAGGCGAAGGCAGAAAAAAATCAGACTTACAAACTCTAGTAACTCCTCATCAGCTTCAGATGATGATGATGATCTTCTGTCTCCAATTACTAGTAGTGTGTGTTTGAGAGCTAAAACTCCAGAATTGGGGTGTACTGTTTCAGTTAAGCATACCTTGCAAATGTCTCCGCGTAAATCCCCGATTATTTTACCCGTGGAGAGTGATAGTAATGATGATCTTGATTGGGAAACTATTGAAGAACTCTCTACCACCAGCAATACTGACTCTAATGGTCTCTCATCCTCCGATTCTAGTCCTGTGAAGTGTTCAAGTTCTCCTGTGAAATACTCTGTGAAAGTAACGTCGAGTCTCGTGTCATTTGTAGTACCTGATAGTGATTCTTGTGACGACGATTCAGATTGGGACTCTTGTGGAACGGACTCATTTCCTGAAAGTACCGGGCTTGAGTTTACGGGACTCTTTCTCACCAATCTCTGTGTTCCTCAGACTTTACCATCTCAGCCTTGTGATAATTCAGTTGCTGCATCTGATGAGGAATGCGAAGAAGTTCAGCAGCTGAGGGCAGTTTTGCTAGCGGCAAATAGAAATTGGAATGAACATACAAAAGATATTGATAAGAAGCCAAAATCAGTTCCAAAGGTAGTATGCTGTTTTAAATGCATGTTTTTTTGGTACTTATGTATTATCCCGTGCTCATTCCTGCCGAAGTATTTTTTCGTCAAATGTTTTGGCAAATTGTCACCAATCGTATTCCGAACCATCAATAATTTCAAGTGTCCAGCATTTATCTTGGCAAAAAATCGCTCGTCCTGGCAGACTGCCAGTATAATACAGAAGTACTGGTTTTTCTTTATCAACTACCTGTTATACATTAAATTTCTGCTTAAACATAATGCATTTCATAATTGAAATGCATACATAGGCACGAGTGTTCTACGTTCATACTGATTATTGAGAGGTTAATGAACAGTGGTGGATCTAGGATTGGGTTAGGGGGGGGGGTTAACTTACTGGGTATTCAATAATTTGGGTACAGTTATCCAAGCTTCGCAACATTTGGCAAGATGTACATATTGCCGATATATTTTATTTTTCTGCCTACCTGTAGTATTGCGTAATTGAATTTCGAGAAAAGTGTGCAAATTTCTGATTAAATAAAATACTCGAACCTGCTAGGACTAACACTTCATACGAAAAAACAATGCCTGAAAAAATTAATTTAAATCATACCTCTTTTTTCCCCAATATCGTCATATTCCTTCTAATTATGCACCTCTTAACAAACTGCCTGATAGTGCTGCATGTACATTTTGTGAGTGTTGTTCCTCTTGAAATAGCTTGTTCTGGAGCTGTGCATTTATGAATTCTACCTGATGATTTGTGCTTTCACTATCATTAGACAAATTATCATTTTTCGGAATTTTCATAAAATAATCACCTATATTACGACTCAATGACCACTTTCTTTAGGCCATAATATCTCTGTTTTAATTAAATTCTACACTGGAACGGAGCTAGACAGAGAACAAATGAATCACACTAGTGCTTCACCCGAAAAGAACGACCAAGCGGCGACAGCAATTTCAATGGGTTAAGCTTTTGAAGCCTGCTTAGAAAGGACTACAGTAGTTCCAAGAAATTCTTCCACCTTTCCTAAAGAGGTGTAATTTTGTATAAACAGGAAATGTCCGAAAACCAGAAAAGGAAAAGTAAGTACTAATAGTATCCCCATCCCCGCACTATGTACATCAATCAGTGGCGCACACAAGGGAGGGGTCCGGACCCTCCCAAAAGAGTTGTCAATTTTCCTACATTAAATCATCATGTGGTTTTTGACTTTTAAATATGTTAGGAGACGTCACATTCATATTTTTAGCAATTAAGATAGATAAATAAAAGCACAGTAAAAGGGGGATTAGGATAAAACTATATAAAAATCCTCATTTTTTCAGCTGGTTGGTGTCAGATTTATGTATTGGGCCCCCTCCAAGAGAAAATCCTGTGTGCACCACTGACATCAATCATAAGGTATCCCACATCAGTACAGAATCCGAGAAGCACACTGCACAAGGCGTGCACAAAAACTGTTTATGTTTAACAGTGAATTATATGTACTAGTTCTCTGCCAGTGGTTGAAATTCGACCATAAAGCGTTAGTTTTTTAAATTTGAGCGTGAATAAAGTTCTGTCAAAGAGTATGTCTGAAGATTCCATATACAGTGGAACCTACTAACATGACCACCTTGGCTAAGAGACCATCTGTCTGTAGTGACCACTTTTGTACAATTTCACTTTACAACCACCACACTTTTCTGTGAAGACAGTGTTTTTATAAAAACTGTCATATTTTGCTAAATGCAAAGACAGCTTCAGCGAGTGGGGTCAGAGTTGGTCATTTCCCTCTACCGACTTGGATTTCACACGTTCCTGTACGATTTCACAGATTCAGTTTGCGTTTTGAGCAATTTAAGCTAATCTTAAAAGTCTAGTGGCACCCTCCGAAAATTCAGCCTAGAGCCGTCCTCGGCTAAAAGGCCTTTTATGTTCAGAGTTATAAAATCTTGAACTGTCGAATGATTGAACTCTACTTGCTGAGGAGTACCACTGACCATGTGTAAAAACTGGTTGCCTCATTAAATATGCACTTTTTTCGAATGATTGTCCTTGAGATTTATTTACTGCCATTGCAAAAACAGGTTTATTTGGAAACTGAGTTTTTTGAAAGATATGGTAAAAATAGTACCAGAATATTTTATAAGTGGAATTAAAATTCTTTTATTGCCTGAGGTTCCAGTTCAAACTCTGCAAGCAGTAGCATTACGATACATTAACTTGATGTGCATTCTTGTTTCATTGACTAATGCTTCCTTTGTATTTAAGTTTCTGATTAGTATAACGATGCAATTAACTTTCAATGCTAACATATCGGGTGGCAAACTATGGTATTTTTCGGTTAGCCAGACACAAATACTTTCTTTTTCGGGGAAACGTTTAGAGACTGCTTCTGAAACACTGACGTTCCCCCAAACAAAGCCAGAAATTTTAATCCGTATATGATATAGCATTTATATACGGAATTCAATATATACTAAAAAGAAATTTGTGTGTTTATTGGTTACATAATGTGGAATTGGGGAAAATGTGTGGAATTAAAATACAAAATTAAATCAAACTTCCAAAATAATGGAAAGGGATAAACTACTATATACAGGAAATCGCTTTAGGTTTGTAAGTATGTGTTGCAGATCACAATTATTCCACACTTTTTCACTTGCTCCTGGCTAACCAAAAAAAAAAAAAAAAACCCACTCATAGTGAAAGAATTCAAAAACACTACTAGATACTTATTGATTAGCAAATTATTTTATCATAGCTATTGTTATATGTTCTCTATTCCTCAGATATTCGATTAAGTCAGCATTAATAAAAGTTCAATCATCATTTTTAGGTTCTATTATAACAGACTTCAATATGTTATCTGAGAGTATGTTTTCGGAAATATTTCTTTCATTAGCAATCTTATTTTCATTCCCTATTAATTGCTGCGGTATTTCTTCAATAATATTTTCGGAGAAAATTTGCTTTAGCATACTGTGTAGCAGGATATTGTTAAGAAATTGTCGAACTGCAGTGTGTCAGTAGAGCATCTTTTGATTGCAACCTGCCCTGTTTGGTTCGTTTTTCCACAGCTTTAATAAACATGAAATTTAAAACACTTTGTGCACTTATCGACAGTCTAAAAAAGTTGCCAAGCACAGGCCTAAAGCACATTTTAGTCACTGGCATTTCCTCAAACTGGGGAATAATTTCACCTCTAGCAAATTTTGTTGTAATACTATAACCCTATCAGGGCCGTACC
Source organism: Cheiracanthium punctorium (assembly GCA_038373885.1). Taxonomy (NCBI): domain Eukaryota; kingdom Metazoa; phylum Arthropoda; class Arachnida; order Araneae; family Cheiracanthiidae; genus Cheiracanthium; species Cheiracanthium punctorium. The sequence goes on along the minus strand of JAWZYV010001663.1, from coordinate 162,609 downwards.
CAGAAAAAAATTTCGGGGGGGGGGGACACACCAAAAGGTGAAAAAGTCTAAATATTTCGCAAAAAGGCTTCATTATTATTATTTTTTTTTTTTTAACAAAATTTTAAATTTCGGGGGGCTGGTCCCCCCCCCCAGTAAGGCCTTGAACCGTATAGTACTGCTGAAACTTAGTGTTATTATTTCAAAATTGATACAACATTAGAACCATCGCCAGCCCTGTCGCAAAATAGTGCATGCCAAATCACTTCTATAATTTTTTTACGGTGCTCTAGCATATTACACAAAAAAATTAACATTTGCACAAACACCGCCGTACGAACTTTAACTGTGCCGAATTTCGCACTCATCCGTTCGTGCTGCAAAAGGGACACAAAGGTTTACCTTAGCATATTTATATATTCATAGATAGTTAGCTCGACTCATTACGTCTTTGCTGGGGGGGGTGAATGGACATCATCGCTCAAACACTGTTCTTTGTGCTTGCCACTAACCAACTTGCCATAACACGTTCTAACAATCAGCTATTCATGTATATATGGAAAAGGTGAGAACAATTTGGTTACTGATCATCCTTAAAAGAAACCGAAATGTTTCAAGGGCGAGATGAAATTTCGAGCGATTCCTTGGGATTCTGAGGTTTTGAAAATACCTGTAGCCTGGAAACGAGAGAATTAAAAGCCATTAATTGAGATTGAGTCTAAAAATCAAAGTGTAAATCAAAAAAGTAAATTAAAATTTCAAAACAACTGATTTTTAGACACTCAGAACAGAGTTTTGATGCTTAGTTAAAAACTATCTAGTGTAAATTCAGTTTCAATGGGGGGGCTGAATTGAATTTTTCTAGGGTCCTATTTTTCTGACTTTCAACACTTTATTTTTGTGAATTTCTATACTAAAATATAATAAAAGTAATTTTTTGTTGAAATAATTGATAAAACAGATTTAAATATAGGATAAAATGCCAATGAAGGGTCATTTTAATCAGTTGTATTTTTATGAAGGGGCTGCAAAATAGACCCAATTTATGTCTGCAAAAACCCCTGAGAGAAATTTTTCAGTCTAGCACAATCAAATTTTTTTTTTAAAGCTGTTAAAAAGTTGTATGATTTCCAAAAAGAACAGCCTTAAATGTATCCCACCCCCTCCAAAAAAATATACAGTAAAATTCCGAAGTAACCCCTCCTCCCACTTCGTTTTTTTGAAAAGCAAAACAATACATTTTGGGTAGAAGGACTATTATCTGGGGGGAGGAGGGGGCAGTAAACATACCTCAAAAATTGTTTTTAGTATTAATTCAGTGTACATAAGATAGAATAAAATAATTATTAAAGATATATATTTTTATTTAAACGATAATTAAAAGAATGGTAAAATCATACAAGCCGGTGCGCACCCCATGTAAACATGGAAACAGTCGCTGGAGCTTGGCGACTGTCGCCAACCATTTTCCACTATCAGCACATTAAAATTGCACATATATTCCACTAAAAATGAGCAACCAGTGGACCGTTTTTAACTAAAAAAACCTCAGTGGATTCAGCAACCTAGTTGTACAGCTATCTAAACTAGGCAACCTGTGGTCCGTTTTTGACTAAAAAAACCCTCAGTGGATTCAGCAACCTAGTTGTACAGCTATGTAAACTATGCAACCAGTGGACCATTTTTAACTAAAAAAACCTCGGTGGATTCAGCAACCTAGTTGTACAGTTATGTAAACTACGCAACCAGTGGACCGTTTTTAACTAAAAAAAAAAAAAAAAAAAAAACTACAACAGTGAACTAAGCAACCTAGTTGCACAGCTAATGTAAACTGGGCAAACACTGGCCCGTTTTCAACTCAAAAAAACATCGGTGGATTAAACAACCTAGTTGTACACCTCTTATAAAGTCAGTATGATTAGAATAGCACTTATGAAAACATAAACACTTCAAATATCAATTTAAAATTCACATTAAAAACCTTAAACATTGCAAATATTCGTTAAAAAAGAGCACTTACCTCTATGTTTTTTTAAATAACCGCTCAGAAATGTCCCTAACACCCACCGGCTTATAACGTACTATATTTCTAACAAACACACACAAATTCTTTTCTTATATTAACATAACACATTTCATTCCCTTCCATCAATAACGCAAATAATTTCAAATTCCCAAACCTGACGAAACACGTATTCTTTATGGTTGCCAGTCACAACTACCACCGGCAGTTGGCGGTGCATCGCTCACTCTCGCGTCAGATTGTTCGCCAATGATTTGTAAACAAAACATTGATATGTAAACAAAGCACCGTATACGGAATATAGTCCAAAAGAATAAATAGCATTGTATGCTGAATATAGGTCGAGAAATTTTGATTAAAAATATAGAAAGCACGCTAGTTACACCAAAAAACTTCTAATGTTCTGTGTACATTCTTTCTTAAAATATACATTTAAAAATATTTTAAAATCACCAATTAAAAGATGTGAACAATTTTGTTTCAATGAAGATAACTTGATTTTTAAAATGAGATGATTTTAATCCACTGATTTAAATTACTGCATTCCTGATTCGGCAGTCTTATTTCTTAAATATCTTTTGAAGATTATATTTTTTGTGTTTGTTGCTCCAATGATTTACTAAAATCATTTTTTTTTTTCCCTTCCTTAGGTTAAATTTGCTCCAGATGCAGATCTTGTTGAAGTATATCCAGTGGATGTGTATGAAAGAAAAGGTGAATGGGAGATGTACGCTGTAGAAAGACTTAGATTTAAGCGAAAAATTGAAGAACTGGAAAAAGTTTTATCTCCTTGTCTTAGTTCAGAGCATAGATCGAAAATACTTAAGAAACTACAGGAGCCTGAATTATGATAATCAATTTTTTTAGCATCTGTCTTTTAATTTATAAATAAAATATTTAGCTTTAGATATTCTAAAGTTTATTTTAAGTTATTTTATCAAACGATTCTTAGTGTTATTTTCAAAATCTTTTTAATATTTCACTGTGCAATTTTAATGGTATGAAAATTTTATGATTTAGTTAAAATTTGGTATAAATTTGAGTGTTTTTTTTTTAAATATTAAAAATATGGTTACACATTCTAAACTTACATTAATCTTTTCTCCTTTAGAATATCTGAGCTAGATGAATTATCAATGAGATTTGCCATCAGTTGTATTTGGAATTCCATATCATTTTTAAAATTTCAATAATAACTTTATTTCACTACTCTTAATGTAAAGCAGTAAAAGTTCTTGCAACTATTTCATAATTTTTCTCACTTGAGCAAAATTAAATACAATATTTTTTATGTTAAAAAAAATTTAGTCTCAACCCTGTGCATGCAGAAAATAATTATTAGTGTGTATTTTCAGTAGTGTCGAATTTTATTGATTTTCTGCTTATAATTATATTAATAAAGACGTGAAATCTTTTGTGTTAATGTGTTTTTGCTTAGTGTTGAAATAATATATGAAATCATGTAGTATACTGCTGGGAACTCTATTATTTCATGTTAAGCATTTTAGTGTAAATGTATTTCATTATATTTGTTATACAGTCTATAAAAATATTCTAGACATTCTTCTTGTCATTAGGTTTTAAAAATAAAGTGCAATTCTGCTGGATTGGCAGCATTGCAAATCAGCTGAAATTTTAACATCAGTGTATCTTTAAGCTATGTTCATATAAAGTAAAAATTTGGTTTTACATTTGTCATTGTGTTTTTTTTTTACAAAAATGGATTATCTGTACATTACAACAAAAATTCTGCAATATAATGCTACTTTTGTTAATATACATATATTATAACAACTGGTAACATTCTAAACATAAACTTATTGTTTTGTCATGCTATCTGCCAAAGTGAAGAGTGCTTGGACTGGATGGTATTTTAGGGGGCTGTAGTGCATTGTTACAACTCGGGGGGGGGGGGGGGCTGTTATTAAAGACTGATATTAAAGGGTATGGATTTAAAGTATTAATTTTGTACTATTTGTTTTTTGTATTTAGTTACAGTCAAATAGTTATACTGTATTAAGTAAAAATTTCATTTGCTGCTTTTGCTTTGTCCTAAGAAAAAGGTTTTCAATGCTTATGTAAAGTTCACTTTATTTTATGGAACATTTATTTTTGCCTTGAGACTTTCATTGGAATGTTTATATAGATGAAACATTTATTTGAGAATTAGCATTATTCCCAGTATTCATGAGATATGTAATTTCATAAAAATTAAATGAAGATAAATAGCCATAAATATAAATGCTCTGTTTCTCCACTGTGGGATGGGGGAGGGAGGAGGGAGAATGTAATTTAGAACCAATTAGATAAATTTGGAACTAAATTGAAAACCATCATTTTTATTTATTTTGTTTTATTTAATCATTTAGCTTTTTACTTATTTTTAATGCTTTTTAACTTAGCAGATACCCCCCCCCCCCAATCTTATCCGAAGCTCAATGCACCTAATTGCTAGATATATATCAGCATATAAAGCACTTTAATAATTGGAATAATGTAGCATTTAGAAAGAAAGTTTGAAGAAGCAGATTATTAAATTATTGTGTTGAGTTATATTCTAGATTACATTTTCAGTTAAAGCTCTATAATTAGATGCATTTGTACCCAATAATTTTCAGCTGTAATGATTTAATTAGCTTGGTATAAAAATATAATCCGGGGTATAACTCATCACACCATTGTTTCATTTTATTTGTTAAAAGTTGGGATTTGTTCACGCTAGCTTCTTAAGTATACAGGTCCCAGGGATTCCTTTTTGGGGTCTTGTTAAATTTTCTGGGTCCTTCAGTAATACAGTTCTTAGTACAATGCAACTCTCTCAGTTTTACGTTGAACTCACTTGTTAAAATAAACATAGTGATAAGTAAACTATATATATAAAATTTTATGTTTTGCGAACTTTTAAAAATATTTTATATACCATTTTTTAATATATTCTGCAAATTTTGTTAAAATATGTTTTTAGTACTCAAAACTTAAACTGTAAAATAATTAATGCATATAAAATTTTAATCTTGTATATATATAATAAGATGGTCTCTCAGTTATATGACACTCTTCTATGGTGTCAAGTCATATAAGTGAGAGGTCACTGTAGTTAAATTGTACTCATTTTCAGACTGAAAAATTGTCAGATAGGCTGTGGGGGATGAACATTCTAACATAAATGTATATCGCTGCAACATTTAATTTCTGTAAAGTTACTGTTTTACTGATGCAGCAAGTTTGCTGGAAAACTGCAGTACACCCCCAGAAACTTGAATCAGTTTTGACAATTGAAATGTTTATGTAATTAAGTGAAAAAAATCTCATTTTTAAAACTCTTAAGTATTAAATTTAATTTACAATTCAATTATGCCTGAAAGTAATTAATGAAACTAGATTCTCAAGTGATGGATAATTGTTTATTAGTTTTTTTAATTGATTGCTAATTATTTTTGTAAATGTTTTAAATTTTTGATATATTTGTTTCTTCCCATTCACGTGAGTACATAATGTTCAGATCATTATTTTACATGTGTATGGGGTGGAGAGGAGGCAGATATTTCAATTTTGAACTGTTTGATGTTTATGAATAACTTTCTATGAGAAATTGTATTGACTATTTAATCATTCTACTGGCACATGCTGATACTTTGTGATTACCTAATAAAATTATGATTATGGGCCATGAAACAAATTTTCTGTTGACTAGAATCAAACAACCTTCATTAAAATGAATTGATCCCCCCCCCCCCTTCCTCATAAGTCAAGTTCAGTAATGATAGTTATAAGCTTTTCTTGTTTCATCTATGAATTAATTGTGGTTGTGAGGTTTAAAAAAATCCTAATAACATGTTTGATGATGTTTGTTAATGATTTTTTTTGGAATTTCACTGGTACCCTAATCCAAGGGTGCAGAAACTGTTTAGGGCCCAATTCCAGAAGTTTCCCAGAACACAATTTGTTTTGTCCAAAATTTCCCCCAAACCAAAGCATGTTTTCATTCTAGTTTTAAGCAACTATCGTTAACTTCTTTTGATGATAACTGCTTCTCTGCAAAAAAAAAAAAAAAAAAAAAAATTACCTCCTTTTTCTTTTTAAATACACTCGGTACAAAAAATTTCCCCCAAACGCCATCCATGCATTTGGACATATTGTGCACTCCTGCCCTAATCTTGCTTATCGTAAAACAGTGAAAATACAGCTTTTGAAATTTAACAATGGCTCTTTAATAGTGAGATTTTTTTGTTGTTGTTGTTGAGATATATCAACATTTATTAAGTATGTACATAATCCAGAAAAAAAAGGGGGGGGGGGAATTTTTGATATTTGAAGAGCTCTTGGATGTACCTGGATACACACACATTTTCGTTCTATCCCTGTACTATTGTTTTATTATAATATTTGAGTTTTAACATGTAATGATTTTTTTAAAAAATTAAAATCTTAATTCATGGAATTCTTTCTGTATAAGATTATTAAGAACCATTACAATAAAGGCTGTTGCCTCTAGTCACTAGTATCCCTCCCTCCTCATATTTTCATGCTGTTATCTTTAATATTCTAAATGTAATATATGAACTTGTTTTTAATTGACTGCACAACTGACTGTTGAACTTTCTTTGAAAGCAAAAACTTTAAAGCATAAGGTGTTTTAAGTTTTAGAATTTTGACTATATTTGCACAAATGGTGTGATAAGTTTTGTTTGAAATGTTCTTTAATATATTTTGTGTATTTGTAATATTATTAAAGAAATTGTACAGGCTGTCATTTATTCTACAAATAAATAAAACTGTAATATACAGAAATGCTGTCATTTTTTACCGCTTATATTTCATGTAGTAAATGTAGTTGGTCAAATTTGTAATTTTAAAAAACAAGCATAAATGCATGTGTGTCGAGCATCCCCAGACGGAGCTTTGATCTTTTATCTACTAAGTAAAACTGTAAACTTTCTTTTTTTACTTTTCTGAACAAGTAAAGAAGGCTTAAAGTGCAAAATGAAAATTTAGGGTTTGTGCTGAAGTTGTAGCTCATTTGATCTTAAATGCAGTGATGTTAATTCTGCGCCGAGCTGTGCCGAAACACAAATTCTTGCACCGAACTGCGCTTTTAGCCGTTTTTTGCGCCGGTCTGCGCCGAATACGTCATTTTGATTCTTTCAGGGTGCGCCGAAACACAAATATTATGCCGAACTGCGCTTTTAGCCGATTTTTGCGCCGGTCTGCGCCGAATACGTCATTTTGACTCTTTGTTAAATTTTTGCCACGCTCATTTATCTTTTAAAGCGTGTATGGAAAGCTAGTTAGCAATAAAGCAAGATTTAAACTGCGTACGAAAGCTGCATTCCGAAGCAATTCTACCCGCCCCGGATCGGACCAGCCGGGCTTTGTTAGTCACCTCAATCAGGGCCGGCCAGATAGGCAAACAAGTAATCATCGCAACGGGCACCGTTTTTTGTTTATGAAGGGGCACGATTTCCAACTTAAAATCATAAAAGCAATTTTGAAAAAAGTAAAAGGGACGTCTTTTTCTACGTTTGCAGGGTGGAGTGGGTGACATGTACCGCAGGGCCGCCCCTCATCTAAACCAGACCGGTCCGTAAAGAAAACAGTATATTACGGTGACGTCCCAGCCCCTAAAAAATCACGGTTTATGACCTGGCCCGTAGCAAGAATGAAAATTGGAAGCATGACCGGTTTAGAAATCAGAATCTAGGCTGTCTGAATTAATAGAATATTTCATTTCAAAATAATCCGGAAATCCGCTGCCAGTGGTGTAGTCGCGGGGGGTAGAGATCTGTGCGGGCCCAGGCTTTTGCAGCACGATTCATTCAAGGCACGGGCTGACCTCAGCATTTTCTAGAATGGACCGGAACAAGCGTATACTCTTAAAGACGGTCCTCTGCGCTTGCAAAATCGAGCCTTTCCAGAAATTTTTGCTCTCCTAAAATTTGGACAAGACCAAACGATTGGCTTGTGATTCCCCCCCCCCCCTTCCTTAAATCATGATTAATATACGAGCTGGACCGGGTCTGAATTTTTTATTTTGATTAAATGCCGGGCCGGGCTAGACATTTTCGGCCCGTGAAGATCATGAGCGGGGAGATGCCGTCTCACTACTGTTTCATTCGAGCTTATGTCAGCAAAAGTAAGCGTTCTTCACTTTTCATCATGGACGCATGATTTTTGAGTCTTCAGTTGCGAGTGTTCCTAAACCTTTTTTCTTAAAACTGCACCACTGTTTTTCTTTTTGTGTGTGTGCAGGCTCTACGAGAGGGGGCAGACGGGGCGACGCCCCTGGGCCCGTGTTCAGCCAAAGTGCGTCCGCAAATTTTTCAGAATGTGTCACGAATTTCATTTATAGATCCGTAATTAAAATCTTTATTTTAAATAGACTAAATTTTGAATACATAATTCTAGAATGATATAAACGGCAGAGGTGTTAATTCTACCATTTAAATATTAGTATTTTTACAACCTTTGAACATGCATTAAAAGTATCATTGCATATAAGAAATACTTCCCTCCCACTCTTTCCATTTAGCATTTATATGAAAACCATTAAAAAGAGCAGTTTCACACACACACAAAAAAAAATTCCTTCCGTCCATGTAAATCCATGTATTGTTTTTACCAAGTTGCTGATAGCATAGCCTGTATACACCCTTTTTTTTCCAGAGCTTTCCTAAAGTGCTTTCAAATAGTGTTTTGCTTTTAGCAAATGGTGTTTGCTTGCAAACTTTGCTTTTCTTGTATGCATTTATTGTGTTCCTAAATCTTCAATTTTATGCTCCAAAATCATGTTAATTCTGATCTCGAATCTTAGTTTACCTCTCGGAAACTATTTTTTTGTGCTCCCAAATGGAATTTTTCTGCTCCCGAGGTGCTCCCAAATGAAATTTTTTCTGCTCCCGGGGTGCTCCCAAATCGAGTGTTGGAGTTAACATCCCTGTAAATGTAAAAATGTGATTGCAAAGTTAGGGGGTGTAAGTAATGTTCAAGAGTAGGAATACTGAAGTTTCGTCAGATTTTGGAAAAAGGTTTCGAATTAAATGTTTTTTTAAAAGTTGTAGGCAAATTTTACACAAGTAAATATTCACACACCAAATTCACATCACAAGCAAATATTTGGCTAGAAATCTCTAAACCTCAATATTAAGGATTTTTGTATCTCGATTTCAAATGATAAAGCTTACATGAGGTGATTAGAAAATAGTTAATGTATTATTTAAATACATGTACATGGCAGTCAAATGGTGTCTATATGAGATTTTTAGTTATAATTTTATCATTAAAAATATTTATATTTAGTTGGGAAGGGTGATCTAGTGTAGCAAGCAGAATTGGCTCCCCTTCTCTTATTTGTCAAATCTTTATTTTAGGGTGACTCCTGGAGCATGATGGATAGACCCACCCCCTCATTGGCCCTAAGGTGATTGTAGTGCAATTACATAGAAAATGTCTCGCAGTGTCTAACTCGTTTTAGGTTAGACTGCGTGCAATAACAAACTTGCCAACTTTTACTCTTATGGCATAAAACTTGCACTTTTAAAGATTTTGCGTGAAATCCCCGTTTTTTGAAGACTTATTGTAGTAAAATATCATTCATGAGAGTTTTCAGCTGTTTTATATAGTGTAAGCAGTTACATTTATTTTCCGCAGTTATGTTTAAAGTGACCATTTTATCTGAACAGGAAATCAGGACATTTCTAAAACACAGAGTCGGAAGGGGTAAGAATTAATCCTCCTCCCCTCCCCCTATGCTACAGAAATAAATTTTTACCACTTGAACATAGGTTAATTACTGGGAAGTATCTGGGTGATCCAAAAGTCAGGACAAACTTTAAAAATTAATAATTCAGAAAAGAATCGCGGTACAAAGATACGGTTTGCACCAAACGGATGGAAAAGAACCCGGGTTTTGTGTGGCAACGAAATGAAAATAGTTCTGCTGGTGCTATAGTGTTTTATTTCACCAAAAGATGATTAATTGGTACTACAGTAAGATTAATTGGTACTACAGTAAATTTTCAATGTGCTGCCCATCATTCAGAAGTACAGTTGTGAGACGAGTCACCACACTGTTCATAGCATTTAGTAGCATTTTTTGCATTACAGCAGACAAATTTTGGCAGATGGCATCTTTCAGTGCTGGTAGTGATGCCGGTTGGTTGCGGTACACTTTTGACCTAAAGAATCCCCCACAGCCAAAAGTCACAGGGCGTAAGATCAGGAGATCTTGGAGGCCATGATTGATTAAAGCTGCGACTGATAATGCGATCCTTCCCAAATGTTGAGCGTAGCAGATGTTGCACAGGCAGAGCAATATGAGGTGGTGCTCCATCTTGCATAAAGGTGACTGTTTGAAGTGCCTGTCGCACTTGCAGTTCAGGAATAATGCTGTTCTGTAACAGTGCTGCATATCACTGACCAGTGACAGCGATATGCAGCAAGGAAGTCACACACACAGGTTTTGAAGCCTGTCTGTGTGAATTCCTCGAAAAAAAATTTACCAATTATGAAATCAGCAGTGAAGCCACACCAGACTGTCACTTTAGGTTGTTGCAAGGGTACCTCAACAAATCCATGTGGATTTTCTGTGGTCCACACTCGACAATTGTGGGTGTTAACAGCGCCAGAAAGTGTGAAATGTGCCTCATCTGTCCAAAGCACAGTGTGAAGCCAGTCTTGCTACTCTTCCATTTTATTGAATACCCAATTGGCAAAATCTCAACCAGAGTCGAAGTCAGGAGGTTTCAGTTCTTGGTTATGTTGCAACTTAAAGGGGTACCGCTTCAGAGTTATTCGCAGTGCTCTCCACACACTTCCATATGACACTCCTGTCTGCCTTGAACCTTCTCGGGCACTGCTCTCCCCATGTGCAAAAATCGCCGACATGGATTGCACCGTCTGCTTCATTGTCATGACAACAGCAGCAGCTGTTGAGGGACGACCACTTCTTGCACATGACGCCAAATATCCGGTAGATTCAAATTTCTCATCATTTTGATCAATGCAGAAGGCGTTATTGGTCCTTTTCTGCCTCGCATGCCCTTCATGTAGTGATATGCTCGCAATGCTGCTGTAGCACTTTCCGCATTATTATAATAAAGTATGACTAAGAGGGCTTTCTCAACTATAGACAGCATTTCCATGCATATAATCTTCAACTATCATTACCTGCTCCAGTTGCTCCCTTTTATATTGCTTGTCGCTTTGCATAATCCTATATCAGAAATCCGACAGCACCATCTGTTGGACACCAAGAGAACTATTTTCATTTCATTGCTACACAAAACCGGTTTCTATTCCATCCGTTTGGTGCAAACCGTATCTTTGTATCTTGATTCGTTTTCGAATTATTAATTTTTAAAGTTTGTCCTGACTTTTGGATCACCCGGTACATACTTATTGCTGTATACAATTTCTTTGACAATTTTTTTTTTAACAAAGTCAGACGAATGTAGCCACACTAATTACCCTTCTCCCCCCTCCCCCTCCTCATAAAGCAGGACTTTGGCTGGACAGGAATGGAAAAGCGGGACATTTTAGGGGTAAATGGAGACAGCAGGGCATATAGGTAAAAAGCGGGACTGTCCTGCCGAAAGCTGGACGTCTGGTCCCTTTAGTTATATTTATTTATTATACTGAATTTCAGCCTCCAGGGATCGACTGATTCAGATGTTTGTTTATAAAAATTTTGTTGAATGTGCATCAGTATCCCTATTCAATCTTTTTTCCATCCGTCTTAAGAACAAATATTTTTCCTTCACTACATTTTTGTTTGAACCTCCAATATCATTACAAGTAAAAATTGATTCTTATATCAAATTTAAATTATTTTTAACCACTTTTTTAAATAGAAAATAGTAAGAAAAAAAGTTCATTGAAGAGGGCAGATTTAAATATGGATTAAAATTATAGAAAATGATAATGAAATTGAGACAAAAGATGTTTTGATTAGGAGAGAAACAGTAATGAAAACGAATAAAAAATAAACTTAGCATGTTTTTTTGTTTAAAATAATTCTTTTTCAGGTGTAATTTTTAAAAATTCCTATGCAGATGGGGGTGGAGGCCTGTAAAGTTTGTTTCCATGCTTCCCTTCATATCTTCAAGGAAAAAAAGAGAATGGCATAAAATTGTTGCTTTAAAATGTAACTAACAGAAACTCTTAAAAGTCATTTTCTAGGTGTTTTAGATTTCACACCCAAATGGGGGTAAGGGGCCAAAACACTCAGTGACGTTTTCAGATTTCCCTTGATATCAGAGGAAAAAAGAAATAACCTAAAATTTTCCCATAAAAATATAGAGAACTCAAATGCCTTAAAATCATTTTCTGGATCTTTTAGAATTCATCAAAACGTGGATAAGGGGGCCAAACGTTGTTTTATAATTTGTCATCATATCTCAAAGGCCATAAAATTCTTCCTTTAAAATGTAGCAAACACGACTGCCTAAAAGAAATTCTCAGGGATTTTTAGTTTTCGTGTCCAAACTGGTGTAAGGGCACAAAATGTTGTTTTCATATTTCGAAGGAAAATGGAGATAGCCATAAAAATCTTCATTAAATTACAAAGAACAAAGATTACAAAAATCTTGACAAAGATTACAAAAATCTTGAAAAAGATTTTTGTAAAAATCGACCTCAATAGGACGTAGTTGGCATAAAAGAAGGTCTTTTTCACGTATTTTTTAGCTCTTGAGTGTTATTAATTTCAGACAAGATTTTTATCTACTTGGTGGAAGGGCGAATTATTTTTCAAGTATTGCCAGATTTAATGTAAAAAGTCGCCGAATTTCGCCTTTTTGTGTGTGTGCGTTTGTGTGATTTATTGGCAAATTTGGTATAAAAATATAAGTTTCCAAAACTGAACCCAGCTTGGCGATATCTTCCACATTTGCCTAGAAATTGCCTAGCCCAACTGTTTATTTAATTGGAATATTGGTGTCTACATACGTGTAAATAAAGGGGAAGTACAGTTAGAATATGCCTGGAGAGGATTATAAAACAGTTTTAGTCGGCGATTTTAATATAGATTTCAATTTTGAAGACGTGTTTTATAGAGAAGGAAAGACAAATACAGCGCACTCGTGGATCGTGATGTACCCTCCAAACAGAATTTAAAAAGATAAAGTATAGTTACAATATGGCTAACGAATATTGTAAAACAGTTTTTGTAGGCAGTTAAATCTATACCCAAAATATGTTAAGTATTTATTTATTTGCTTTCCATTTGTATTTGTTGATTTGACGATATCCATTCTGTGAGAACAACGGGTACTTCAGCTAGTATTTTATGAAAAGCATTAAAAATGCTGTTCATGTACTATTTATTCGTTCGGCCACTATTAGCCAAAAATCATCAAAAATGTCGTTTGCAAGTTATTTTATAGCTTGGGAATTTCAAAAGTTGGCAAGTATGCAAGAAAATTTCAGAGAATTTATCTATTTTGATTCTAAGTGATTTTTAGTCAAATGAGCGCAAGTCAACCCCCCCCCTCCTCCTCCTCATTTTTTTAATGAGTATCATGTTTGGGTAGATTCTCCTCGCTCACCCTCATTTTTTTTATGGGTATCACGTATTATCTAGATTCTCCTCCACCCCTCATTTTTAATGGTTATCATGCATTAAATAATTTTTCTCTCCCAAGCGTCTTATTTTTTAATGGGTATCGTTTTAGCTAGATTCTATTTCCCCCCACCCCACACTCAGTTTTTAATTGTATCATGTATTAGCTAGATGCTCCCCTCCCCTTCATTTTTTAACGAGTATCATGTATTAGTTCGATCCCCACCCCCCCTTTTCCCATTCCAAAAAAAAAGAAAAAAAGTATTTTCTGTTGAGCTACTGTATTCCACATGTTTCTTTCGCAAGCTTCAAGGATATGGAATATCTAGAAAATGCACGTGAGCGGGTTCACATTCTTTCAGCATACAGAAAGTCCATAGGTTATTTACGGAGATAAATTACCAAATTGAAATCTCTTTCACTATTCTTTTTCATATCGGTAGAAATTGATATTTGAAATTGTTCTAAAGGTGTGATAAAATGATATGACTGAATTGAGATATTTTATTGCTAGGAATGTATAATACCAAAGCCCATACTTACTTTTTGAATTATTCGTTTAAATTTTTAATTTGGAGCCATCTATAAATGATGTCACACTTTTTTTCAATATTTTTGATTCTCCCCTCCCTCCCCCTTTGTCACAAAGTCTCACACATAAGCATTTTATGCATCCTTCATCACACGTCATTGCCTTCGCAGCCTGTAAATTATTGGGAGAAATCAAAGGCCAAAGACGTATTAAGGGCGGGTTGATCCGAACGCCTCCCTCGAAATTTTGCTTTTTTGTTACTAAAATTATAATAATATAGTCTTTGAGTGAAAATTTTTGCCTTTTTTGTCGTTTGGACCCCCTCCGAAATTTTTTGACCCCTTCAAAAATGTTTTTCTGGATATGTGCCTTCCAAATGCATAACTTAATAAGGGCAAAAGGGTTCAATTGCTTGCCCCCCTTCCCAAATTCAATGAATTCAGATTTCACCTTTTTGAGATTCAGATTTCACCTTCACCTTTCAGATTTCACCCCTTGCGGAGAGGCACAAATAATAAAATAACATTCTTTACTATACACCCTACCAAACCCTACCATTGTCATTAAACAAGGGTAGCGTTTGGGAGTCCACGCCCTCCCCCCCCCCCCCCCCCAACTTCTGTGAATCTTTCTGGCACATACAAATTACTATTTGTAGAAGTGTATTGAAAAACTACCATATTGGAGCATAAAAAGGTTGGGATGAGCTTATAAAAAATATAATTTTCCTATCCAAAGTGTATTATAAAGCAGAATATTACGTTTCAGCAATCTCTTTCTCTTTTTTTTTGGGATGGGGGAGGGCGGAAGCCCCCTAGTCCCCTTCCTTGGATCCCTTACTGGCAACAACTGGGTTTATCATTACTTAATTTCTTTTGATACTTACTCTTACAACATAAAAAAAAGTCCCACCCCCATTCTTCGAAACAATATGTCTGGATACGCAGTAGAAAAAAATAATCTCCAAATAAGTTCTTAGCTTCTGTTTCCAAAGCAACATCAATAGTTTCACTCAGCAATGTTTGGTCTTTTTTAGAGTCTTCTTTCTTTGCCATGAAAAAACTCTCAATATTGTGTGATTTTAACTTTTTCGGAGATCCACACCCATGGTAGTTTAAGAGAAATGAGGATTCATAAAAAACTCGTAATGTTCTGTGAGAGAAGATATACGACTGATCACATCCTGTGAATTCTACCGGTCAATAACAAAAAAGTACTTTTCCCTACTAATTTCCAAGAAAATGTTACCCACCCGTGTACCCTCCCCGCCTTCTGTCTTGTTCTGACTATTCATATACCCGGATCTATTATGTCTGTAGGTCTGTGTTTTTATTCCTCTGAAGGAAATGGACGGAAATCTTTTGTGAGGCAATTGGAAAACAAAAATCTTCATGGAACCATAACTGATTCCCCCCCCCCCCTTATCACGGCGTCCGGGACACTTGCCCCATTTGCCCTCCCCTAGTTGCGGCCCTGCTTCGAGTGTTTGGACATGGCAGAAGGCCGAAATTTGAACTAACCACTCTTCTCGATATTAAACCGAAGAGCGACTTTGCGCGGTCTTTAAAAGAAATTCAGATAAGAAGAATAAGTGTAATGCCTTGGGCAGGCAGCAAGACAAGAAATCCTCGTGTGAGGTTCTTCATAGAGGTTCTTCATAGGGGAGCATCGGACTCCGATACTGTATTGTCCAGCAGTCTTTAAACAAAAAAAGTACCCACCTCGAAGCAGGGTGCGAATTGACGGGGGGGGGGGGGTGCTGGGGATTGTCCCTGGCTAGAGAAATATTAATTGATCCCTGCCAGGGATACTATTTATCCCCTGCTGGAGAAATGTTAAAATTAGTCTCTGTCCTTACAAATTCCACAGTACCTAACGATTTTAAGTATTGAAAATAGAAATTCTTTTATTTACTAGACAAAGGAGCAAGTTACAAACATCCCTTTGAAATCGATTTATACATGACTGGTGCCCCTTCTCATTCTGCAACAAATTAAGACTGCGAAATGAACGAACAAGCGCTGTTCCGTCGCGAGCCGAATTTGAGGGTGGACGTAGAATCGACATAGGCAGGAATATATGTGCACAGAAAATCTGGGGTCAACTTTTGTTTGAATTTAATTCCCTTCCCAGACATGTTGGCAACTGCATTTGTCATGTAATACTTAATATATTTTGTGAGTGGAGCATTTTATGCCTTCCCCCCCTTTTTTTTCTTTTCAAATGTCTCCATCAGGAGAATGTTTTCGTTCAAATGTCCCCCCCCCCCTGGAGAAAATGTTCAATTCGCACCCTGCCTCGAAGTGAAAGAAAAAGTTGCTTTGGGATGTGACATCGGCTATCTGTTTTCTTTTCTTTTCTTTTTTTTTTCTTTCTTTTTTTTTCTCTGTTAGAGCATTTTAAACGAAAATTATACAGTATTCCTCGGTACCCCTCTATCCCCCCTAATTAAAACATTGGTGCGGGACGTGTCTCCTGGTCCCCATAGCTTGTGACGCAATGTTGCCCGTTGCGCTATATTACATAAACGTACTGATAGTCGCATCAGTTCGTTAATTTAGTACAGAAGTTTTTAATTAAGCGTGAACCATATCTGCATTTAACCCGTGATTAAATGCACGGGATTACGTAAAAAGAAGATAACCGAAGTACAAATTTTGAAAGGTAATGTAAAAAAAATGTGAAAATGGTTGTTTCAAAACTGATTAATGTGTACATTCCTTGTATGTAATGAGTCCATAATAATGATGATGGTTGGTAACTTTTCGAGTCTAATTTCGAATCCTTGAAAATATTTAATCTGGATCAGAGCCCTAAATTAAAGCCCGATCAGAAAACGGATACATTTATTTAATGCTTTGATATCGCTTTCTGAAAAAACGATGGAAATTTAAATTAATGCTTGTGTGTCGGAAACATGTCGAGATCGAATATAAACAAGAATTGAAATTGATTCATTTCAGTACTTTATGGATTTGCTTTAGTTCGAGAGATTTCTTTTAGATTTCGGGTGCTGAACAGACATTTCACGATTATTATAATTTTTTTTTTTAAGATGAGCATTTGAGGTCACATCGTTGTATGGTAATTACTGTTTGAAGTTGTTACGATGGCTTTAACCGCATGCGTTGAGCAAACGCCATTCGTGTTGGAACAGCTGTAGTAAAGACAACTTGAAGAATTTAAGCAATTCCTTTCAAGGACACTTTCTGAAACGAACGGGACTTAAGTTTTGACATCCCCCGCCTCCCACAAGACAGTGGCGGCCCATGGTCAAAACTGTCAGTGCAGCCGGAAGCATATGAGCCCCCCCCCCCTCGTCCTCCGGACAGGAATGGAAAATCTTTGTTACTGAATTCGAAAGCTGGCAGATTAAGCCCTCACCGAGGGAAAAAAAAAAAAAAAAAAAGAAATTACATAAAAAATGTAAGAGATCCTATTTTACTTCCATAAAATGGACATAAATTTCAAGCAGCCGCTCTTATCCTCAAAATTGCATTAATCCGTGTCTGATTCGAAGTTTCCTTAGAATTTTCTTTTGTAACGATAACTTGAGAAGAAGAAGAAGAAGAAAAAAAGAAAACTTACTTATTTTTTATAAGTCAAATCAATTCTCCTTTCTTTTAAACTTGCGAATCAGTCAGTGATGCTCTCATAAAAAGTCGTTGCTTTAATTCAGATATCAATAATTTTAAAAGCTCTTTAAAATTTCCCATGTTTAAAGAATTTTCTCGCTCGCCATGTCCTCTAAATGCTAGTTCTTGCTTACTTAAAAACAATACTGCTTTGATGGGTAATTGTCCATTCATAAGCGTCTATTCAGGTTTACCTTCTTGATAAATTCAGCAATATAAAGTCGAGAGTTTGCCGAACATATATTCTCCTTACCCCCTCCCTCACTTCTCGAGCCAATCAGTGGGTCGAATTCACCGCGCTCTTTCAAGTGCTGCCGACGTTTCAAAATCTTTGATGAGCTGAGTCTTAGCTGCGTATCCCCATTATAGCCTATGCCGGAGGGACTGCTTACGTAATCGTTGTCATGGCAACGGTGCTGCCAATTTTCTTATCAGCGCTCTGGGCTGAACCAAAGATTTTCCCAATTGAATTGCGGGAAGATTAAAGTGCTTTTTTTCTGAATGAGCGATCCGGCCACAATACGGTTTTTTTTGTTTGGTTTTTTTTTGAGATTTTTTTTAATTTACCGTAGGAATTCCATAATTCTAATCTGAATTTAGGAAAATTAGTAGAATAAATTATTTTAAAGTATGTGCTGATCATTTCAAAAGCAGCCCGGCTGTACTTGCTGTATCCCACGAGCCGCCACTGCCACAAGAGCTCTATTTTCGATATTTCAAGAGGGGGCGCTTTCCCTCTCCACCGGAGAAATACTATATTTACGCTGGATGAAATAAACTTTCTGGTATTGATAACATTCATAATTGCCAACTTTTACGGAATATAATTAACCACTTTTTCTGAACAGCAAATTTTTTGAGTATCTTTTAAAAATAATAACTATCTTACCAATTAAAATAAAAAATTAACTGTTTTCTATGCCAGAAGTTATTGTTTAAAGCAGGCGCGTAGCCAGGAAAATTTTTCGGGGGGGGGGATATGCACCTGGAAAAATTTTCCGGGGGGGGGATATGAACTTATATGTGTATAAATAGACCGAATTTCATCACTAATCCAAAAATTTCGGGGGGGGGATATATCCCGATATCCCCCCCCCTCCTGGCTACGCCCCTGGTTTAAAAAAGTGGTAAATTAATTATATTCCATAAAGGTTGGCAGCTATGTATGTTCCATAGAATTTTGGTTTGATATTTAAGGTTTGCGATTCCCATCCCCCCTTCCCGAAAAAAAATTTCTGAATCTACCCTTGGATTCTTCACATTTGTGAGCAATATATATATATATATATATATAAAAAATAATAATAATAATTTAGTGACTGGCAAAAGTGGATTACATGATGTAAGTCCATATGCCCGGTACATTTGTTCTAAATTACAGGAAGAGGGGAACAATGGATCGAAAAACAGTTACTCTTCCTACAAAAATTACAGTAGTGATTGGCAATCTTTTCTTTTTAACTCTTGTGGCTCCAAAAAATGCAAAACTTGCCCTTATGCTTCTATCAATCTAATAGACAATAGTACTAAATATCACAATTTTTGCAAAGTATATAATTGTATATATAAAATTTCATGTACTATCTGTAACATGGCTTATATTGGACAGACTCGCAACCCGTTACACATAAGCATTAACCTGCACCGCAATAACGTAAAAAACTATTTATCCAATAGTCACCTTACCAATGTAGAATATGCTCACTTTCACTCCCACGGATTTGAAAATGTAACATATCGAAATTCTCGCATACAACCAATGCATCTGAACGGCTTTTCCTCGAATCACAATTAATCAATTGTCATAACACTTGTTATCCTTATGGTCTTAACCAAATAGTACATAATAAACACTTACATTATTATAATACACAATCTGATCCCTCCAAGTATACTCCTATTTATAACCTTTTAAATTTGTCCTTATATAAACGAACAAGTCGATATAAACGAGGAAGGCATAAAGCTACTTCTACTAACATAATGTCAAATAAGCACATTCAGTCTGAGTTATATACCTTAAATAAAAGATTTGAGGTTGACCATAATTGGCTAAAAATACGAGCCTACGTTTTCTCTTTAAAGAAAAAACACCTCTCAAAGTATTATAAAGTTTTCACTTCATATACTTTCTCTGACCATTTTGCCCACTTGTTTTATGATTTAATAGTTACTCGTGCCAATGCACTAAATTACAATTTACTAGGTCACAATCGCAATAGTACTAAGCTAAATTCCAATTTTGTAATTAATTTCTCCAATCCTGTTTTTAATATGATTAACTTCAATAAACTTTTATCATCTCACTCTGACTCTTTCCCTTTACCGCATCTCAGCCTAAAAAAATCTTTCAAATACCCTATACCTATGGGTAGAAAGATATTTAATTATAACTCTTTCTGTAGGAACTTTGTACCCGATGATGAGGTACCCTGTCTTTGTACCAGTGGTCAATACAATTCTTATGTTAATTCTGATTTTGGACATATAGTTACCGGAGATCTTTCTATTATCAAAGATCTTAAACTTCAACGGATCATGAAAAGAGGTACTAAGTTTAGGTTACCCACTAAATACTGTATAGATGATATAATAGATACTTTCACTTATAATATAGACGTATATATATATAACACTTCAATAAAAAACAGCAAACCTTCCGCCTTCTTTAATGAATGGAAATTTAATATTCTTGCTGACCTTAAAAAACAACTACTTTGTAAATTTAGATATACTAAAAATATAAAACTAAGCAATCAAATAACAGAGCTACAGAATAACTTTATCATTACTTATGTTGATAAGTCTAGCAATAACTACGCTATAATATGTAAGCAGTTATATCACAATCTCTTAGCTTCATCCATTAACAATAATCCAAATTTCAGTCTAACATCTATCTCTGAGATAACATTTAACAAAAAGATCTTAGCTTTCCACAAGTTACTTAAAATCAAGCATGACAATCTAAAATATCCCTACTTAGTGCTAATACCAAAGTTTCATAAAACGCCACTAAAATTCAGAACTGTTACTATAGGATGTAACACTTATAATTAATGTAGCAAGCAAAATATTACTAAAAATACTTACTTCTATGCATGATCTGTACATAAAATCTAACACTACTTCTGTATCTATAGGTAATAGCTATGAACTAAAAAATAAGATTAATGCTCTACACGATGTAATTAATATATCAACTTATGATTTTAAAGACTTATTCAATAGTATACCACTAGACGACTTATACAATATAATATTGAATCTATTTATACATAGTAATAATAATATAACCCTGCCTTCTTACATAGATACTATGTATTTCGAAAATCTTTTAAAGTTCATAATCTATAATAACTACATTCTACATAATAATAAATTATATAAGCAAGTTATAGGAATACCACAAGGTGGTTCCAATTCCAGTTACTTAGCAGACCTATACTTATATAATTATGAAAAAAATTACAATAATCCTTCTCTTATAATATATAGGTACATAGATGACATAATAACAATAGTACTGACAATACTAGTGAACTGACACTACCACTACAATAATCCTCTTATAATATAGGTACATAGTGACATAATAACATAGCTACTGACAATACTTAGTGATACTGACCACCTACCCATAGCCTACCATTCAGCCCTAGAACTAATAAAAAATCCTAATAATAATAGAATAATTAATTTTTTAGACTTACAAATTAGAATCAATGACGATAAGAGTCTATCCTTTAATATATATAATAAAAGAAATGACTTTAATTTTCAGGTTAATACTTTCACTCATTTCAATTCATGTATGCACACTTCTGTGTTTAGAAATATTATCTCTAATCATAAGTATAGAATAGAGTCTCTATGTACCAATAGTTTTAAGGCCAATAACTTAACTGACCTATATAAAACTGCTATAAAATATAATTATCCCAGTAAATTTCTAACTTCCATTTTATATCCTCTATGTAATCAAAAAAACTGTATGTCCTAATCAGAATATTGGTTGGTGAGGATGGGGTTGGTTGTTGGTTCTTTCTATATTTAAAAACATAAAATATATATCTATATATTTTATTAAAAAAAAAAAAAAAAAAAAAAAAAAATCTATTTTTAAGAATGGTTGATTACTGGTACTTTTTCCTTTTTATGTGAGTCTGTCCAGAGTACTGTTCTACATAAATATTTTACAATTATATTAGCATAAATAGCAATAATAAATGAATATAATTATTATCAATATCATTACTGTTAATATTATTGCTACAGTTTTTCTCCATTTCCACAACCTCAACTAAGTACTTCTTAGCTACTGCAGCTAGTACTACGTAAAACATAGGCTAGCTATACTAGTGTAATATTTATTTTATTATTTATTCATTTAATTATTACCATTTTTATTCTTTTTATTTATTCATTTAATTATTACTTTTTTTATTTATTTATTCTTTTCCTTTCCATACT
The DNA here is from genome assembly GCA_038373885.1 of Cheiracanthium punctorium. Classification (NCBI taxonomy): domain Eukaryota; kingdom Metazoa; phylum Arthropoda; class Arachnida; order Araneae; family Cheiracanthiidae; genus Cheiracanthium; species Cheiracanthium punctorium. Next base: position 140,410 of record JAWZYV010001663.1, on the reverse strand, counting down.
TCCAAAGTATTATTAATATATCATTTTTTATTCACACTCCATGGCATTACTTGTCTATTGATTGCATTAAGCCTTCTCTGATGGCAACATGCACTAATACTGCCTCCATTACTGAGCTTTGATCTTCGTGTCGGTCCACTTCCTCGTTGTTTATTTCTAATAGCTACGGTCGCGCCCCCAAGTTACAAAAGGACCCTAATTTTGGTCAGGTAACTTGCAGAAACCTAGCTATTATTGTTTTTTTCGATTAAATTGAAATGTGTGTGCGGTGGCGCCTGATGATAGAGCACACCATTTCAATATTAATTCCATTTTCCGACTATTTCTGATTACATGTGATTAGGCTTAAAAGCACACCAGTTCTAATTTGGCGCTTTATATTCAATTTTTCCACTCTTTCATTGCCTTAAAAGGCTATAAGGCTATATTTAAACACTTATCCGGTATAAGCTCGTTAATTGGCACCATGTGCTATCTACTTTTTTATATTTTTTTCATTTTTTTCACTTTATCATTGGATTATCTTGGGATTTCACTTTACGTAAGTAAGCTATTATATATATATATATATATATATATATATTTAGGCCAAATTACTTAAAAATTACCTGCAGGTACTTACTGCCTTTATAAAGTCGCAGGGCGTAACTATTTCTGTATCTGAGAAATTTTTGACAGATCGAATTGAATAGATTTCCCGGAGAAAATAAATAGAAATATGTTTTGTCGTCCTATCGATTTAAATATAATTTAATATTTACTGTTTTTGTACCTTACAAACTTTTGCCAAAATAAACTAAACAAGAAATTTAAAATTTTGTTAACAAAACAATAAAAATGAAGCCATTTTGTGAAAAATTTAGCCTTTTTCATCTCTTGGTCCCCCCCCCCCCAAACTTTTTTCTGGGTACGGCCCTGATTATCAGACATGAAAATATAAATAGTATATATTGTTTCATCATCGTTTTTCTTTCATAAAGCAAATTTATATCTATAGAATTTTATAACTGTCGAATGGAGGAATCCAACTTTATTTCGAAAGAGCTTATCTGATATAGCATAAGTAACATAATAATTATAAATCTGGCAAATTTTCGACATTTAAAAAAGCAACAAAATGAGAAACAGTGTGTGTCTGTGTAAAATTGCTAAAATTTTTCAACTCTACTTATTCATATAAACTTTTTTCTATGTATTAACACAGTTTTATAGTTTTTTATTTATAACTGGAAATTTTAGCGAGTCTTTTTCAAAAGAGTATAGGACCAACAAATCTGAACGAGTCAAGTAATACTTTGTTTGTCACGCTTTCAGAAAATCTATCCTTTAATCATAAAACAGACGTCTGAAAATTCACTAATACTCTTTTTGGGGGAGGAGTGCTCACGACATGACAAGAAAGAGAGCCAGCGGAATGATATCTATTTAAAACAATCTACTCTGTTGGAAATAGATTTGCAATCAATGCCTTCTGCATAATTTTTTTTTCTTGCTTTCCATTCCTTAATGTGCTCTAAATGTAGGCGCCAAGGAGTGGGGCACAATCCCTAAAATCCATAAAACGTAATATAATGAAATTGTTTTGGACTTTCATTCACGTATAATAACTTTCATTCACGTACTCTTCAGTGACGTCATTTGACGGAAGCTTCGCTTCGAAGAGCGTAGAGGTATAACACTTCGAAGTCTGGTTACGCTGAGGTAGGTAGGTGTGGTGTCTACGTTTAAATTTAGAATATCTTTTCCAGAAAATGTTTTGTAATAGGATTTATCATTTCGCTTTAAAATTAATAGCTTTACTCAGAATTTGCAGATAAGTAGGTACAACTACACTGTATGACGTGATCGTATTCAGAGGTTTGTTTTAGTGGGAAAACAAAAACGAGAATATAATCCGTTATCTTTAATTATTTTTTGTTAAGATAGTCTCAAAAATTCACTTACGCATAAAAATTCATAATATATATTTTCGTCCCTCCCCCTCTTGCAGTGCATTCATATAAATAACGATAAAATAAAATGAGTATCTATTAAAGTATATGTATGTATATATACAGGGTGTCCCAAAAAGGTGGTAATGGGCTTTACTTTTTTATCTATTAGAGATAAGTAAGCAGTGTTAATTGAAAAATTGTTCAAAATAAGGTCGAAAATAAGGCTCCATTAAGAAAACATTCCTCTCGTTCATTTTCAAAATGTTACACTTTTTTAATTTGTATACGACCCCCGTACAGAAACATTCACGGTTGGTAAAATGTGTCCCATACACTCATGAGGTGACATATAAAATTTGAGAATTATACTTAAAAAGTGTCAAAGATAAATATACGTAAACCATTTTTTCATGACTCTCGAAAGGAAAAAAATCATATCGCCTTCAGAGATCGTACAGAAATTATGAAAGAAAATCTTTTTTTCCATTATGCAATAAACGTTCACATTCAAAATCATGTATAGTCCTCGATCATTTCTAATATCTTGCTTTATCACCACTAAAGTATATATACTTAGGTTTAACAGCTGGAGTGTTTTCAGGAACATTTTTAAACTGTAGACATCCTAGTTACGCTGATCACTGACTTACTGACACTCGAACTATTCCGGTTTAACCAGTCCAGGATAAAATTTTTACCGCCGTTACTCCAAAAGGATTAAAAAGTGAAGCACAAAAACCCTAGTATAACAACTACACCGTTTGTACGATCCGCTTGAAAAATTTCGTAATTATGTATAAAAATACAGAAAACAATCTGTGCTACTTTAAAAAATCTGAAAATCCACCCGTTCCCTCATTTTAAAGCGATTTTTGTGCTATTTTCAGCTCCCGTTTACTTCCAAGAGTAAAAACAGTGAATCATTTGCATAACAAAATGAGCTGTTGCAATCGACATGACGTCATATTCATCACGGTCACCAGGCTTTGAATAGAAAGTGTGACTCCAATTCCTTTAAAATAGTTTTTCCAGATTACATAGGTTTTTTTTTTTTTTTTTTCATAAATAAATCGTCTAGAATGACTGTCTACACAAAACGAAATCTTTCGAATGCCAAAAGTTTCCGAGCGTTTCCAGAAGAGCATGAAATTCGATTTGGGTATATAATAAAAATTGAATATGAAGTTATTTATTTTAGGTGGACGACGATGAACTGGATGATGATTTTTGGGTGGACGATGGTTTTTGGAGTGCAGACATATTTTCGTCCAATGTTTTTTCTAGTGTGCCATTTGTATAATTGCCTCCACAACTGGCTTTGACTTCTAGTTATACTATATGGTTTTCGTGTCAGGATTTTGCGTTGTCTCACTTTTCGAATTCATCAGCATTTGGATGTGTAATACATTATTTGCGGGTTGGATCACATTTTAAATTGAACAGGAAAAGAAATACGGCCGATGCATGGATTGAGGTACACTTCCCAACATAGGAATCGAGAAACACGAATAAGGTCGACCCATGGATCATGATGCAGTTTTCAACATTATTAAAAAAAATAATAATAAATGTGGTGCACACAAGCGCGTAGTTAATTTAAAGGAATCTGAGATTATTATTATTATTTATTGTTGATATTTTACACAGTCACACGAAAGAAATTTCACTGGTACAAACAATTATTGAATGAAGTGCCTCAGTGAAAATGTTCTGTTCACTTTAATCAAGATCGTAGCCAATAAGAAAAAAATATCTGTAGTGACTCCACTCGACTTTCCGAACACTTACGATTAAGATCATTACCAAGCATTTAAGTAAATTTCAATCGACGAATAATTCAAATATATATACCAAATTGAAGCTCAATCGAATGCGCCATTTAAACACTAGCGCACTTTCAAGAATTTCCCCCCATACTCCATAATGTAAAAGAAATCTTTGTCGTAGCCCTGTAGAAAAACTATAAGTCCTATACACATAAAAATGAATAATGGTCTTACGGTGGTCGTTTATAACCTATATACCCAATTTGAGCTCAATCGAATGCACCGAGCACCGTTTAGGAGCTATCGTGTTCACTCACATACACACACACACATACATCTCGTAAAAATGGCATAAATGAATTCAGAAGACCTCAAAACGTGTCAATACACCAGAATCTCGAAGTCGAATTTTTTCATGATTACAATACTTTTCTTACATTGTACATGTTCGGAAAGTAAAAATCGAAGGGGTGGGGGGGGGTTATACAGCGTCGAAATTTTTTCGCCCATAATTGATCTCCAGAGTCGACGCAAATAAAATATTGCTAATGCATTGACTAAAATTTTGGAGTGGAGGGGGACTATCCCCCCCCATCATCCCCTACCTGGATGCGTCCTTGACTTTAATTATTCGATATAAAGTAGTGTACGGGAAGCGCTTTTTATTATCTACATGTTTGCCATGTTCTTTAAAAAAAGATGAACAAAAATGATGTATTTTCTCCTACCTGATGTATTTTCTCCTCCTATTTATTTCCTGAAGAAATAAAACGCATTAACATATCTTGTGTTATCAGGAATTACCTGGAATAAAAAATAAAAAAAAACTTCGACGGAACTATTTAAAACAAAAGATTCCTCCCATCCCTCCTCCATATCTGTGGGCGTTCCCATAATAAAACTTTGTTACACATAAATAAATAAATAAAAACACCACGCCATTGAAAAATGCATGACGAAATTATCTGAAATTCTGCGGGAGCGCCTCGCTATTTTTTTACGGTGATGATTTTTCCGGAAATGAATCATCTGTTTCTACGTTTCCCCCCCTCTCCCCTACCCAAAGGTTCATCAAACCGCGATGAAAACATCACAAGACCACAACGAAAAGATCTCATAAAAACGATTCTGGGAACGGTTTTAAAGGTATTTCGAGCCTAGGGCCTCGCGTTTTTTTGTAGGCCTCTTTTACGTTTTCGATAATAAAACTGTGTTATTTTTAATGTGAAAATTTCGTAAAAATGAGTATAAAAATTATCCCTTTTTTTAAGGTGTAGTCGAAGAAACAAAATCTGCTCCTCACAATATTAGTCCACAAGTTGAACTAGCCAACGAGAAAATTCAGGATGATTGTTTATGAATGTTTATGTTCTCACAAAACAGTGAGACGAAGAACTTTGACTGATGAAGACCGAATAAATTTTCAGTCGAAACGATCCTACCTTGTTATAACTATCATTTTATGTGTGCTTTTTCACACAGTTTTTATTTATTTTAACGTTTAACACCAGTAAATTGAGTGTTTTTTCCATACCTAGAATGTATAGCTGTTTGGATGTCACGTTGTACAGAAATTGAAAGGAATAATTTATCTTTCGAAAAATCACTAAAAATTAAAAGCTTAAGCTAGAGATAACGGCTTTATCTTTTTTAGAATCAAAAGAACTTTCCAAGGGTGTAATAATAAAAAACTACCAACAAATAATCAAGCAGATACAAACTGATATGTGCGAGAGACACAATTTTTGGGAAAATAAATATTTGATAGTGAAAAAAAGTATTGAAAAATTAAGAAGAGCAGTACTCAGTGTCACCGGAATTATGCGGACAAATTTTCAGCTCGATCGCATGATAGGAAGTGGGTAAAAATTCATAAACAAATTTTAAGCTGGAATGACATGCATAGTTAATTAAAAACTTGAAAAAGTAAATGATGACTAAATTGATTTTTTTTTTGTTTTTAACTAAAAAATGTTTGTGATAACTGTATTATAATCAAGGCATGTTTTTTATAGTCGCAGATGAAAATGCTAAACATTAATAAGAAACGTAGGGCAGAAGCTTAGAGCATATAGATTTTCAATATCAAGCGGAATTTATTTTTTTAACTCCGTAATATTTTTTATATTTTAAGTACTTAAAATAATGATATTGTTCTGTTTCAACTATAGAATGATATATTTTTATATATAATTAGTACTCATAGTACTTCGTACAATATAGTCCTAACCTTATTGCCAGTTTTTGAATACACACAATAATTAGACTAAACAGAAAGTTTACTTTCACTATTAAACTACTTACAGTTTTGCAGTTTCAAGCCGGAAATTTATGAATATATCTAAATATTCAGTACTAACCCGTCAACGAAGGGTACTTCAGCTAGTTTATAAATATGTTTTTGCAGGAATGTTAAATTTTTGATTCATTTTATCCAAGTAAAAAATTCTTCTAAACTTTGTGAGGTCTAAATAATGTTTCTGATAAAGTTTCCCCTGTTCTGACCCTCAAAAGTCCCTGTTAAGTATACTAAATTTTCACCATTGAAACAAGAGGCAAATAACAGATTCCATATAATCAAGGTACACCAATATGAAATTGCATTTGGGGCGTTATATTTAGAAGTATGTTGATGTTTATTTAGTGCTAATCATGAAAAGTGAAACGTAGTACAAAAGTTATTAAGTTTCACGAGGTAAAATGTATTTTTAATGTACTAATCTATAAATATAAAAATTATTTATAATTTTTAATGCTCGTTTATAGACATAAATTAGATGTAAAAGGAGTGAAAACGTTTTAAAATAATTTTATTTTAATCATAAATTAATTTTTATATTTTAGACATAATTCACAATTAGAGAATATAGAATCAAAAATTAGATTTCTTTGTTCTTGTTTAGACTTTATCAATTAGTCCATTCCCAGAAATTCCAAAAAATAAATGAATCTTTGGAATGAAATTAATTCTAACTAATGTTCAAAAATGTTCAACTGCTGTTCAAAATGCCCCCTGTTATTATTAGCTAATGACAGTGAAATTTAATATAATAATTTACAAATATTATTTTATTATTCAGAAATTACTAGATTACACTCAAACCTGTTTTTGTGATGTGTACAGGGACCGAATAAAAGAAAACGCATTAAAAATCGCACAAAACTTCACCAGTAGCTATAAAAAATAGTTTACTCTACACAATTAAAAAGTATTTTTTATGCGGTGAATAGGGACCGCATAAAAAGTCACTTAAATTAAGCGATTATAGAATTCAATACATACGTTATGTAACTAGCTGATGCAATACTTATGTAATATGATGAAATGCATGTCAAAAATCAAAAAAACTAAATGGCCGATCAAGCCTTTTTTATTGATTACTTCCTCAATTATCTTCTCATTTTATTGCAATTTTCATACATCGCAGAAAAAAAGGTTTGGGTGTATTAAAAATACACATAAGTAGTAAATTTAATATAAAATATTTTTTTCTAACCAAGAATTATCAGATCTTTTTAACACTTTTACTTCAATCCGAACATTAGCAACCTTTTAAATACAACCACCAGACAGTTATAATTTAATATTGGTTAATCAAAGTGATTAAGTAAATTAATTACTGTAATTAATTACAGTAAAAAACGTGTGCATGAATAACTTTAGTGAAAAGTTTTTTTTAGGACGGGGGGAGGGGCTCAAAATTGAGTTGCGCTTTGGGCCTCTCAAGAGCTAAATTAGCCACTGCACACACACACACACACACACACACACAACTGTTAGGAAACTATTTATTTATATCTCCCCTTCAAAATCTAAAGAAACTTCGTTAATCTTATTCTTGATTCTCGCCAGTAGCGGATGCAGGGGAGGAGGGACTAGGGGGCTTCATCTCTCTCCAAAAGAGATTGCCAAAGGGTAACATTCTGCTTAATTATACACTTAGAATAGCTAAAATGATCATATTTTATTACTTAGCCCCCTCCCAAAAGCATGAACATTAGTTTAGACTAAAATTTTGATTTATAGTACATTTTAATTGGGTGAAAAAAAAAAAAAGCTTTTTTAAAAATTTAGCTCTTCTCAAAAAAATTTCTGGATCCGCCATTGATTCTCGCCATGTGTCCTCCCAAAATTTTCGGTCATGCTACGCCTGCAATACTCCTTCAATGTGTTTTGTGTCGGATGATGCTTCTCGAAACAGGTGGACCTAACATCATTGTAGCATTAAATTTTATCTACACTCATTTTGTTAGAGTCTGAATCTCGAAGGACTGATTTTAAGCAGTAATTAAATTAAGTAGTAATAAATATTGCATTAGTTAATTATCAAACACGTTTGTTTGAAATTCACCTGACCCAAATACTACGCTTTAATGATGCTAACCACTTGCAAAACTTCATTCACGATTAGATGAAAGGGGAAGGGGGGGGGGTATTATGATAACATTGTTTTTTTTCGAAAATTAAGAGAAAGAAAAACTTCAGATGTCACTGGATTTTCGAACAGTTTAGGAATAAGCCAATGAACTAAGGTCTGGATAAAATTAATACTGTTTCTTCACTAACTGCACAATAAACTTTGGTTAACAGTAAATCTTTTTTTTTTTTTAGTGCAATTAATATTTAAAACTTGAAACTATTAGGACGATATAAAGAAACAAAATAAAACGAAACAGTTGATCGTGCGATAGCGTCTTTGGGATGATTCTCACCCGGTGATAACTCTAATTCCGCATCCACCGAGTAGAATATCCCGAAGACTGCTCTGCAAGGGATTCGAACCGACAGCATGAGGAATCAAAGTTCCTTCTCGCCTTCAAGAATGGGACATCGAACCACTGGACCAATCCCACCAGGTCTAATGTGTGATACAATGTTTTACCGTTTGGACAATGGACTCTAGCAAGGTCGAAAGAGGAGCAAGAATGGATTCTTCAAATAATTGTTCAGCTTTCTATAATATTTACCTGACCGTGATCTGAGAGTCAAGTTTTCTTGATATCTTTATCTAAGAAAAATTAAACACAGTCTGACGATATTATTTTATTTTCCTGTATAAAATGTTCTGTTGAAATTTCTGGTTTGTAGAATTTTACAGTTAATTAAAAAAAAATTTCTGGAGTGTTATTCGTTTTATTTTGTTCAGTTTAAATAATTTATTAATGCTCCTTTAACCTAACCTTTCTACCCTGCTGAAAAATGTTACATTTAACCTGTTGTTGTTGTTGTTTTTTATACCCTCAACTGCATGCGGTGCCAAATTCCCCCAGGTAGGGAGGCAATGGGCTGCGGGGAACGCCTTCCATTTTTAGTGGGACCCCTGTGGGAGGAAGTCCGACTTTACCCCGGTGGTCCCCTAATTTTGAACCAATTCCAGAGGACGGACAACTCCCCTGAAATCGGCACCTCCAGGAGGTATCGTTTAACAGCTTGGAGGTCATTGGAGCCACGACGGATTTTACGTGCACCAGCTCCCATTAGCGTACACGGTCCCACAGCAGTCGAGCCGAGAGGGAGTTGACCCTCCCAAGCATTGGCCAAGCCGGATCGGACTTCTTCACGCCAGTGATTATTTATATTCTTTGGTCAGATGCTGCTTCACTTGCCGTGTTCTTAAGGGGACGGAGTTTAGCGCCCAGACCACTGCGGTACTTACGTTTAGCCTACATTGGTCTAATTGACTCAGTCAGTGGCGTAGCCAGAAATCTTTCATGGGGGGGGGTTACGACTACTGCAACTCATATATATGTATACGTGTGCGTGATAAGGGGGTAAAGAATATATATTTTGTATGGCAAAAAATTCCTCATCATGGGGGGGGGGGAGTTGTGACCTCCCCTATCCCCCCCTGGCTACGCCACTGAGCCCAGTTTATTTAGATTGAATACCTAGGCCTTATGAATTATTTTGAATGAATCACATTTTATATATATCAGTAAGTATTTCTGTTCGATTATCTTCGATCGACCGCCGTCTTGCTGGTAGTTAAATCGTGCGATGGCAACGACGGCACTTTTTCGACATTTGGCAGTCTATCTAGATGTCCTCCTTGAATATTTAACTGAAATCAAATGCATTCTTCGTGAATCAAAACAGCCAAACAGAGTTGTGTCCTCACACTGCGAGTTAAAGGGTTAAGCCTCTACATCACCTGGGCGACGCTTGTTGATTACGGTGTACCTAGTTCATTCTTTCATCTCTTTCTAAACAGAATACTTCATAACTCTTAGTAAAAAATCTAAGGTCTCATAGAACACATCCAAAGAAAAATTTTGTCACACAAACATTGTCATAACGTAAGTTGAAATTCAAGCAATTTAATAATTTGCAACAGAATAATAGCACGAACTGATGTTCATTCTTCAGTTGATTTCACCAGACGTAATGTGAATATGCGTTAGAACCCTTTAAAAAGTCAAACGCCCAAGGCAACGTCGACGATGATTTGTAAAACAAAAGTTTTCTTTAGATATGCTTTATCACCACTTACATTTTCCACCAAGAATTGTGAAACACCCTATATATGCATACATAATATAAGCAAAACGTAAGTTAAAATATACAATGCATTGTGTTAATGCAAAAATAACTACGTAAAATCAATTTCACAATAATCATTTGGAGTTGAAATATATAAATTTAAATATGTACTGCAATGTATATTTACTCTGTAATAAACTGTACTGTACAGATATATATACTGTGTAAACTATAAATCTGTTTCAGTTATGCAACTTTCAGGGGAAAAAAATCGCATTGCAATTCCAATGTTTAAAAGAATTTTTTCAGAGAGTTTTATAAAAGACTCTATGGTACATTTTTAATAACTAATATATTTTTTGTTTGTTAACAAACACGGCATTATTTAACTGCAGTGCAAGGCACAATTTGTGGAGAGACATCCTGAACTTTTAAGTCAGTAACGCGATTAGTTTATTAAATCAATCTTCAAGATCCATAAAACAGGTTTTATTTTGCTTTATACAAAGAGCACTAACTATAACTTACGGGATCGGATCACTACCGTATTTTTATTCCGGAGAAGCTGTACAACTAATCCTTTAATTAAATTCAATTTTATTAAATTAATTTAATTTAATTTAAACCTTTCCCTCTTAGAGATGTGACTATTGAATTTGGGCTGTAATATCGGTCACAGCTGCATACTTGAGGGAGAAAAACAAAATTTCAAGTGTGTAAGCACAGCAATTAAGAGTCTGATGTCTGGCAGGCCTTAGATAGGACACCTCAAAAAATATCTGATTCAGTATCTTTGTCCGATTTATCTGTTTATTATCTTATTATTTTATCTATTATCTAGGTACATTTTATCGCACACGGAATGGCTCATAGCTGAAATGATAACTTATTTGTAGTTACTTCAATTATATCGCTGATTGCTACAAATAAGGGATAAGTTGTACTTGACTAAACAACTAATTTTAGCTCTAAATTTGGTAAATAAGCTAGATGAATCATACCATCGATTAAAAAAGTATGCCGATTCAGTCTTATCTGCACCTGTACCGCCGCTGCTACCTAACGCGTAGTTAACCTTTTCGCTCCCAACGTTGCGATGACGCAACAGAAACGATTTTCCCTTTTGTGTCCGTCATTGTTTCCCAGCCTATGGAATAGACTGGTAAGCAATGACCGAATGCCCTTATTGCGTTACAGCGTGTTGCGCTTGCGATCAAAACGCTGTACCGCATTTAGAGACCCATGCCGGGAAGCAACGATTTACACAGAAGCGGAATAGCTGCTTCTTTGTAATGTCGGGAGCGATCAGGATTAAGCAAGTAGGGCACTAAAACACTTGCTTGTAATCTCTGCATTTAGAGACTCAAACTGTAATGGCTCTTGATTCTAAAAAATAGGTAAATGTGTTCGTTTGACTAACAAGAATCACCCAAAACAATTGGTATTTAAAAAGTAGAATAATTTTTAAAAATGGTAAGATAACATCCTAAAGCTTACTCGAGCGACCATACAGCTGTTTCGATCAAAAAAAATGGTGAATGATTGCCATCGAAGAAGATAAAAAATGTTTTGATCGAAAAAGCTGTATGGCCGTTCAAGTAACCTTTATGGTGTTATTTTACATTTTTATTATTTTATGTTACTTTGACTAATTTTGGCGAACTATGTTCTATCGTAAACTTCAATAACATCAATTAATTTTGATTTGTTTCAAATGGATGAATGTCTGTAAAACGCCTGTCCATAGATTTTACTGTAATGGAGAATGAATTATTTTGTGCGACTCTGTAAAAAGACTAGTCGTTCCATATAATATTACTGTCCTCCGTAGCGGATTCAGAGGAGGGTCTAGGGGACTTCACCGCCCCCCCCCCCCCAAAGAAAAAAGATATTACTTATATGGATAACGATTTGCTTTACTGTACATTTTGCTTAAATCATAAAAGCATTCTTTTTAAATTTGCCTCTTCCAAAACAAATTACATTGATTTAGGGTGACATTTTGCTTTATGTTCTGGTCAAGTAAGTTTTCCCTTACAATTAGCCCTTCCTCCCCAAACATTTCAGTAACGCCGTTGACTCTTTCCAAGGGTGTATCTAGTGTGTGGCAAGTAGGGCCTGTGGCATGAGCGGCGCTTGAAAGAGAGCGTAGCTTTCCGTAGTGAAATTGATGCAATGAAATAAGCATTGAATTTGTTCCCTTCCATCGTTGCAAGGAAGGAACCACTGCGATTTTCCTTTCACGCCCGTAACAGGGGCATTCAAACCCCTATACCGGGAAGCAACGATGGGAAAAGAAGGGAGAATATCAGGATTTGCGTCTTTACAAAGATAAGAGCTAACAGGTTAAAGTCAGTAAGATACCAAAATATTTATATTTAATGAATGTCCTTAGAAAGTAAATCTATTAAATTGTTTTAATTTTCATAATGGACATACTAAAGAAATTTTAAGAATGACCATTTCTTTCCAAAACGTGAAGAAATTTCGCAACTCTTGAATGTTTTATGCCCATCCTCATCAATAAATAAGTAAAGGAAATAAAATAAAAAAATAAAGGTCACACTATGCTTATGATTTTCAATTTCGCTCGAAAGCGTTGTAAAAAACACGACAACGGGAAAAAATAAAAACAAATTCAAAGATAACTCCGAGAATAAAAGGCATTTTTTGAATTGAATTATGAAAGAACAATACGCATAAAATAATAGAGGTAAAATGCTTACGTGGGCGCCATAGGCATAACGTAAACGGGAGGGGACACTTGCTCTCTGTCCCAAATTATCATTTGATCCAAAATTCAATAGAAATTTCCCTTATTTACTTTTAAATTCCGTATGTGCCCCTTCAAAATCTGTCATGCTACTTAGATTTAGGGCCTACTATATAGTTACATTGATCCCTGGATTCCGGGCAACTCCTCCAAGATATAAAACTTTTGCCCCCATTACTCCAAACAGATTAAAATGTTAAGTACGAAAAAAGCAATAACATCTACACCGTTTGTACGATCCGCTTGAAATTTTTCATAATTATGTATAAAAATGCAGAAAACAGTCTGCGCTACTTTAAAAATCTGAAAATCCACAAAAAAATTTAATCGCTTGCTTGACAAAAAAAGTTATTTCAAGTGAGAATGACGTCATATTTGAAGTCACGGTCATCAAGCTTTGAAGGGAAGTCAGTTCGTCTAAGAGTTTTTCCCAGAAAGCATAGTTTAATTTTTTTTTCCCATTTAATAATCGTCTGCTTGAAGCATTGATATAAGAAGGGCTACACAAAACGAAATCTTTCGAATGCGAAAAGTTTCCGCTCGTTTCCAGAAGAGCATGAAATTCGATCTGGGTCTATAATATTAATTGAATACGCAGTTATTTATTTTAGGTGGACGAAGATGAAATATATTGCGTGTACACATGCTTTCGTCAAATGTTTTTTCTAGCGCCCGTTGTAATTGCTTCCACAACGTGCCTCTGGTAGCATTAGTTAACAGAACAACAAGCAAACCTCCTTTAGCAGTTCAAATGTGTCATTTTAACAGCCACATGAAAGGTATCTTAAATAAATCTACATTGAGCTTGTTATTTTTCACTACTTGATCCAAGTATAGTATAAGCGACTTATATTTCTAAGGTTTCTGCAGAAATCCAGCCGTTATCGATTTGTGAATTCTGTCTGCAGCAGATATTGTATTTATGTTTAATTATTAGAAGAGCCGTCAGAGCGCTTTCTGAGAGGGAGGTAAGGATTAAGGTACGATTGAAGATGATTTGCTTGACCTATTAAGGATAAGTGGGTAATGGAAATTGAAAAAAATTCGTTCATTTTCAAAATATTTCACTTTTTAAATTTCTAAACAATCCTCGTACAAAAAAATTTCGAGTTAGTAAAATGTATCCCATTCACAAATGCAGTGATGTACAAAATTTGAGCCTTTCATCATAAAACGTCTCAGAGATATCTAAACAAAGATGATCGGGGGCTATACATGACTTTGTTAACGTTTATTGCTAGAGTAGATATTTTTTTTTTTCGTTCATATCTGCTTGACTCTTAAAATGTGATCATTCAATTTGATTTTTTTTTTCCTTTCAAGATCCATTGAAAAGTAGTTTAAATCAGAAAATATTCACCTTAAATATCTCTGAAACTCTTATGATAAAAGACAATTTTGTATATCAACCTTATTGGCGTATGGCATGGGCGCCCATAGGGGGGGGGCAAGTTAGGGCACTTGCCCCCCCTACAGTTTTAGGTTAGTGTCTCATGATGTAAACAAATCGCAAAAACAGAACTAAATTCGTTAAAAGTTTGAAGTTTGCCCCCCCCCCTAGAAAAAATTTTTGAAATTTGCCCCCCCCCCCTAGAAAAATTTCTATGGGCGCCCATGGTATATGGGCCACATTTTATTATTTGTGAATTAATAAAAGGTGCCCCCTACACCAATGAGGTAATGCAGAAAATTTCAGCTTTTCATCATAAACGTCTACCAGATGTCTTTGAACAAAGATGATCTGGAGTTATACGTGATTTTTAAATGTAAAAATGTATTGCTAGAGTGCAAAAAATTATTTTCTTTTGCTGTTTCTGTATGGCCCCTGAAACGTCACCATCTGATGTTTTTCCTCTCGAGAGCCTTTGAAGAGTGATTTAAGTCACCATATCTTCCCAGACAGCACAGCAAACTTGCAGCAAGCTTGATTTATCAAGTCAATAAGCTTGAAAATTCCAATCGTGTAAGCTTGATGCAAGCTTGAATCAAGTGTTCTAGTTTACACTTGCCCAGCTTGCATTAAGCTTGACATTTCAAGCTTAAAAAATTTCCCCCCCCCCAAAAAAAAAATTTAAATACACGGGGCGCCCGCTGGCTAACGCGCCCCACATAATTTATTTTTCCGCGCATTTTCCCCCTCTACGCTGAAATTTCAATTTAATTTAATCTGTTTCCATCGAGTGTTCGTCGCTGGGATAGAACCCGGGCCCTTTGGCTTCGTAGTCGAGCACGCTATCCATTCCGCCACCGTAGCCTTGTGCAGCTATGACTAAAGTTTGAAGTGACTTACCACGCTGTTTTCTCGCCAAATTGATAAGTGGGCGATGTGTTATTTGTTTCTTTTATTTTTCCATGGGATGCATCAGAATTAAAATAATGCATCAAAATAAATTAAATTAAAATCAAAATTAAAAAAAAAAACACGTTTTAAAACTTTCAGTACCGCAACACTCATGAAGCAATACTGCTGGCCAAAATCGAGACAAACGACTGATTTTGAAATCAATTTCGTAGTATAATTGTATTTTATTTTGAAGAATTTCCATATTTGGAAATATAGAATGGGTTTACTTAACACAAATTTTGTGTTAAGTAATCTGAAATGAAAGAAACAGGTAGTTAAACGTTACTTCGAAATGCTATATCACAGTTGCTAACATATATGGAATACAAACACTTTAGTCATTTTTGTAAATATTTCTTAAAATAACAAATAATTGAAAAATTTTGCTATTTTTTAACGCTAAAAATTCTCTTTACAAATGTGGTTATTTTCCTACATATTGGTATGCTATATTGATATAGAGCATTTCGAAGAATTAAAAATAAGTTAAAATTAATTTATACAAATGTAAATTTGAATTATTTTCATTGTTCATACTTTATAATTAAAAAAATTATTTAACTTCTGAATTTTTTTTTATCCTTTGTAATTTTATTTTAAAATTACAAAAGTGTAAGATGTAAGATTTTTGGGCCTTAAAATCTGTAGGCCCTGGGCAGTTGCCCCGTTTGCCCTGCCGGTAATATGGCACTGGTAATATAAAATAAAACACATCTTTTACGAACTTTCAGCAAATATTAGGACGCTAGACAATTAATGTCCATTCTCTTTCACAGATGGCGCCATCAACGCTCCTTTAAAAAGGAAAAATCACGCGAGTATCAATTTTCAAGCTTAAATCAAGCTGTATTTAAACTTGACAATTCAACTTGACTCCTGCAAGCTTGCTGCCAGCTTACAATGAGTTGAACTGTCAAGCTTGCATTAGTGCGTCAAATTCAAAGAAATGTCAAACTTGATTTAAGCTTATGTGCTGTCTGGGTTTATCCTCGTACCACTGAACATTTTAGGATATAAATCTTAAATTTTGCGAATCACCTCACTAGTGTACAGGGCATATTTTATTGAATGGGAATTTTTTTGTATGAGGTTAGTATTCTAATTTTTAAAAACTTGCACTTTTAAATTAACAAGAGGAATTTTTTCCTTTTAAGTCTCCCCCCCCCTCCCTACCTTATTTTAAACATTTTCTAAATTTATACTGCCCACTTATCTGTAATGGATAAAGAATTAAAATAAGTTACCATCTTTCTTTTGGGGGGGGGGGGCACCTCGTATGTAAGAGAGCTTTGGCATGTACGTTTGCTATTTGCGCCTAGACCGCTCTACGTAGCAGTAGCTGGGGGCAAATTTGGCTGCTGCAGGGAGAAAAAGATTAAATTAAAAAAATTTATTGATGTAAGGATTAGGTTCCTTCATAAGAGTTCTATACAGGGTGTCCCAAAAACAAGGCAGGCTTTAATTCTTTATCTATTAGAGATAAGTAGGGCAGTGTAAATTGAAAATGCGCTCAAATAAGGTCAGAAATGAGACTCCGTTAAAGAAAATTCCTCTCGTTCATTTACTAAAAGTGACACTTTTTAAATTTGTATACGACCCCAGTAGTAAAAAATCCCCAATTAGTAAAATGCGCCCCATACCAACTCCTCCTAGATATAAAATGCCTTACAGGGCTTAGCTATAATACAGGCCTAGATATAAAATGCTCACCAAGCTTTGACGTCAACACAGGTTTAATTTCACAACGTAAAACTATTTAAAATTTCTGGTGAATGCTACAAATATTAGAAAATATCTTAAACATTAAAATTAAAATGACCTTTCTCATATAAAATTATTCATTATGATCTATTTCCTTATCATATTATCTGATTAGTCATGGTTAAAAGCTGCCTTTTGTCGTAAAATTATTTAAATATTGCTACTCCTGCGTAAACTCACCAGAAATTTTAAATAGTTTTATTTTGTGAAAATAAAACTTTTAAATGTAAGCCCAATGATGGCGCCAGAGCTTGGTGACGTAGGAGTTGTAAGGCTTTCAATATGTAGGAGGCGTTGCCCAGTAGCGTAGCCAAGATTTTATTTCGGGGGGGGGGGGGGGGTGTCGGGATGGGTATGAAATTGTAAACTAAATACAAATGTAAGCTAAGTAAAGTGTCCCATTTTGGAGGGGGGGGGGGCGAACCCCCTTGTTACGGCCTTGCTTCATATCATTGGCACTTTTTAAGGTGTAATTCTCAAATTTTGAAAGCCACCTAATGAGTGTATGGAGGCACGTTTTACTAATTGGGAATTGTTTTGTACGGGGCCGTACACAAATTTAAAAATTGCAACTCTTAGAAAATTAACGAGGAACGTTTTTTAAAAATGGAATCTTATTTTGAACATTTTTTCAATTTACGCTGCCCACTCATTTCTAATAGATAAAGAATTAAAGCCCGTTACCACCTTTTTGGGATGCCCTGTATGATGATTTTTTTCTTTCAATATCATTGAAAGTTTTAATATTACTCTTTAGAAAACTAACTGGGTGAACTGACAAAGGGAACTACCTCGAATTTCTTTTGCAGCAGTCAAAAACGTGACATCGTAAATTAAGAATTGTAGGATATCAATAAGCTATTATGCCTCAAAATTTATATCATATATGAAAATAAATTTGCATTTAGCTCCTCGAGACTATGCAGTTTGACACATATAAAATGGTACTTATGTACAAGATGATCATTTTGGGCGGTAGAACAGGCCTGCCCTTCATCAGCAGTGGCATAGCTAGAGGAGGCATCGGTCCCTGTGCGCAGTATCCAGGGGTGCTAAAATGTATTTTCGAACTACCAATGTTGTCCTGCCTTCAGACTGGAAGGGTCGCCAAAACTTCAACTGTCCACGTACGCTGAAAACTCTAGCTATGCCTCTGTTCATCGGCTATAAAATAGTCAAAGCATACACAGTAGAACCAAGGGTGGATCCCGAAACTTTTTTCGGAGCAGCGCAAATTGTAAATACTCATTTTATCTAGAGTAAAGCCCACTTAATATTGGTGAAAGCCCTATTTATCTAGAATAAATATATTTTTCTCGGAGGAGGTGTGCAGTGCCCCTGGATCTGCCTTTGAGTAGAACGGTAGAAATACTATGAATCTACTTGTGCAAATGGTTGCACTTTTTTACAACTGATGAAGGGCAGATCTGTTTTACTGTCCAAAATAATCATTTTATTGATAAATACTATTTCATGTGTGTTGTTATACGACGTTTTTATTTTACAATCTAATACCAGTTTGTGTCGAGTGCTCTTGTGAAATATATATTTATTTTGAATAAGAAATACACAGTTGTTACCCTTTGTTTGTTAACAGATGTGCCTTGTTGACAGAACAAAACCTATTCTGCTTATAAATCAACTTCAAACAATATTTCTTTTGAACACAAGGTAGTTTCACCCATAAAAATATATGTATGACCAAGAATATGTGATAAACTTTTCCCATTATTTCTTTTAATTATAGTCTTAGGTTTTAATCATGCCATAAAAAATTATCTTGCTTATATATTAAAATTCTAGCTGGGTAATATTTTGAGGAATCTTTCCTATACTCCAACAATGAAGGCACCACCATGGCTAAGTGGATAAGACACTGAAGACGGCAGATGATGAAAGTGTGAATCTAATGCATTCCAGTCTACATGCAGCTGTCAATCCAACTGTCTGGAGTTTTGTGTGGTTTTCTCCAAATGTAACCAAGGATGAATCAAAATTGAATTTTTGGAGGGGGCCATTGAACTTTTTAAACTATAAATTGTTTAAAATGCAAATTAAATGTGCAGAATTGTAAAGCGTAGAAATCTAAAGTTCTAAAATAAAAAGTTGAGACGGCTATGGCCCTCATGGCACCTTCTCTGGAGCCGCTCACCCTTTTATGTAACATGGATGTAAACCCCTTAAAAGTTCTCCACTCAAGGCAGCCTCAGGTAGGCAGATAAGTTATGGCAAGCATACACAATACGAAACATACATTTCAAAATTGCTGTTAGATCCCTAACATCATTCTTATATTTTAACAGAAAATCTTCCTTTTTTCATTCTTTTCTAAGAAAAATCTGGCAACCCTAACTTTAAACCTTCACAAAGTATTTATGTGTGGTGATTTAGGGAGAACACATTTGCAGTATGCCATCATACATATTAATATGAAAGCTCTGAAGTTAAGGAAGTAACAACCCACACGCTAGAATTTCTTTAGGTTGGTAGTATTGGTTTAGTGATCTAATTTTGTTTCATATTATAAGAATGCTTTCGCAGGAGGAATGTGCTTATTTATTCTGTATACTCACTTAACAATAAGTTACATTTGTAAGCATAGACTATGATGAGGAATGAACCGGTCACTGTATTACCCCCCCCCCTCTTAATTTGTAATTTCTTCAATTACAAGTGATATTGATTACTGGTTACCAAATCTATTGAAAACGCTCAGAATATTTAGATTTAAATTTTATGCACTTTTTTTTGGGCCTATATGTGTTTGTATGTGTACAGAAGTGAAAAACAAAATAAATTGTCACCAAGATTTTATTAATTTAGTACATTTAAAATAAAAACTAATACACAGCTTTTTAAATTTTGTACAGTTCAAATCATGTTGCTGATATTTTACATAAATTAACTACACAATGAATATATATACAAACAAATGCAATGGAACACAAAGGGGAAAAATAAATAATTAAATGGTTTTACAACTTACTAGTGAAACTAAAAATAAGTCATACATAAATATTGGTCTCAAACCAGTTTAATAGAATTCAGAGAATTCTAAAAGGCACAAAAACTGAACCAAAACTCAATCACAAATGTAGTTTAGGAATTTCCAAAGGGAAATCTACAAAAATACGGACATTCAAAATAGAGCTCCATTTATAAAATAACTACCTCAACAAAAAGATTTTAACTTCACTATGATACACAACTATAAATCTACATTATTATCAATTACATACAAAAATTACAAATGACCCAATTATCTGAGTCATTTAGATCTTCTCCCTATACAGCTATCAATAGAAAAATATCCTTGGACAAAAGTCTAAACATAATATAGGGTTAATTTCAGGTATATTTCACAAAGATACGGGTGTGTGACAATTTATAGTAGGTTTTGCAGTACAATAACATACATAGTGCATAATTTCACAGCATAAAAAAGTTGACTTAAACTGGCTTATGATTTTCAAAGTTAATTTGAATATGGAAAGGTAACCGAGGACAATATTAATCCATTGACTCTGTGTGCAAGTACTTTTTAGTATTTCAGCATTGTAATTCATTACTTTTTACCCAAGCAAGATGTCATCATAATGGAAATCATCAGCTCATTTTTTAAAAATCAGTAGGAAAAAGTGTTAATAGTAATATTGTATCAAAATAGTGTTAAAGGAATGGTGTTCAAGAGATAAACATTTGTGGCTTCTCCAGGCGCAAAATGTTTTAACTTGGCTATATTGATTTTATTTATTAATAGTACAGCTACAATATAAACTTACATTTTTTGTTTAAAAAAAATCTACGACTACATTCTTATGCAAATTTGTATGTTTTCTTGCTGAACAGATATTTATATATATAAAAAAAACAGAATATAACACTATAAAATTGACCAGTTATGAAAATTCCACAGGTATGTCAAATTTCTGTAATTTAATATTTTAAAAGTGGAGGTTAAATTACCTGCACATTCATATTCAATTCTGTCACCTTTAGAAAAGTTTAATGTTTTATATACAATGATTAGATTATTTCTTAGAATACTGCTTATCCAATTTTCTCTAAAAACCTACACAGCAGTGACTGAATTCTCATTCTTCCGTTGATTACATTTATACTAAATCAAAGTAAATAGATATGACTCTGGAAAGCTTTTCAACTTTTCAAAATAATATGTATTTTTCAGATAGCTAAAGAATGATATTCTTCAAGCAACTAAAATAGTCAAGCTATTGAAGAACTATTATACAATAGGTAAATTTTAACGGGTCCTATTGAAATTCCAAAACAGTCTTTTTGCTTGTATAGATATCTAAATATTGTTCAGCTTTCATATTATGTTTCACCATTTACTTGTAGCCAAGGTTCTTATGTGTCAAAAAATGGTTTTCAGCTATAATGACTCATCTAGAGAGGTTTTTTTCATACTATGTTTATGAAACTGTTACAAAGTTTCAGAACGTCTTCAAAAATGCAAGACATTCAGCTTTCAGAAAAGCTCATAATAATGATTAACATGAAGGTGATAGTGACAAATGAAGGTGATACATCTACAGACTTCAAATGCTTATTTACAACTGCAATAAATTATCACAAAATCCCATGGAATTTCAGTAAATAGTCTCTAAAATTCAGAGAATTCATCCAATATGCAAAATAACATTGAACTCTTAAATTATAAATAGTAAATATGTACATTTAATACATATTTACACATGAACACATATGTAAACTTTTTAAGTAAGTATGAATATAGATTTAGATAAGTAACAGTTACATTGAAAACCAAAACAAATGATTGACTATGCACGAGTATATATTGTTAACTTTCCTTTTGCGGGAAAGAAGGCTGTTTGGTTTTAAGGAAAATGGCACCTGGCCCATCAATACAGTGTGTGTGGTGTGTATGTGTGAGCAGGTTTTAAAATATATTTCTTTGATAATACATACTGTTAAAACATTTCAGATACATAAATTATAAAAGATGATATTTTAAAAGACAATGGTATCATACCTTAAGATTTGATTTTCATCAACAGTTCAATAAATGCTTTAGCAGAAAAAGGTTATTTGATATATAATCATGAAACATTATTCTACATTTTACCTATAAAATGAAAGATCATTTACTGCTGAGAATTATTAGTTAATTCTGAGAAAATACTAAACTAAAATTACACCAAAAGTATAAACTCTGGAGGTCATGCTCTTTAGAAATCATGAAAAATTAAAATTAGTGATACAGTTTCCCTCAATCTTTTCATATTTGAGAGCCTTAGCCTGTTTAATTGAAAACAGAAAGAATAAATTGAGATACAATTAAGAGAAAATGAACTAGATGGTGTACAAAAAAGAACAAAGCAAATTAAGTCTAATTGTATCGGATAAATTGCAATTAAATTTAGAAATACATGATGGATAAGCAAGAAAAATCTTGTAATTAACCCATTGAAATACCACAAAAGTAAAATGTGTAACAAAATAACATTTTCTTTACAATGACATATTGAATGAATTAAAGTTTTTTCTTTGAAGTTCATTTCAAATATTTTAAAATCCAACAAGGTTTCACATTTAAAAAATACCAATTATCATTTCTAGTGTATCAGTAAAATCAAAATGTTTAAATAGTCCTATAAATAAGTGTGTTCTTGTATAAATGTTTATACATTTAAACTCTGGCCAAAACTATCAAAAGCTACTGAACAGGAATTAAATGCTTTAATAAATCTTAAGGTCTAATGCAGACATTCAAGTTAAACTAATTTTTTCACACATTTGGAAATACAATTACTAATTGCAGCCATTTATAAATGTGGGGTTAACAACACATAAGCTAGCAGTTAACCTAGTCATTTTTAATACATGACAATATACAGCAGGAAGTTCATTTTAAATATATAATTATATCGACCAAGACGACATACTTAATACTAGCTATTAAGATGTTGACCTTTTTATATTTGTAAAATCACTAAACTTTCAGTAAATAAAATGTGTTATTACATTTATATGCAACTAATTATATACAAAAATATTTTACTGCAACTGAAGTAAGTTATGAATTCTAAATCACTTGTTTTTGACCATACATTGAAATAAATTAAATTAGTTTCATTGATTTGCTTTTATGTTAAAATCTGTATGCATTTTGTGATATGTCTTCTTATATTTTCCCTACAACTACATTGCTGATTTACAAATTGCAATAAGCATGTTGTACATAATTTGATAAGGATTTAAATACTCTCAAAACTTTTCCTGGATTATGAATTAAGTATACTTAATTTAGATGTCTATTCAGTAGTAGTGCAGCAATATGTTGTACAAATACACTCCAGCCTTTCAAAAAGGACTAGTATAGGGATACACAAGTATCTTACACGGAAGTTTGAAAAATCCTCAAACAGTTATTCTGGTACATTATTTCATACCACTTTCATTATGTGTCAAATATTCTTTTAAATTTTGCAGTTAAATTAAAAACTTTAGTAATTAACTGCAGAATTAAAAAAATTGATTTTTCAGATTAATTCTACAATAAAAAAAAGTAATCAGTCAAAAGATTAATTAGAGAGTTTTCTTGAATCTAAATGCATCCCCCCCCCCATCAAAACTTTTGAGACTAATTTTGAAGCAATTCACCAATTTATAAGTAACAAAAAAAAAAAAAAAAAAAAAAAAAAAAAAATTCTTTTAATTTGTCTAGAACTGACGATAACGATACATTAATTGGAAAATATGCTTGGATTTATATTACTTTTACTATGTTCATATTTTTACTGAATGAATATGTTCATCATCAATGTATACATTTTAACTCAAAAGAAATTCAGGAAGAGTGCTTTAAACACTAGCTTGCTTGAATGTCAGTCTCATTCAATAAATACGTAAATTCTATTGTTATAGATAGGTCCCCCCCTTTTTTTTAAAATCTAGATTTATTAGAGATGCAGTATTAAATCTTTATTACAGGATTAGTTGAACTATTAATAGCTGTAATTAATTTATTATGGCTAACATTATGAGTTTAATGACTAATTTATTATGAAAAAGTCATACATTAAACTTGTGAAAAAGATAAAAACAGCATTTTTGAGAAGCCACAGTAAAATGCTTATCTTTTTTTCTTTGGATTGAAATTTGTGCACAGAATTAAATGATTTTAAAATTCAATCCTGTAATATTCTAATTTTCAAATTATTTTTGCTTCTATAAAATGTTTAAAAAACTCATAAATATGATCTGTAAACTATCACAAATCATTATAAAAACTTAAATTGTCTTTTTATAAATACTTAACATTGTAATGTTATTATATTTGACACTAAATGAGAGTGATATGAAATATAGACAAAGTGTACTTTAATATCATTAGAGAAAAGGAAAACAACTTAAACAATTACAAAAAATGTGATTACAAAATAAAATTTGAACTTTCATAGAAAGAGTATACAAAAAGAAATGTGATCTTCGTTATTTAATACATTGTAAATTTGTATTGTATCCTTTTAACAACGAAGTAAGTCAATAACACTGTACATATTTCAAAAATGAAATGCTATGCAATACAAAAATTAGAAAATAAATATACTGAAAAATTCATATCCATGAAAACTGTATATTTGTTATCAAGGAATCCAATTTAAAATGTAATAAAATTTAAGAATGTACTAAATTTTCAAAGGGAATTCCTTTTCGTGTTAAATGTACAGAAAACTATTTCTGGTTAATCTTACATCTCCAATTCTTTACTCTAAAAGATAGAGAAAAATTAAAGACCCAAGTCTTTAAATGCTACCGAAAAATACAAATAAGTAAAAACAGGTACAGCCAAAGCAACAACCAACAGAGAGTTGAGAATAATTTTATCTCTCTTAGTTTGTCGAAGTGAAGCTACCTCGGTGAGATGAGCATACACTTCATCATTCTTATCTTTGGTGTTTTTGTTGAATCCACAAAACCAGTTACCAAGCTTCTTGATGTAGAAGATGATGGACACTTCCTCTACTTGAGGTTCTTGTGCTTCAACTATGATATAAATAGAAATAAGTTACATACAGAAGTTTCTCTATGATAAATAAATTGAAAATTTTGTAAAAATGAACTCAAAAGTGAAAGATTACTGTGATACTTTCAAAAGTGAAATTTGAACTCTTCTTCTTCAGAACAGGGTCATTTAGCATACATAGTGCCTACTACTGTTTGTAAATTTTAAATGGAAGATTAAAAAGTAAGAAAAGTGAAAAAAAATATATATAAACAAAAGAAAGAAATGAGTTAATTCCTTAATGTAGAAAATTTTAATCTAATTTTATGATCCATTTCTAATTTTTTTTTAAGAATTCACTGCCAAGGACTTAAGTGTCAATTTTCTGATTTAAAAAATGACTACTGACTTTTCCTAAATTTATGTTTGTCATAATAGCTCTCCTAGTATTTTACAAATGAATATAACATTTATGTACATTTTAAAATGATATTTGATTAATCTACTCGAAAGAAAAATTAATATTTTTATTGAGTAACCACTATCAGTGGTTTTATATTTACATATGCAATTTATGTCAAACAAATAATAGAAACTTTCCTTGAGGTCGTCACTTATGAGAAAAAGTAATTGTTTCAGGCATAAATAAATCCGAATTTCAACAGTAATAGTCAATTTCTGAACAATTTCATTTAGTATTCTATTTTTTTTAAAACTAAGCTAATAAAGCACAATGATAAAATTCAGGGGTTATACTCATTAATAGAATTTGATAAAATAAATCTCTTTACATTAAAATAACATCGCTTCTTTAAAAAAACATCGCTTCTTTAAAAAAAGTTCACTAAAGTGAACGATTACAATTAAATTATTACAATTAAAACACATACACAAATTCTTTTACTTAATTTTGCCAGAGAAAAAAAAATTAGAAAATTACCATCAACTTCTGGGGGTTCATCTCTACTAAAATCATTAAGCCGTACTTTTTCTTGAAGATCAGCATTTCTTCTCATCTCAAAATTATCTTTGTCATCTTCTCTGTCACCTTCATCAAATCTTGTCCAGTATGTGGTTCTAATCAACTGCATGAAGATAATTTGATACTATACTTTTAGCAAATTAGATTGACTGATAAGTATTGCAATTTTTTTTACTATATTTTATAAATATTAGTGCTGTTAGCCCACTGAGAATAAATGCAACAGGCTTAGTAGCTGTAACTAAGACATGACTGCTTAAGCATACTATAGAATTCACCGATGAACTATTTTAAATTTTAAATACTATATTTAATGACAAATATGAAAACGTTGTTTTCACATTCATCTTCATATTTTGAACAAAAATTAAGACAACCTTAAAAATCTTGCATTAAAATGTAAAGAACACAAATTCATAAACATCCTTTTCAAGATTTCTCAACCTCAAAAAAGTAGTAGTTGACACACAAAAAAGTGTTTTAGCTCTTGAGTACTGTTAATTTGAGAAAATTTTTGTCTACCTGGTGAAAGGGCAGGGCCGGCCTTCTATCTGAAAAGGCCCGGTTGCAAGCATTTTTGGGGGCCCCACAATACCAATTGCATTAAAGGGTCTCTACTGCATTAAAGCCTACCCCAAATTTAAGTCTTTTGGGGCCCCGAATAACTTATCAGGACCTGTATTCACGTTCATTTCGTATTTTGTAGATTTTTATCTTTAAATCTGATTTATTATTGAACACAGCAAAAAAATTTGAAAAGCCTAGTACGTTTTTCGGATGGTCTTCATTGAATTTTGCCGTACCTAATGTCCTATATTTTCCGTCTGGAATTAATTTTGATATGTAGTAATTGTTAATATAGTTTTCACCCCAATAGCTAGCAAAATTCTGGATTGGTATTTATATATTTATATGTATATTTTTTTCTAAAGAAGTGGAATGGAGGAGAGAAAAGAAAACATTTTCTGAAATCATGGGGCTCCAAATTGAAACAGTAAATATGAAATGGTTAAATTTTTGCCACTGATCAATCGTATTTGACTTGGCAATTACGATTGATCAGTGGCAATCAATCGTATTTGATTCCCAATCGCAATCAATCGTATGTGACCTACGATTGACTTGGCAATTTGCCATTGCCAAGTCAATCGTACTCTGCAGCAGACGCAACAATAAGACTTAATGAGTATTCAAGCATGAAATGATCTTTTTAATAACTTTGTGAAACAGCGAACTGGGAAATTTATGAAAATGGTTTTTACAAAGAAGAGATTATTCCCAGAACCCAGAGCCTGACTAAAGTCAAGAGCAAACAGGGCAGTTAGCCGGGGGCCCCGTTGAATAAGGGGCCCCAAAATTATAAAACGACGCTGTTACCTACAGTAGAAATGTATGTGCATCACACATACGTACACCTGTATGATCAATATACTTAAAAAACTATTTATGTTTGAAGTATGTGTGAATGCATATGCTTATATCAGAACGAAAGGGGTCCGCATAAGCGATGTCTACTCCAGGACTCACACTGGAGACGAACTCTGCCAGACTTCCTTCTTTGTCTTCCATGCTAGTCTTCACCAAAGATTTCGATAATAAAGTCTCGGTCATTTTAAATACCGTTCCCAGGCTCGATAATTCACAGGAAACCATTAGCTTTAGCAACAGACAAAAGGGGAAAGAGGACTGTGCAGTGCATCTCTACCTCTCCAGTCCTGGTGTCCAGATTTTTTTTTTTTTTTTTCCCTCCTTTGAATAAAAGGTGAAAGAGAATTCATATGGGATATCCTATTAAACCCAGTAGAAAAGGACCTCTTTTTAATGATGTTTTAACTTTTGAAGATGCTGAGTAACAGTACTTTCATTCAACTAACATAATTTAATGAATTGGAACTTCTAGCTGTGTGTTAAATATAAGATTTTAAAAAATATAGAGAGCTATTTTTGATTTGGAGGCCCCTCTGAAGCCGGAGCCCGGGTGCTTTGTATCCGCAGCATCCCCCCTGTGAAAGGGTGAATGACTTTTTAAGGGTTACCAGATTAAATGTGAAAAGTCGCGAAGGTTTGTCCCTTTTTGTTGATTTATCACCAAATTTGGCATAAAAAAATTAAGTTCCCGAAATTGGAGCCAGCTTAGCTATATCTTCTATGATTGTTGAGAAATTGCCTAACCCTACTGTTTATTTAATTGGAATATTGGTGTCTATTCATCAGGCTTGGACTGGCTCCTTTGGGGGTGCTCGGCTAGAGATTGGAAAGGGGCCCCTTACTGAAGAATTTAGAGGGAATAAAATATTACACTATGTAATACTTGAAAATTAGTCTTAAGTGCCTAAAAATCACATTTAACTGTTTTAGAGCTGTTCGGGCTCCTGACACTTTGGGGGTCCCCTCGAGTCATGGGGTTTCCAAGTTCCACCACTGCGCCACTGCATGAAGACGTAAGATTACTAGGAAATAGATAATCTAATTACTCTGGTATTATATATATCAAATTATGCTAATTGTAAAGAAGTATATCCATTTTAAGGGGTCTCTACAGGGCCCTCTGCGGTCGCCGACCAGCCAAGTCCGGGCCTGATATTCATGTAAATAAAAGTGATGTATACTTAGGATATGCCTGGCGAGAATTAAAACAGTTTTAGTAGGCGATTTTAATATAGATTTCGATTTTGAACGAGCATTTTATGGAACAAGAAAGACAAATACAGCACACTCGCAGATTTTGATGCACATTGCAATACTATTTAGAAAGATCAAGTATAGATAAGAATATGCCTAACGAATATTGTAAAACAGTTTTTAAGGCGATTAAATCTAAAAATATGTGTAAGATTTATTTATTTTCCATTTATATTTGTTTGGTTTAATAACATCCATTCCGTGCAAAGAACGGGTACTTCAGTTAGTACTTTATAAAAACCTACTTTATAGAAAAACAATATTCTGAATTCAGTTATAGTGATATATATAGCCCCCTCTGTGGGTGCGTCTATGACTATAATAGTATTAATTTTTTTTTTTTTTTTTTTTTTTTACAGAAATACTAAAAGATAAAATAGCATTATTTTTGAATTTTTTAAACAGTGGATTTCATTAAGATTACTGTACTTTTACTAAATTAACATTTACTAATCGTAATCCATTTAGAAACGGGTAGTTACTGTAATTAATACAAATTCTTGTAATCAATTGGAAAAGGCTAATCAACTGAACAGGGTCCGAAACTTACCCTGTATTCTTCTGGTGGTTCAGTCATAAGACTTATGATAACAGAGGATAAAACAGTAATACAGAATAGGATGCAGGCAAAGTACATGTAATGAACTTTCTTGATGATAACAGGACGAGTATCGATTTCATCACATCCAGGCTCACGATAGATGAAGTCCAAAACCATTCGAGTTACACCAACCACAAAACCAAGCATCATGCCCCAGAAACATCCCTGTAAAACAAATTTGTATTTAAATAATTAAAAGAAAAAAGGTTATTGTTGTTTAGGATTTAATTTATTTATGGTAGAGTATTAACATTAGATTCATTATGGTGAATGATTAAAAAACTGAAATAATAAAAATTAAATGGTATTTATAAACCAAGCTTTTCCCCATGAACAAAAGTTAAGAATTGTTTATCACAATTAAATTAAAAAAAATTAAAGCCTTCATAGTACTTTATATAATAATCATTGCTATGTATATACTGTAACTTAAAATTATATTCTGAATATACAAAATGAGATGACAATGCATTTTTATTTTATTTTTGAATACAAACATTTTCAGAAAAATTTATACTCCCTTCCCCATAGATCATTAATACTCCTATGATATACCGTAAAAGCTCGAATATAATGAGATATCTTTTGATTGATCATTTCCCGTTAAAAATCTGACTTGTGCTAAATTCAAGGTTTAAATATAGGATTTTTCTAATTATTTTGATGAATTCCGAAGTCCCGTTATATTCGGGATAATATGGTAGTTTCAAAATGCATGAAAATTTGAAGGAAAAGAGACATGATGTAATGAAATTTTTTTAAAAGGAAGTTTGATAAAATTTAGAAAATTTTCAAAATGAGTCAAAATAAAATAGAAAAAAAATATGCTAATAATCTTACAGCTTCATTCATTCTTTTCCAGAGAACAGCCAGAATGTAGACAGCAGCAATTGGAGGAGCCAGATAGGCTGAAACAGACTGAATGTAGATAAACAATTGACCTCCTTGAAGATTTTGGATTACTGGAATCCACCCAATGCTAACCAATATCATTATTATTACAAATGTTCTGCAAGAATAACATAAGTGAAAACATACGTAAACATTAACAAATCTTGAGGAAAACACAGGGACACAGCGATCAGTTGCAAAACATTTATCATTTTGCTCATTTGGAAGAGAACTTCCACACAACTCAAAAACTGTGTTTCTCTTATTTGCACCTGAACAGCCATACAAAAACTGCATATTTTTATGTTGAAGACTAGTAGCACACATATCTAATCTTTAGTTAAAATTTATGTTCTATTAATCAACATTAAGTTTCTATTTTAAAGTTCATGAATTACTCTAAGACGTTTTTTCAAAACTATCTTTTTGAGTTGTGACAGTTTTCTTCCAAACGAGCGATTTAATTGGTACAGAGCTAAGTATAAAAGAACTATCAATTTCAAATAAAGAACTGAATACTCAGGGTGTTTTTAAAGACTTAATGCATTTTTTTAATAATAATAATAATAAAAAAGATAGTTTTAGATGTCAAATATTACATGATATCAAACTATTAAGATAAATAAAAGTAAAATTTATTTTAAACTACATTTTATTTCTATTGCATTACTCCAGTTTAAATTAATATTTTAAAAAAATGAGAGCTAAACGATTATATTTAGAAATCGTAGCTTGGTGCCAACTATAAAATGCACACACAAAAATGTTATACTCATTAATGTTTTTCTACAACTGTAGACTGGTTTTGTAAATGCGACTTTTCATCAGTGCAAGAGCTGAAACAAGTATCTTGCACTGAAAGTAAGCCACACTCCCTAAAACCAGCCTACAGTTGTTTCATTTATATTGGTGTTTTCTTAAGTTGTTTTTACTGTTGTCTAAGAGTTAAATGTATTCAATTAAAATATGAAGATAAACTGATTTTATTAAAATAAATGTTTTTAAAATAACTGACAGTAAATATTTATTTCAACAATCCTGTGTAAAAATTACGATTCTATTTTTCATAAACATTAAAGTTTTGTACTGAAATTGTACATGAAAACAAAATAAGATGCTATCATCTTTAATAGACAAAAGTAAATACAAATTTAGAAACTACTCTGAACTTAAAGATACTCTAAAACCATATGCAAAATTAAGCATGACCAATTTGCTGACAAGTAAATCAATATAGGTGGTTATATTGTTATAAATTTTTACTCTCAGTATTGACATATTTATGTAATTAAATATGTATTTTTAGAATATAGAGGAAATATTTCCAGAAAACAAATACAAAACATAATTTGTACGGGGAATTTAAAAAAAGCATGGTTAGTATAATAAGCTCTAGACAGAGCTTAAAAAGTTGCCTTTGTGTGGATCTTATTACCTTCCTACAATCATAAGCTCCCAAACAGTAGCTTTTTTTCTTATTTGAGGCCAGATATCCATTGTAAATAAAGTACTAGCACTGTTGTACACAGAAGTCAAATCACTCATTAAAGCAGCCAGCATCACAGCCATCATGAGTCCACGTAAACCTGAGGGGAAAAATTTAGTTAAAAATACTCAAATTAATAAAACATTCATAACTTAAAAGTTACAAATGTTTTGTGTAATTATGTTTCAACATTCGAGTATATGCTTTTAAAATTGATAAATTTTCAACAAATATAAATTTTCAAATCTTATTAGTTGGAATTTTACTGTTTTCAGCCCAACTACCATTTACTAAGATGGACTAAATCGAAGAAAAAAGCATAGTATTTTCCAAAATATTCAAAGTTCAATGAAGTCAAGGACAGATTCGGGAGAGGAGCTAGGTGACTTCAGCCCAAAAGACAATGCTTAGGAGAAACATTTTGCTATATTGCACATTTTATTTAGGTGAAATAAGTATTTTTATTAAAATTAGCTCCTTCAAAAAAAAAAAAAAAAAAAAAAAGCATTGCTTAAAGGAAACATTTTGATTTATTTATTCTATATTTTATTTAGATAAAACGAGTTTTTAAAAATTTAAATTGACCTCTTCAGAGAAAGTTTTCTGCATCTGCCAATTTCTGGGTCATCTTTTCAGTTTCAAAAAATATGTATTATGTTTTCGGAGATGGAATTTCAAAATTACTTATGGTTAGGAAAATTTAAGTTCAGACATTTATTTCCCGTTTTTATATGTAGTACAAATGGTTATGGAATCAAAAGATGATCACTTGTTTTGAATACTTTTGAAGCAAATAAACTTAAAAAAAAAAAAAAAAAGAAAAAAAAAAAAAAAAAAGATAAAATGAGTATTTATGAAGTTTTGAAAAGACTTTTTTTTTTAAGAACAAAGCATTACATTTTTTAGAAAGAATACAAAATAAAAAGTACAAAAATATCATTTTAAAACACATTTCAAATACATAACACATTAAAGAAATGCTAACAAATATTTACTTAAATGCTATAAAACTGTTTTGGTAAACACTAGGCAAAACTTTGAAGTTTAAATTTTAAGACAAATCAGTAATATCAAATACTTTATTTTACAGAGGTGTTTACATTTTAATTGCATCTTTGAAAAACTTTTATAAAATATAAAAAATATTCTAGAACGGATAAATGAAACTGTAAATGCATTTACCAGTTGGCATCAATTCTAAAACTAGCCTAGGATAGGCAACATTAGAACATCCAGCTGGATTCTGACAATACTGCATGCATACTTCAGGATCAACACAAGCAACTTCATCTGCAAAATAATCCATTTGTATTTTAGGAAGGGTTACAGGATGAAAAGTATCTATTTAATGTTACTGATTATTAGGTGCATATTCAGGGGGAGGGGGTTGTAAGAGGGCTACACTACTCCCAAAATTTGACCTTTTACTTATCTTACAATTTGGTACAGAGTTTGGTAATGAGTTTAAAACCCCTTTCAAAACTCAATCAGAATAACAGATTTGCAAGCAAAACATAAACCACACACAAAATAATTCCATATTTTATTTTATATATGTTGCCAGAAAAAAATTGAATACTGTTTTTTCAACAATGAATTCTCCAACACTATTTTCGGTAGAGTTTTTAAAGGGGCAAATTTTTGAATTGCAAGAAATATTTTGCGGTGCTAAATACACTAATCTGGCAAGAACTATGCATAAAATTACATGGAGAGCAGCTTTAATGCAACCATAAAGGGAAATTACTATCATTCATGCTAATGCATAAACTAGATGGAATCACCAAAACAATAAAAGGCAACAGTTGTGACAAATATCTAAGCCATTTCTTTAAATTAAGAATTAAAGATGGAAAAACGAAAATGTATAGTATAAGTAATAGTTAGTATTAGTAGATATGTTAGGATAATATTAATTAAAGTACAATATACCACATTAATAAATATTTTGTGAAACTAAAAGTATTCTATTCATTTTCCAACCGCTGTCTTACAGCTAACTAAACAATAAGTAATTCTACATCACATTAATATATCTTGTGGTAGTTTCTGCAGAAGAGACTATATTGGACCCTTTTTGTTTTTATTTTTAAGAGTGGGTATGCAGCTGTTTAATTAATAAAATAAAATGGTTGTCCACATAAGGTATTAATGCTATAACTCAAACCTAAAA
Organism: Cheiracanthium punctorium; assembly: GCA_038373885.1. NCBI lineage: Eukaryota > Metazoa > Arthropoda > Arachnida > Araneae > Cheiracanthiidae > Cheiracanthium > Cheiracanthium punctorium. The sequence continues at coordinate 106,543 of JAWZYV010001663.1, read as the reverse complement.
AACAGTATGATGTACAAATGAGACATTTTGAAAGAAAGGAAGAGTTTTCATTGCAAACCGTTTAAGCTTTTCTTTTTCTGATCACGATAGTTTTTTGTGTCATAATATCACAATGCTCTCAGGTTAGTATTCACATTAATTTTACAAGTTACTAATGAGTAATTTTATGACAAGAGTAAAATAGTTCTGCTTATTTTTAGATTCCACATCACTGGAATCAATTCAGATTACACATGTAAGAAAAATTTTCGTTCCCTACCATGCAAAGAATGGAAAATATTTACTAGCTGCGGACATGCAGGTACTAAATGATCTAATACAAATAGTCTTATTTAAAATTCTCATGAACATCACCAAAACATTTAAATAGACATAAAGGAATGAGGTGGTTGAATTTTTGAAAGCTTTAGGAAAAAATTTCATTCAAAGCCCAATAACTGGAAAGTAAATAAATAATTAGATGCTTCACATTATGAAGCATACACACTTAAACACATAAATATAGCTTGACAATATATACAAACAAGAAAAATGTACATATCCACTAATTAAAACCACAAATTCATTATACCTTTTTCAACACAATATAACATAATTTAAAATGCTAATTTATAAAAATGAAACTAAATTACATATTTACTGCATTGTCAAAATTTAATTTTGCACATGAACATAGTGATTCATCTATTTAAATACAAAGCTGTTTACTCTTAAAACATATAAACTCTAGAGAATACTACTAATTACCTGTAAACAGAACTCTGCTAATCATTCCTGGCATAACAATAAGAAAAATTGGTAGAATTTTCATGAAACCAGCAAACAATGTTCCTCCTTGGGCATGAGAGAGAGATTTTGCTGCCAAAAGCCTTTGAACCATCATCTGCAAAAGTAACATTGAGAAGCTTTTCATCCGATTTAAATTCCCAAAATGAATTACTGGAATTTTTTTAAAAACTTAACAACTCACTTTAATATTTTTATATATTTAATGATAAAAAATCTGGAGGGGGAAAAAGAATTTGTATTTAAAATTTAATAAATATTTAGTGAGTAATGATTTAGAAAATTGCCATAGAACAAAGGATGCTTTTTAACAAAATTTCAATGCACTTTAAAAAGGATCCAGACATTTGAGTAGAATATTAAAATCCCTCAGCTGCTTATTTCTATCTTAGATGAAATACTAAAACTGGCTTGGATGTGGAACCATAAATTTAATTAAATTTAATATATTTAATTAAATTTATTTTCATTAAAAACTACCATTTATGTATTTATGTAGGTACTAATATACCAAAATTAAAAAATACAAGAGAGAATATTAGATGAGAATTTAAATAACTACATAATTATAACCAATGCAAAAATATATTTATAAAAAATGTTAATTTTATTTCAACATGAATATATTTAAAAGTGAGTTACAACAAATTCGTGCATGAATAGATCTTCCTTAAACAAACAAATAAGCCTTTTGCTCTTTTTAATAACTTTAGGTATATTAAAAAAAGAGTTTAGTTTTCTTAAAATCTTTTGAGACTTCCGTTGAACAGTTTTATAAGATCAACATGAGACAAAGCAATTAGTATTTCAAGGTCTCTCAAATAATGAGTCTAAAATTTAAAATATTTTAATTACACTAAAGTAAAACTGATACAGTAATCTAAAAGGAGAATGTGTTTCAGTTCAATGTCACAGCAAGAATAAAAGCATACTATGATAAGGAAAAAAATCAGAATGTCTCTTCACAAAAAGTATTATGAGCCCCACATCTTTTTTTTTTTTTTTTTAAGAATAAAGTACAATCACTATAGGGAGATTGAGTTTCTTGTGCCTAAAATATATTTTTTACAGTACTCATTTGCAGTTGCGCAATGCTTTTCACAAAATAATTTGATACTGACAAATAAAAATTTACCTGATCAGTACACCAATACCAGATAGAAGCTGGAGTCTGTCCTATAAGAAAACCCAACCACGGCATATCAGGGTCATCCCATGACCTGAGTAGCATCCATGCATCTTCTTTGGGAATTCCACATGTTGTTCCATTATGTCTTATGGATGGTATAGCTTGCATGTATTTTTCATAAAGGCCTGACATTCCTCCAACTTTCATGAAAGCTGAATGAGAGAGAGAAGAAAAAATAACTGAATATTGAACAGTAAAAAGTAGGCAAAAAATAATTCTAAATATCCTTATAAAAGAACACCCCATAGATTTTAAGCTAGCAGAGAGATTGGCAATCTGTTCCAATTCTCTTCATGTCTGATTTACTTTGATATGTTGATAATTATACATTATTTATCATAACTTACTTTAACGAGTTTTTTCCCCCTTTTTTATGAAAGACCCTTTATAAATATTATGCTTAATTCTAATTTTAAAATATTATAGTCGAAATTGTGTGAATCTACACCTTTCATGCAAATAAGTACACATCTATACCTTTAACTGCAACTATTGTAGCACCAGTAATCATTACAAAAAACTGAAGAGTATCTGTGTAAATAACAGCAGCTAGTCCACCTGCAAAGAAGAAAGAGAACTACTCTTTAAACATCCAAAGTGGGAAAAATACTAAATCTAAATAAATATCAAATGGGCCATTACGGCTAGAAGACTATTTAAAACAATATTTTGTAACTTTTTAACCTATATTAAAAAAAAAAAAAAAAGATTTATGATGTTAGATTTTTAAAAAGAACTAAGAAAGTTTCATATTAAATCTGGGATTATTTCTGTAAGTAAAACAGAAATATCTTCTACAAAAAATCTATTTAGAAAGATTCATGCGTTAAAAGAAATATTTAAAACTTCTGGATTTTGTCTTATATAAGCAATTTTAAAAGTGGATACATTTTTAAAACTATGAATAGCTTAAATTTTAATATTTTTTTAAAAAACTACTTAATGCTTCTAAATGCTCTTGTGATGACTTAATATTTTCTACAATACATACAGTATTATTTATTGAAGAGGTTTATTTCTTATTTTACTCATTTTACTAAAAATCTGATAAAAATATAAAAATTTTTGGAATGTTACAAAGTAGACTTATAGAAAAAAAAAAGAAATGAAAAATAGTTGAGAACTAATTTTTGAGGACTATATGATACAATCATTTTAGATTAAATATATATTATATGAAGTTCAGACAGCAATTGTCTTTTTACTAAAAAAAGAAATATAAATACCAGTAATAGTGCAGATTCCAGTCATCAACAGCAAACCTAATATAGCTAAATAGAGATCCCAATGAAGAGCTTGATTTATAAAAACTGCACCAGAGAACAAGTTTACCTGTAATAACAAGTGGTATACTTTACAAACTGCTGAAAACAAACTATTTTGTTGGTGTTAGTGCATAATAAAATTCTTAATTGAGTGCACAGCAAATGTAGAACTCAGTAGTAACAGAGGTTGATTATGAATCATGCAAATGAAACAGAAATTAAAATAGCAAAAGCTTAAAATATACAAAGTGTTAAAATTAAGTGAATTCCAATAAAAAAAAATTAGTGTGTTAATGTCATTTCAAACACAAAACTGAGTTAACAAAAAAAAAAAAAAAAAAAAAAAAAAAAAAGATTCAGTATTGTAATGCAAAAACACAAACAAAATGAAAAAGAAAACTATAAAATATATTTTACAAAAGAAAGAAAAAAGCCTTTTTGATTCGATCTTTTTAAAAGATGCAGTCTTATTTTTAACTTAAACTAATACATATGTTAAAATTATAAAGCTATTTATTAATAACTAAAAATCATGACAAGCAACTTTAAAATGTTGCCAATTTTATTTAGAGCCAAAATTGAAAGAAAAGAAATAATTTCAGATTTATTAGAATCCACAGTTTTTTATATATGAATTCACTTCATGCTAAAATGCAAGCATCTCGGGATACATGTCATTTTAACAGAAAATTAAAAAGGCACGCTTAGGAAATTACATATTTAACAACCCACCAGAAGCTATTTTTAACACAATACATAAATATTAAAATAAAACCTATTGCCTTAAAAAGTTAACTAGTGATATGAGCTAGTGTAAACAATTAGTTATTAACAGAAATTCAATAAGTAATTTCCAAAAGTTTAACATTTCTTATGGGAAAAATATAAAGTAAAGAACCAACGGTTCTTAAAAATAATCTATGTTAGCAAGCTTATTAATAGCATTTCAAAGCTAATACCCAGCTTGACAAGAGCAGCCTAATATATATTTGTAAATTCCTCAATTATTGGTTTAGAGAACTGCAGATGATGAGATGATTCCAAATTTTCACTCTTCTAGAAACTTTAAACAGAAAACAAAGTAATCTCAAAATATTAAATAGACAATTAAACAGTGTATGCATTCAGGTATTAAATTACAGGTATATTGAAAAACCAATAATTAGGTTTATATTTGATTCCAAATTTACAAATACTCTTTCTTTTTATACGTAAATCATGTCTATTCTAAACAGAAACGGAATGCAAACATGATTGAGAGTTGCATAATATGATGTAATGTGGTTATTATCTGTGGAAAAATAAAATTCTGAGGCTAAAAAAAATAATGATATAGTTTTTCTGAAAAACATTTGTGTTTACTATTTAGGAGAATTTTTTCAAATGTATTTATAAAGAAATTTTCTACACTCTCAGCTAAAAATAAAGGATTATTTATATTTGAGTTTTACTAAAGTTCAATTGAGTGAAAACATGTCTTATCGATAGATAAATTAAGATGTTACTTGAAATCTTGAATGACTATGAACAAAATTCAGAATTTAAAACCAACAACCCCAAAACCTCCTTAAAAACAATTATAACAGATTTAAAAAATTTGAAACCATTTTTTAATTTCAAATCTTAAATATACATTATTGAAATTGTGTGAGCAATCACATTGATAATTTTTGAGAACCCATACATAAGATAAACTTCATAAATGATGCCCTATAAAATTTTCAGATGAGAGTAAAAAACAGATTTTTTTCCGTCAAGTAACATGCTTATATATTTCATACTAAATTTTAAGTTAAAAGGACTTAAAAAAAATTCCAAGTTCCTCATAATTTTGTTTTCCTATTTTTGTTTTAAGAATCTGAGTTTAGAAGTTGCCTGCTTATGTGAAAATCATTTTTTGTTAATATGCTGTGATATATATTAAAAACTTTACATTCTATAAAAAATAATTATTTATGTGCAGCTTATCATTAATAGTTACTAAATCTTATTTTATGTGAGAAGGGCCACAATTCCATTTAAAAAAAATTAAACAATGAAAAATTCAATTTGAAAATTACATCTTATTTGTTAGGAGAGTTGCAAATATTTAGTCCCCAATTTAAAAAGAGCAAAATGGCACAACTCTAGAATACACATTTTTCCTGTGTGTTGAGTGCTCAAAATTGACCATAGCTGTATAGTGCAAATTGGAATCAGTAAATTCAATATTATCACCTATTAAAAACTTGCATGCATACACCCTTTTAACATTACAGATAAAATTACAAAATTTTACATTCTGTTTTCCATATTACACACAAACAAAACAACTTAGAAAAATTTTACATTTAAACTAAAAGTCCATACACACAGGTTCTCATCGTAAAAGAAATCTAAAGCTGATCAAAATAAGGAAACTAAATTTTTTGACTAAATAGTTATTTAATGATTTAATAAACAGAAAAACTTAAATGCATTTTTTAAAAATAAATAAAGCTCATTTATATCTTCAAAAATCTCATCAACATTAAATGTAAGCAAAAAGACAAATTCCTATTTTTAGAGACCAATGTAGTCCTTACAGACAGAAAACATGGCCCAACTCACAACCTATAAGAAAGAAATAGATAAGATACCAGAAACATTTTCAAATATGTTTAATCACTATTATATAAAACTACAAACTTTAATATAATAAGATTTCTTAAATCTAATAACTTGGTGTTAAAAAAATTCATTATTTTTCCTTTTTTTTAAACAGTGGTTTCCACAAAGCTATTAATAGTTGCTTTCTATACACATCCCCCCCCCAAATATGTCATTTTATCCTACACCCCATTTCCTAATAACAAATTTTTCATTATTCAAATTTATTTATCAAATTTTTTTGTTTGCTCATTTCTTCAACCAGAGATTCAACAACACATGCAAATCACAATTATATATGAGAAACAGCAGGCAATAGTGAAGCGGTACAAACTGTTAATGGGAGATGGGAACTTTGAGAATTTTGAAATATGTTTAATACATATTTGCCCCATTTAAATGTTTACAGATAGGTACAGATTAAAAAATACATATACATTTTAAGATTAAACAAAAGGAACATGCTATTATTACCTTTAAGGCCTTCATCCAGAATTTAATGTAATTTGAATCATAGATTTTTTTTTTTTTTTTTCAATCAAAAAAGATTTGACTGGTGCAAAATTTTGCACTGATAACAGTGGAAATTTTATTTAAAGAAAGTTGATTTAATTAACTTATTTTTTGATGCAGAGCGTATACTTTGGTAAAACAAGTATTTTTTAAATGTTTAATTGAAAAAAAAATGAAAAGAAAAGATAAATATAATCAAGACTGCTGCTTACTATAAACTGTGTTACACTTGCACAATGTAAAACATTTGTTCCAGTTAAGCTCATTAATATAAAATATTTTAAATTACATAAATGTCTAGAACATAAATTATAAGAGTCAAGTTAAAGCAAGTTTCAATATCATACATAACATGAAGTCTTTTGAATCTAAAGTAAATATTTTATCATAGAAATTCTGTTAGGTATACTTTAGATAGATAATGGAAATATCTCATTTATAAAACTGAATATGCTAGCAGCTTAAAAAGATGAGGCAATAATTTTTTTTAATGTTTAATTCTGTTAATTTAATTTATTATTAATTTTTTGAATGTCGAAGTTTTAAAATGACCAAAGCATTTAAGGCCTGGATGCAATTTAACTAATCCTGCCTTTCATACTCCATGAAAATTTCTAAATTTTTTCCCTCTTTAACTTCAATTGCAAGAAATCGTTAACAATGCAGGTAATCTGGGTCAATCTAAATTTAGCAATTAAGGAAACCACTGATAACAGCTAAATTTTTACCATGGAACAAGAAGAACAAAACTCCAGGAAGTATGTCATTAGTTTGTTATGTTTAAGAAATGCAGGCAGCAGACAATTATACACCACGTGACAAAAATAAATCTGCATAATTTTATTTGGAAAAGGTCAATTCATGCTTCAAGAATGACAAAAGTACTTTAATTAGAAAATAACAATGCATAGTAAATATGCACTGAGGAAAAACACCCCATTCAATAGTAGAAGCAGAGCAAAAAAAATATATGCAGATTTATTTTTGATGCACTTTGGGGTTGTTACCCTGAGGACAGTAAATGGAACAAAAAAATTGTGGACTACCGCACGTTTCCATGAATTTATTTTTGTTAAGGTTTTGTACTCCTTTGAGCTCCATGGGAACCAAATTGCAGGGGAAGTTCACACCCCTCAATTTAATGAATAACGAATTAGAGCTGAAAAACAAAACTTAAATTAAAATTCCATTTAAATCCCAGTTTTAAACAATGAATAATAAATATCCTATTATAAAAAAGAAGCCTAAAAGATTGGAATTAAAGTATTTAAGTGTATAAAGAGAATTTTAATGCTTTAGTTAAATGAATTAAAATATGTAAAAAATCTTAAACGGTTTATATTAAAAACAAACTAACAGAGGTATTTAAGAAAGTTTAAAAAAAAAAAATTCTAAGAAACTTTACAGATTAAGAAATTTGCAAATCTTTACACAATAAACTGAATATTTTGAAGAGAGATTATTACTCTTCATTAAATTACAAAATATAAACTTACAGATATCTTGGTGAAGACATACAATACCAAAGACAATACAGCCAAGTATGTCCTAATACGCAGGCCTCCAAATCTTTTAGACATATATTCAGGTAATGTGCATACCTGAAACATAATATTTTTCTGCTCATTTAAAATAGAAAATAAAACAAATTAAGGTATATAAAATATTTAGCATTAAATATAGAGGTTTTAGACTTAACATTTTAGAGATTTTTGACTTTAAAAACTATGATTTCGCTTTGCATTTCCTTTATAATGAGCATTTTAAGTGCCTACTAAAAATTTTAAACTGTATTTTCAAATTTTTTAACTTACAAAACTATTTTTTGAACATTAATTTTTTGTACTAAATTCAAATTTTCAATAAGTAAAATTATCCTTTAATGCATGTGTTATAATTTAAAATCTGTTTTTTTATACTCATTTTGTACAATCTTGAACATTTGTTAGAAACATAGTAAAAAGTCTTGATATGAAAATAAATTAGATCCTAACAACCAAATACTAGCTAATCCAAAGTCAGAATTATTTTTATATTAAAAATAATTAAATCATTATCAAACTTTATTCAACAAATAAAGGTAATTTTATTCAAAAGCTCTTTCAGATAATACACATTTGTACAAAAATAGGTGTCCAAACATAAAATTTCATTAGTAAATCAAATGCACAGAACAAACATTAAAATTATTTTATTTGACATATTCCGATCTTTTTAAGTACTTTATTGTAAGTTTAAAAATTTTTTTTTTGATTTTAACAATAACTGAGTACATAGCAAATAATTAAGAAAAATTAAAAAATTAACGGTTAAAACAATTTTCAGAGCACAAAAGCAGTTTTCATTCATGAAGGTTAACTATCCTGGGATTATTACTTTAAACTTTGCTTTAGGGACCCTAGCAAACTAATTGTAAATAAAACTTATTATTGATTGAACAGTATACATATAGATAACAACAGTACTGTTTGGAAAATTCTTTTCCCTTTTTCTAATAATGTTATCTAACATTTGAGCAGTAATGATCACTGTCAATGAAAAGTTTTTTGACAACACAAACTGAAACAATATCAAATTGAAAAACGTATGCATATGCCAACAAAGTCGAGCATATGCATGGGGCTCTAGTGACAGTGACCTACCAGGAAATTTGAACATACATACGCTGATGATGCAAATTGGTTAAATTTCACCAAGCAGATCAATGATAATTTTAACTTTTCACTTAACCACAATTAATAACATTTTACTAAGACTATGAGTTACAGTAAAAATTAATAAGTCAATATGATAATCAATATACATATACATCTATTTAGGAAATATAACATACCTGGTTTCATGAGATTTTACAGTCAACTTGCAATAACTTGAAGTCTCTTAAGTCAAATATTTGATTACCTCAAAGTTTTCATAAAGTTCCAAACAATTTAATATTTTTACCACAAATTTATTTCCATTCCTTGATAGGCTGAACATCTAAGTCAAAGGTTCATTTTCATTACATGCTCAGAAAAGGAGATAAAAAACTGTATGGTTTTTAATTTATTTCTTCCTTTAAAATTATATATTGCTCACTATTCAGCTTGTTTCATGGTGAAAAGTGGTACCTACTCCACCCTGCTCACCAATTCAGGTTCCAGAATAAGGAACATTTCTGCACTTATTTTTAACATTTAAAATACTGAAAATTCTTTTAAATATGCTAATGCTAATAATAAATATTAATTAACTGCTGCTTTTATTACAAAAATTTAAATTTTTAACAAAAATGAGAACAGAGGGCAAATACTGATCAAATTTATGATAACTTGAGGCATTTGGCCAGTTTCTTCAGACTCTGAGTTATCACGAGTTGACTGTAGATTGAATCGATTGCATTGAGGTAATGTATGAGTAAATTTAAATTTGTTTCAATTTATAAATAAATCAAACTTGAAACAGAAAAACAGAACTTACTCGGCTGGCTATGAAAACAGGCAAGAAGACCCACCCAGTTAGTTGGATTATAGCTAAAGCCTGGAAAAGTATTGCGTAAAATTTTTGTTAGTAAAAATATTGCATCTGAACATTTTATTAAATGTATTTTCATATAAAACTAAAATGTTTAAATCTCATATGATAAGCAGAATAATTTAAGTTTTTTCTTAAAAAGCACACACACGTCGACATCACAGATACGACATACATGAACAACTGTCTTTCATCCAAAGAATCATTAGATGATCTTAAGGAGGATATAACAAAGCCCATAAAACATTCAGGCACATAATTACTATTTGTAGAAGTGTCTTGAAATGGAAAAGACTACCACATTGAAACATAAAATTTGAAACATACCCCTTCCCCCAAAATTTTTTCATGGCTACAGCCCTCTGAAATTAGTTACTTAACTGATAGAAACTTCAAATTAGATCTAACATATTAAGCATGGCAATGTATTTTGCAGATAGATACAAGTGCTAAAGCATTTTAATGAATTCTTTATGCTTGATAATCATAAAATCAAAATCGAGAAACATTATAGGATACAAACTTTAGGTAGGTAAATTAAATAATTCATTTTCAAAATCACTGCTTTAAACATTTTGTAAAGATTGAAAATAGTCATATTAGATTGCATTTAAACTTAGTTTTAGTGATTATGGTTATTTTTAGCTCTATATCATGTATATCTACGGCTTCCAACTAACACATAGTTTATTTAATGATATACTATGAATACTTGCCTTTCAGAAAAAATGTGTTTAATGCAATGTGTCAGAGCTCTGAGTAATAATGTGCAATTAGACTTTTCACATCAAAATTAACTATATAAAAACTTTTATATTAAAATGCATGCCTTTAAATTGTTTAACTTTAATAACAAATAAAGTACATACAAACTTTTATAAGGGCAAAAGTTAAATTATTGTTTAGTAAAAGTTATTTCTTGTAAGGCTTTACTGGACTCTTATTCAATTGCAAGAAAATTCAGCATTAAAAATATTACTACACAGCTTTGAAACAAAAGTGAGGTCTCCAAACACAAAGTTTGAGACAGTTGGTATTTCACATGGATTTATTTTTATTAATATTTGAATCTAGATGTTTCAAACTACTGGACTGTAGCTAACCTCCACTTGAAGAAAATGTTCAAAATTTAGTTAAGATATTGCATTATAAAATATTAAGTAGACATTTTAAAATCCTTCACTGAAAAAAAAAAATATTACATAATTATTTAATGCAATGGAACTTAAAAAAATCAATAAACACCACTTTTGTAAAACTTATTAAAATTATTTAGAATTTGCTCCTAGACATTTTTGAGTTGGTCCATTGCCAAAGTCTAATAATTGCTCAAATAAAAAACGAATATATAATGCTTTAATTAAATACAGTTACATGCAGATGCTTCATAATGTAACAAATATTTCTAGGAAGGTACTGTCGTTTAGTACACAATGCACTAAGAAAACTAACACATGAAGTAAAAACATTCTTTTGCTAATTTAAAATATGAAAATATGTCCTATCATGGGCTGATTGTGATTACTTTTAACTTTTTCATGCTCAGTGATCATAAAATATACATATATATATTTAAAAACAAGCATAGAAATTTAATCAAGGATTTTGAAAACTATTGCTTAAATTTATTGATCCTATTATAGTATAACTGCCCATCAAGATTTTAGTGTGTTTCTTTTTCTTTACCATTTCAAAAAATCTCGTACTGTCAATCATCTGTACTTTATTTCGCACAGATGACCGACCCACTGTATTGCTGCTTTATGGAGGTATGTTTTAGTCATTAGTTTGCTCATTTTACTTTTGATTTTATATATACATATATTTACACAGAAAGAGAGAAAAAAATTAGATTATAAACAATCCAGTTTGATTAAGTTTCAGTGTAGACAATGATTCTTTATATATATATTTCCTATGGGGAATGTCATTTTTGCAGTAATATTCTTTGTTATATATATATGGCATTAATGGATATTGAAACTTATTGTTTAATAATAATAAACCTTGGAAGTCAAAAGTTTGCTATCTTAGACTATGATAGTACTTTCATTTTCTTTTTGTATATATTGTATGAAAGGATTAAAACTTACATTTAATTCAAATGCTCCGACGCTTATTCCAGATGCTGCTCCAGAACCAGCAAGACCAATAAAATGTTCACTACCAATATTACTTGCAAATAATGAGGCTCCAACCTAAATTAGAGAAATAAAAAGGCAAAAAAACTATTTAAAGCTTTCACTTTATTTTGGCTGACTAGTTCTTTTGTAAAAATATTAAGTTAAAAAAATGTTGAAAAGAGATTTATAAGTGAAATGCATAAAGAATTAATTAAATGGGGATATACATTTGATTTGCATAAATAAGGAGAAAAAATATAATTAGGTGGAGCTAATAGCAAAAGTAAGAGAAGACAAGTCATGTAAATGGCCAAAAATACGAAATCCGATTAATGCACTTCAAATCAAAAATAGTATAGGAACGATATGTAAATGATAAAAATTGGTGGCATTAAAAATTTGCATTGTTATATAATAAATAGTTCTAACAATTACTTTAGAGCTAGTTAAAAGAGCAACTTTTGTAACAATTAAAACTTATATATAGTTAAAAAATTAACGAACAAATTAATACTCACAGGAAGCCAAAACATGAATCTTCCAGCTAGAAAATACCCACTGATTGTCGAGCGGTTTGAAACACACATAGACTAAAAAAATAAAATAAATAAAATACAGTAAAGAACATTATTTAGTACAATAAAAAAAAAAAAAAAACAGACTTATACACTACCATACTATGATATTAATTAAGCTATTTAGATAAGCTATTAAGATAGCTTACGATCGTGCCAGTTAGGAACGATTTTTTCGTTACTTTTTAAGTCAACGAAACCCCAAAAATGTGCGTAAAAGAACAAATATTACTCTCTAGAAAAGTTATTTTCAAATAGTATTTATTTTAATCACAAACGTGGAATTTATAACGAATTAAAAATTCAAACTTGAAAGCATTGAACTGTCGTTTAAATAAATTCAAAATCCATCCTCACGAGTGTAGTCATCTTTTTATACTATTTCTGCGCAGCATGCTTTTTACCGAATTATTTTGAAGCAGCCAGCAATGAGTTTTTTTTCGAGTGGCAGCCTACTGTTAGAAAGATGAGTTCTTTTATCGATATTCATTTACCCGGCAACAATGTGCAGCTTTAATCAGAGCCTTATTATCGCATGGGCAAATCGGGACTTTGCCCAGGGCCCCCGGCTCAAAAGGGCCCCCAATATCAAATGTTGTTCTGAAATATTCTTTTTTATATCAAAATTTTATGAAAAATAAAACAAATTTCATAGATGGGGGCCCCCCAAATTCATCAATGCCCGGGGCCCCTGTTGGTCATAATCAGGCTCTGGCTTTAATTATAAAAGGGATTGTGCGCTGAAGAGGGATAACTTCGCGGCGATAATTAAAAACGTAACTGACTTTTACGGCAAACTCGTTTCTCTGTCGGAGGAACGTTAATGCAAAGAAACAAACTTGCACATCACTGTCATTAACGTCCGAGAGATAGCGTGCCGTAATTTCATGTTGCGGTTTATACACCAATTATAATTATTAACCTTCCTTCTATTCCCCACCCAGCACTGAAGTAATTATATATATGAGGCGATATATATGTATATTGATATTTTAAGCCTTTATTCTTAGTCTTATTTTTAAGTCGTTGTAAAGACTGTGGATAAAAGTTATTTTTTATTATTCGTAAATTGAAACAGAAGAGAAAGAAAGCAAGACCCAGTTTATAGAAAAAAAAAAAAAGGCAAGCGTTGAGATTTTGTTCTTGCAGGGTGTCCAGTCCACCAATATGAGACAAAAATAATCTCATTAGTAGCATCACCAACATAGAAAAGTCGCCCGTTTAGCCATCTTCTTAATTTTAGTTGACAAAATAAGTAGCATTTTTGCATGATTTTGTAGCTAAGAAATAAACATAACGCAGTTCACCTTCATTTAAAAAGAAATGAATGAAATGATAAATTAAAAAAACTCCATGTGTTATACAACAGACCATGTAGTACATTTATTTTTATAGTACGATTTAAAAAAAACAACAACAAAAAACAGATTGGTATGTTTGATGAATGACCAATCGCAACTTGGAAATGAAAAGGGTGTTGACATAAAACTAAATCCGATTTTCAAATTAATCGACCAACGTAAGGGACAAGTAGCCAAAACCTAGAAAATAGTATGAAAATTACGGTTTTTATTCAAAAAAGTCGCCTTATATTTTAATTAGTAGCAAATTTTGCCTTTCTAGTCGCCGGTGGACACCCTTTGTCCGTAAAATTTCCTGTTGGAACTACAGTAGACTCGATTAACCGGGATCGGATTATCTATGGTACGGTCCCAATTTATTATATTGATGACGCATGGAAATTAGTATAAAAGCACTACGGTTAAAAAAATCACGGAGATCATTTCTATCAACTGAAGAAAATGAAATTCTTACAGAACACAACGGTAATACTGAACTGCAAAGATAAATCCAAGATTTAAGAAAAGGAGACTGTGTTTTGAAAACTGAAGTGCAACAATGAGATTAACGGAGATTCGAAATTAAAAAAGTGCTGCGAAGCTTGTGGTTCAGAAGAAACAAGTAATTTCGTAGAATGTCCTGAAAGAGAAAGTTTTTGTTTATTTTAACGGTGTATTGTGATTGGGATGGGAATTTTCTGGCGATTCTAATGCGTTTTCGCGTTATATCTGGAGAAAACCACCCAAAATACCAGAACGTTATGTCATGCGGTAGGCCATAATCAAGGACATTTACACTTCAGCCACGTACCCTATTCAGTGATTTATCCACTCGGCTATGGTAGGGTGAAATCAAGAAGGAAATCATGTAAAATCACGGAGAAACACTGAGCACCGCAGGTGTAACATACTAAGGGTAAGAGGGGGCAATTGCCCCCACAAATCTTAAAAAATTCAGGTTTATTTCCTACATGTTAATGGTATTTTCTCAATAGGAAACATTTTGACCCCGAATTTTACATGCCAATTTACGCCAATACTGATCATCGCATGCTCAGTGTCTAATCAACTTAGCCACGGCAAGTTATGAAGAAAATCATGTAATTCATCGAAAAATTGAATCATGATGACGCACAGCAGATAACGCATTACTTAATTACTTGGGACAACAAGAAGAAAGCCTGCTTAAAAAAAAAAGATGCTGAGTATTTTGTGTAGTAACATTCGAACAAATGAAAAAGAAAACGCATTTCTATCACTTTATTCTTCACAAAAATAACGGAAAACCCTTTTTTTTTTTGTGTGTGTGTCGGGGGGGGGGAATCTATAATTGTAAATCTAAATAACGTTAGAATTTATAGTCATTCTCTTTCTTTTGTATTAATTAAATTATTAATGTTCTATTGTATAAAAACTATTTAGATGGGGGGGGGGGGAAGAGACTATAATATATGTTACCGTCGAGGGCAAATGTACAACCTCTTTAATATAGCACTGTTTTTTAAATCAGTTTTCTTAAAAACAATGCAATGTGAACCAGTAAAATTTTTATTGAGGGGAAAAAAACGAAAGTAAAAATTTTTCTACGTGGTTCATTTTTAATTAGATGTCGTCAGCAGCGGGAAAACAAATTACGTAAAAGAATAAGGATTTATTATAACTATTTTTTCGAGTTTTGTGATTACAAGATATGCATGGTTTTATAGTTCTACGAACGAATTTGTGTAATTTCATCAAAACATGTAGTCGAAATATCTGGTTGATATAATTAAAAAGTGCGAAATAAAATTTTAAGTGTTGAAATTTTTTAGTGCGAGTCTATGTTTTTATATATTAAATCTTGAATTCCTTTGAAAATTCCCAATCAGTTTTATGAGATCAATAGTGCTATTTATTAACAGCTAGATTCACACATTTTTGCTTAATTTATAATATGAGGCAGTTGAATTTTAACTTTTCTCTCTAATCAAGGAATAGAATCATGATCCAGTGGTAAAATTGATAAGCAAAGCTTCTGAAATAGATCTGTCTCAATTAAAATTTCCTCAATGTCTTGCGGCGTGTTAAATTACGGTTGAGTTTGAAGATAACACAAATCGAAATGAGAAAAGTAGACGATAACAGCATTTAAATCCGAATTATTTCCTTAACTGTGAAGTCTTTCTTTTATATTTCACAGCATATGCACCTTGTTCAAAATCAGTTATTCACACTTACAGTATACACATCAGAGATAAATAATAAACTGAAATTTTATCAACCCATTAACTCCCATCAGTCTATTTTTAGACGGTCGCAAAATTTGTTAGCCGCAAAAACATTTAAGCATTATTTTCTTATTTTAATTTCTGGAATAATAAATCTGATTTTCACAAAGTACTCAGAGATGACAAAGTAAAATGAGAATCCTTCACTGTCTTATTCATATTTTTAGAAAAAAGAATTGCATTCTTCATACCACACAAACGTCAGAAATTTATCAAACTTCTCTGGCATCAACATAAATTAGAGAATGTGCTGAAAAAAGTCGGGCGCTAATGGATTGATTAAAAAAAAAAAAACTTTCCAAAATCATTTTGTTGTTGCAGGAAAAATAAATGAGTTTTTCCCTGCAACAATACACCTTCATGCACTTGCACATATGCTTCAACATGTCTTCCTACACGCTAATACTGTAGACCATTTTAATAAGATTTAATTTCCAAGACAAGTCGAAAAAAAAAAGAGCTAACGTTAGACGCATGTTCTCGTGCTACTAAAATTATGTGTGTCGAGGTCTCCCAAAATTTTACCAGGACCTGAAACGAATTAGCCAAGTATCCTGCAACGGTGAGACGAAGTCGAAGAAGATATCAAACCATCCAATTATCCTCCGATTCCAAGAAGGACTGTTTCTCATCACAACTTCTGAATAGAGGAAATGTGTGCCTGTGGCAGACAATAGGATAAGTTCCGTTCACGCGGACTAAACATGCTTCAAACCGGCAGACAGAGGGGGCACCGGAGGAACAATAGGCTCACGTGTTGATTCCACGTGAATGCCAAGATGAGCGCGTGTTTAGTGGTTTGAGGGCGAGGCAGGTTATATTTTTTGGACAATGACCCCCTGTTTTTATGAGAGGGCAATGCTTTGTCCAAGGAAGCTGGGTCTGTAATGCCAATGGAATAAATGTAAATGAGATTCAGACAAGCAATTGATCTGAATCCTGTTCACATTGGGTGCATATGCTAGCTGTGTTAGGACAGGATATCAGGGGAAGCTCGAGAAGAGTCCCCATGTTATAATGATTTCTATAAGCCAAAAGGTCTTTCACAGAAGTTGCTAATAGAACTCTGAAAAAGATGTAGGGCGAGATAGAAAGAAAAATAGACATATTGTAAGACCTCTAAAAATTCTGTATGTAGCTTTAATCTTACGAATAATAATAATAATAATAAAAAGGTAAATATATTTCCTCTAATTTTTATGTCTGTGTGGCTAGAAAAGACAGTAAAAATTAATATTCAAGGACGTACACAGAATTTTTGGATGGGAGGGTCCCATCTTGTCTACAATAGTCACTACTAAAGTTAAAAATAAATAAATAAAAATAATTGCCTACTCCTTTTACACGATCAATTTCTATAGGAAAAATTTCGATGACTATTTCAACATTCCACCGACCAAAGCGTACAAAAGAAGGGGAAAAATAAAAAAATAAAAGCAGAGGAGGAGGGATGAAGAGATTAAAGAAAGAAAAAATGCCTTTACCCTAATATGTTTTGGGGGTTGGAAAAAATTATTAACAGGTACATGAAGAAATTCCGACCCCGCATTGCTATGTGATTCCGAGTCGTCTTTGTACCCCATGCAAGTTTGTCAATCTGGTAGCGAATCACCTTGTATGTATATGCATACATTTTAGGTTTAAATTAAAAATTTAAAAATATCAATATTTTGGTAAAAAGTGAGGTACTAATAAAGAAAAAAACTGCCGACTTCCCACATAAAGTCTAATATATATAGACTTTATGTGGGAAAAAGAAATTGAGTATGAACCAAGGAAAGGCAAATTCATTTGCAAATATACGTAAGCTTTTTAACACTTTGAGGCGCAACCCTTTCCCAATGCTAAAAAAGGGCAGCCGTTGCCATCGCTCGACTTAACTACCAGCAAGATGGCGGACGATCGAAACGTTCATCGCGTGCCACAGATCCAGAGACCCTATTTTGACGCAGCTGGCTGTGCGGCACAGCCAGATGCGTCAAAAAAAGGGTCTCTAGATCTGTGGCACGCGATGAACGTTTCGATCGTCCGCCATCTTGCTGCTAGTTCAGTCGAGCAATGGCAACGGCTGCCCTTTTTCCAGCATTGGGCAATCTATCCAGCTGTTCTCGCATTCTTACATTTTTCAGCAGAAGTCAGTGCTGTTAAAAATAATCGTGACCATTTTTTTACGGGAAATGACGTACTAAAAAGTAAAGGATTCTCGTGGAACTATGTCACCCACAACTATTTTTATAGAAATCAAACCTATTCTTCGTGACTGGAAACAGTCAAAACGTCAGAGTTTGGTGTTCCTAGAGCGGGAACACTGCGCGTTAAAGGGCCAATCAACGCTAATGCTGCTTAACTTTACTCGATCTTTGATAAAAGTTTTCAAAATAAATTTAGCACAAATGTTCAAAACTATTTGAAATAAAAACATTTTCCTCTTTTTATTTTAGAGTCAATAAAAAAAAGAGGTGGTGGGGGAGTTTATGTGATAATGGTTACCTCAAGGAAATTCCCATGGTTTTTAGTTGTTGCACCTTAACTATTATGAAACTGAAAAAAGGAACAACTGACTAGTATTGATCGTCCGTCAGACATTCCCTTAGCAACGCTTAAGGTATGTCTGCGAAATAGGTTAGATATGAAGATATCTGAGTATCATTTGCAAAATTCAAAATTTTTGGAATGCAGCTCTGCTAGATTTAACGCAACGCACGTTATAGTACAAGGCCCACAACGGCCGAGTGGACAAAATACTGAATATGGTAGACTGCTGAAGTGTGAAGGTTCAGAGTTCTAGTCTACCGTACGGCAAGCGATCGAATAGTCTGTAATTTTGGACGGTTTTCTTCAAATGTAACGTGAATATGCGTTAGAACCCCTACACCTCCGCCTAAGGCATTCTCCGCTGGTCAGTAGTCTTTGTGCAGGTTTGCCCAAAATACAATACACACATATTGATATATTTAAGAAATATCAATTGGATACAGGGGCGTAGCCAGAAATTTTTCATGGGGCGGGGGGGTTTACGACTACTGCAACTCACATATATGCATACATGTGTGCGATAAGGGACTGACTGAAGACTATACATTTTGTATAGCAAAAAATTCCTCATGGGGGGGGGGTGTTATGACCCCCTAAACCCCCTCTCCTTGGCTACGCCCCTGATTGGATTTATTAAAACTAAATTACGTTGTCTTGAGTAGGCACAACATACTATCGAAATGCTTATTAATATATAAACATGCACAATACTGTAAATTATTTTATTACTATGCCTTTCTCCTTTTTATCCGATATTTTTTAAAATTAGGTGATCATTTAGTTGTCTAGATACACTGTGATACAATCAGTGATTTTCTGTAAAAATTTAAGCAGCAACACGAACAAATGATATATAAATTAGGTATCAAAGTTAGCTATCCCCCTCCTACCCCCCCCCCCTCTTTCCGTTTTCATACCACTGATACTAATATTCAATCAGCAGTATAATAAAAATATTCAGTTCCTTCCTACAAAAAACTTTAAAGGAGCCTTGAGCAGAACAAAGAATATGTTCAATAAAAATCATATCACGTTTGAATTAAAATCCAAATTTGTCTTTCAACTAAGCTGGCAACATAAAATGAATAGATGAGATTAATCCGAAATGCATGTTACATAATCATGGAAGAAAATTTAATGAAGAATTTTTTTTTTTTTTTGGGCGGGGGGGGGACATCCTAAGGGAAGAGATTTTTTAATCTCGGGTCAACAAGGGTTTATCCAGGATATTTTTTCTAGTGTCCCATTTTTGTGAATTTCAACATGTATTTTAGTGAATTTTCACACGAAGTCACTTTTTCTTAACATAATTTGCAAAACAAATTGAAATATAGATTATAAAATTAAGTAAAATGCCAATGCAGGGCTGTTTTAATCGATTGTATTTTTCTGAGGGGGGCCGTTTTAATAGATCGTAATTTTATGAAGGCGAAGGGGCCATAAAACGGACCCAAATTTCTTTTCCATCGCTGGTCAATTAAAAAAAGGTAAAAGATCTGCTTCATTAAAAAAAAAATCTCTTAAGTTTTAAAATATTATATGTCAAATGTTGTATTTTAAATCCATTACCTACCGAACAAGTCCGGTTTGAAGAGATGATGATTCATTAGGGATCAGCATGTCCACATGTCTGCCAAGAAAATTCCGTTAGGCAGAATTAAATGAACGTAAATTAATCGATGAAAATTTAAAGATAAAAGGAAAAAGAGTGCTATTGTGCGCTAAATTTAGGAAAGATTTTTGAATTATTGAAACGTTATCTTAATGAAACATAAATTGGAACTTCCTCAAGGTTCCCGTTTCTTTAATATTAAATGAAAAGAGAAAAGAAATGAAACTAATGATCGGAGTGAAAAAGGAGGAGTGGTGTTAAGCATGATAAACGTTGTTGAGAATTAAAGATTGGAAATGCACACATGGCATACGTAGAACAGACACGTGACATTATACAGAATTTTAAAAATCAACCGCAAGATTGCGGTTTTAGTACAAATTATATCTGAGAAATACAAGCATCTCTAGACAATTGCAAGCTTAATTTCCAAGGCTTTTAAAACTGATGAACTAGCATGGCACTGGGTTCTGATCACGGACGAATAATGGGGAGGTTAGGGGGTATGGACACCCCACCTTAGTCTACGCAAAAATGATAAATTTTGGCGGAATATCCACCTGTAAACTCTGTATTTTAATGAGTAACAAATAAATTACTATAAAGATTGAAATTTTGTAAAGTAACTGAAAGTTTCCCCCACAAGTTATTTATAGTAAAATTCCCCCCTCCCCCTGAAATTTTTTTCTGTGTACGGCCCTGGTAAAATTTACCGTCAATGAAATTTAACAGTAAGAATGGACCACTCACCATACCTAGGCCTGGAGTCCTCCCATGTAAAAGCTATTGCCACGTCCGTGACTCTGATTTATGCCATTTTTGTGTGTTTATATTATATATATATTTAAGAAAGTGAGTTGTCAAACTAATTTGATTTTATAGTGAACCCTATGATATGCACGGTTCACAATAGGAAATGCTTGCAAGGAGTAACATGAGTTGGAAAATAATTGGAATACGAGAGTTTTTACACTTAATGTGTACTTTATTAAAATACGTAAATTAAATGATTTTAATAATTAAATATATTAACTATAACGTATGTATTAACTATAATAATGTAATTTAAAAATTCGGGCTAAGCTTTTAAGATATTTTAGTGTGTTACATTTTTAGCCTATTCGTTTTCCTTTTAGCAAAGACGCCACAGAGTTCCAGCAGATTAAATAACACGAAATTTTGCTTTCTGCTAAATCAGGAGAAGGATATGAAGGGAAATTCAAATATGAAAGTTTATGATCGATTCAATACTTCTGTCAAATGAACTTTATATTTTTTTGATAGTCGTGCAAATAAATTAAACCTTAGTAGATAGAAACAAAGTTTTGAAATATCTATGTTTGAGACTAAATAGTTTTTTTTATAGTTAATTTTTAGTTTTAGAGTAATTCAAGCAAGAATGTAGCATTTCACATAAGAGATAACACAGGCATTGACTTACTAACGGCAAGAAGAGGGCAATTGACCTCCCTCCTACCCCCCCCCCCCCCCCACACACACAAAAAAAAAAAAAAAAAAAAAAAAATAAATAAAATCAAATATCACATATTTAAAAATATTTTTTGCAATAGAAAACATTTTGCCCAGCTATCGTTTATGAAGATGCCCTCCTTAATAGGAATTAGTTTTTTCTTTTTGCTACGGCGGTGGATGTTATCTACTTATACTAGTACACTGACTAGACATGGTGAAGGAAATTCGGATTACAAGACCATAAAAACTATACTAATAAAAAAGACCAAGAAACAATGATTTATTGTACGAGGATTCTTGACTAACTGCAAAAAAAACAAGAGATACATTATTCCAAAATCTTTGTTGTCAGACGATAAATAATTATTATACTGAGCGATTTTAATTTACCCCCGATATTGGATGTTTCTTAAGAAAATCGCAAGAAAACTAACCTTATGTGAGAACTTTTTGTGTACCCACTTTTTGTGTACCCCCGAAATTTATTTCTGGTTACATGTCTAATTAGAAATAGTAATCTTAATAGTCTAAAAGAAGTATCTTATGAAGTATCTAACCATCATTATTATGGAAGTAAAAAATATTAATTTACTTATTTAAAAATTAATTTTTCTAAGAGTTGCTAATTTTGTGAGAGGAGGAATATGAATACGCAGGACACTTCACATCTGACCTATGAACAATTGTTTTTGATGGAAAAAGACCTAAAACCTTATTACATTTTTTTGGAAGGGGATCGGTTGTACTCCTGAACCCATGCAACTCAAAGCCTACGCAAAATAGATATATAGTACAAATTCATTTGTAGCTAAAGTTCATATCCCAAGTATGCTAACTATCTTTCAACTTAAAAAAAAAAAAAAAAAAAAAAAAAAAAAAAAAAAACTACGATACATTTTCAATAAATTGTGGTCCAGAATTAATTTTGTCAAATCTCAGTTAGTGCATTCAATAAATATTTGGTTGTTGTTGGATTAAGGTCAATTACCTACAATAAGGATTTAGGCCTGTAGGTGGGGGTCTTTCTAAGCAATCTTAACCCGTATTTACGCTAAGTTTCGGAGAAATCCACGGAAAATTCCGGTCGGCGGACTCGACCTGGTTTCGAACCAGGCACTTTCAGTCTTCCAGTTTCCGTTCAGTGGGCAATGCACTATGCCACTGGTGGGGCCAATAAATATTTGGAACAGACGGTTTGATTTATTTCAGCAACATTGCAATATTTATCATTTGAGATAAGAATTAAATCAGCTATGTTAGTATTACAATAAAACAAACTAAATTAAAAAAATCTTGATTCATTATGACAAGGAGAAGCTAACTGTCAGCATTTAATAAAGTTGTCATTAACAGGTAAATCATCTGAAAAAAGAGACATAGCAGGATTACGTCACTAATAAATCTTGAAATGTTAATTTTCTTTTAGTGATGGAACATGTTATGTTTTTCTCCTTTACGTAATCTTTAATTGAAATTTAAGTTACTACAGTTTAAACAGACTTTGAAATTCGATGATTAACTTTGATTTTTTACACATAATTCATTGATTGCCGATTCCATTTAGACGGGAATTGTTTATCAACGTCAAAATTCCAGTTAATGTTACAGACTGGAATTATTTTTATCTATAACTGTACGATAAATAACACTCATGTCAATTGAAAAAAAAATATATACTATATATAGTTTACAATAAAGAATGAGATTTCAAAAGATACTAAATTAAGTTGGTCTAAAGAATTTTCTGCTGAAGATTTATGACGATCAATATCAGAGACGAAATAACTTCAGTGACGCATAAAATATTCTGAAGGTCTTTTATAGATTTTTTTTCATACGATCACTTCAATTTCGTCTACATCTTCAAAAATCCAAGAAAAGACAAGGTTGTAGAAATGGAATTTGACCTTACCGGCGAGGTTTGACAAAAGCCGGCTATCGATTAATTTGAAAACAGTTCGCAGTTCAAAGGACTCATTTGTTCGGACACTGAAACACATTTAAAAAAAAAACATAATCATCTAAATATATTAATGTTATTATTAAAATAAAAGGTACTTACATAGAAGCCGGTGGCTAGCACCAAAAGAAAATATGCAATGACCACCGCGACATCGTAAGAATCGAATTTGTCAGGAACAGAAGTGGGGTCGAACCCAGTTGTGTTCATTTCTCCCACGAATATTCGTTCCTTTGTTTCCATCATTTTGATTTGTTTTTGCAGATCTAAGGGATGACAAGAGAGTTAGGAAAAAAAAAGAATGAGTTTTTTTAAAAATTCGAATTTTGACAGGTGATCCAGAAAGAGAGCGCGAAGCCTTCTTCTCTGAGGAGTCTTCTGGAAATATACTCCTTTTTCACATGTGAGGGACCTAGTGCGGATGCGCACGCAGGACGGGCCAGTGACGTAGTCAGTGACATCACGCACTGGCGAGAAAGTCCCTTTCCCCTTGACTTCCAAAAAACGTGCCGCAGAATTTCAACTTTGCATTTAATAAACCCGTCCGGCAAGAAGGACGACCCAGAAAACTTCCCTCGGTAAACACCAGATAAATAAATATTTCTAGTCCAGTGTAATGACATGAAATACTTCCCAGTAATTAAGTTCGAGTGGTAAAAATTGATTTTTGTAGCGGGGGGTGGGGGGAGATCATTGTTATGTTTTAAATTGGGTTTGGAGTGTTACGAAAGATGTTAATCTTTTGTTAAAAAGCGTTAGAAATCGAATTAAATAGAACACAGCAGTAAAGAAAAAAGAATAAATTCGACGATTTTTAAAAATCATACTGGGATTGAAATTTGATAGATCTGTTAACGTTTATTGATCAAATAGAACAAATAATTTGAAACCAGAAAATAATTTAATACCAGACAATATCAAAGGCCTGGTATTAAAGGTATTAAATTCCTGTCAAGCGCAGCATTTCAACTTTTCATCTGGGAGTGACAGACATGGGCGCCCATAGAAATTTTTTAGGAGGGGAGGGGAAACTTCAAAAATTTTTTCTGGAGTGGGTGTAAATGTCACACTCGCAATAATTTAGTTCCGATTTTGCTTTGTGATGCACTTTTGTTTACATGATTGCACAATGTACTAAATCTGTAGGGGGGGGGGCATGTGCCCTACCTTGCCCCCCTTATGGGCGCCCATGGTGACAGATTTCATGTATTAAAATCCACAATATGGAATAACGTCTTTAAATTTGGGGTACGGAACGTCTTTAAATTTGGGGTTCGACCGTACCCCCTCGCGCCCCCTATTTGCCGCTCCTGGACCCTGTATTCTTTTTACTGTAATTTTGAAAATTGTTTTGTAAAATGAAACGTGCATAAAGTGAAATAAACGTTTTTAAAACGAAAGAATTCACCAAATATTCATGAATAAATATGCAACTTAATCTGTTAAACATTTTCTCCCTGTTTAACCATGAATCAATGCAAATAAATTATCTGAAAAATAAAAGAGTTTTGTTTTGTTTTAATGTATGTGAAACGCCAACATAACAGTTATACACAAGGCCAAGGGTTTTTTTCGCTCTTTTTGCAGTCTAGTCGGAACGCAAAATATCTCTTACAGATAGATAATAAAAATAATAAGCTTTTATTATCTATCTGATCTAATGAGTCTACGAATGATCTAATTTAGTCACATTTTAGTTCCAATAAACATTTATTCGAATGAAACAGCTTAACAATACGTGACTACAGATTTCACGTAGATGTCATTACGTTCGGCATTTTTATGCTTAAGTTTTACTATAATTTTCCTCCCTCCTCTCCCCCAATATAACATTTTACTAACAAGAATGACAAATGTGATGAGCCTTTTTAATGGGACGCAGCTGGTGATGGTGTCACTATTCGAGAGATAATAAAAATGCATGCTGCGGCATGGTCTTTTATGTCCGTTAGTTTATTTAAAGTTAGCCATTTTCATATTTGACAAATAAGTGCACTTCAGTTTTTATTTGTTTATATTTTTTCCGTGGAAACATCTATAATATTATTTAAGCAAGGAATAAAAGTTCAATCTTATGTGTATGTGTGTGTGAGGGGGGGGGAGAGGGGAGGGGGACGAAAATAGAAAAAGACAATTTTTATTAATTTCAATGAAATTTTGTTGGATGGGGAAAGTGACATATCATTGTAAATGCATTTATCAGACAAGTTATGTGACTGTAATGTATTAGTCATGCAGTTACTTCTTATGTCACAATGCCATCATTATTAACGAACTTTTCGTCTACTGAATGCATTACTATATTTGGCAGTAAATAAGTAAATAAAATATATTTTTCATCAAAAATATAACTATTTTGCTTACTTAGTTGGGATTGGAATAAAATATACATATACTTATATCTCTTTAATTTCAAAATGAGTTGAAAAAAATATTACAAGGTACTATTTACCAGAAAGTAAATGTTCTTTTTTTACATAAAATTCAAACAAGTATTAAATTACAGTCAAGCTGTACCTAAGCAAAAAAAGAAAGGAAAAAAAAAAAGACCATCCTCCTTTTTTTTTACTTCTATACCCTCCTTGGAGGATTATATTCGAAATGTTCTGAAATCGATTTTTAGATATTCCTGAGTGTTGTATTTCACAGCAAGAATTTTATAGATATCTCTCTTTATTTTTCTTCTTTTAGATCAACCAAGATATGGGAAAAGAACGTTTCGGTCCCCTATCCCCCCCCCCCCCCACCATAAGTACGAATTTTGGATAATGCCCTCCAATCTAGCACCTACACGCACGAAATTTCGTATTATTGGCTGCAGTAGTTTTGGCTAGGCAAAATACGGATGTACGAAAAATCGACAGTACTTTCAGTTGCACCTAATATTTCTAGAGATTTTTGAGATATACTTTCCTTTTGTGACAGAAGAATTATGATGACAAGTAAAAGTAAATAAAAAATAGTGTAAGTCACTATTCTAAATTGCTAGGTTGAATTTGAGTTTTGTAAAGTAGGCACGTTTAAAATATTGTAGAATCTGCTACGCACCAACAGTCTTATTGATCTGAGAAGAGAACAGACAATAGAGAAACTGCATTGTAGAGAATGATGAACCGAGATATCGCGACATGTGTTGCGAGGTCATCGATTCGAACGCACATGGCATTACGGGATTACTGGATTTATTAGTTTATTTACGTAACGATAAAATTGTTAATGCGCGCTGTTTCAAAATAATTGATTTAGACCATTCTCTGTTCTGCCCGCTCATGGTGTTCCAGACAAGTTGCTAAATTTATCTGTTATCTGTAATAAATTTTGATTTCGGTTTGCCCCAGTCTGTCCGTCCGTGCTTTAACTGGTGTAAACATGCATCGATTTCTGCGAAATTTATACAAGGTATTCCTATGTATGGTAGTATGTCCCCCATTGAAGACGGTGCTTTTAGCACTGATGGTTCTTTTACAGGAGCATTCAAAAGAATTCCAATACATGACGCTTCATGGCCAGTCACTGTATTAAAGCGTATTTTAGAAACATTCATATATTTCACCCAAAACAAACTAATTGCGTCAGAATGGTTCTTTACATACTGAAATCAATGAAAAAAAAAGTTATTTTTTTTATGAAACTTAAAGAAAATGTTCTTAAACATAGAATTGCAGAAGGAAAAATTTTCGAAGAGTGGCCCATTTTGAAAAATGTTCAATGTTAAAGAGTTTTGTTAAAAATTTTTGTAACTGACGCAGGTTTATCGTTTATTTCAGTGTATAGTACAGCTCATAAAGATAGATTATAAAAACTTGGAAGTGCTATAGGGAAGGCGGGGTCAGATGGCCAACTTAAGCAACTATGATTTTTACTGACCACTGTGAATGAGTCTAAGAACTGAGATTTTTGTGAGAACTTCTTTCATATCTTGCCTTACATCAAGAATTTTTTTCAATTGTCTGTTTCAACTTTTAAGAGGCGAAAAACGGTTCTCTCAAAAAAAGGTATTTTTCGTCATCTCTCCCAAGCCATGGGGTAAGATGACTAATGGGATAGGGTAAGATGACGAACTAATTCCCGGAATATGAATTAACATTTATGAACACTTTATTAGTAAATAATTTTAATAAGATACTGAAAAAAAAATTCATTTAAATGCGCAGGTCATACATACTTGTGAGGCCTTTGGCTGGCATCTTTGCTATCTCATTCGGAACGCTCGCTCACTTTCTTGAACCACTGATACCAAAATTCATCCTTTCCTTCTTCCGAGCATAAGATGCTGAATTTATGTTTCAAAATCTTCCAAGTCCATATCATCTTCAGTGTCGATGCACGGTATAGAATGAGGCGAGTCATCGTCAGAAGATGAAGAAAATTTCAGATGACGTCGTGGTTTCTTCTTCGCTCCTTTCTTTTTTGCTTTCCTTTTTAGTCAATTTCTTTTTGACTGTTTAGCTCATTCTTTTCTTGTTCCCCCCCTTTTTTTTCCTCTTCCAAAGCTTGTTTTTCGGGAGTTCCTGATAACAGAAGCGACGGCAATTTCTTCCTCGACTTTCTCACACTCTTCTCTCAAAATTTCAACTACCTGCGTTCCATTGTTTTTATCATTATCTTATGTGCCATTAAGAATTGATAAGAAATGTAAACTGGAAAGAATATAGTAAAAAAAAAAAGTGTGGGGGGGTAAGATAACGAACTTAAAGTTTTTCGTCGACTTTCCCCGTTGAAAATTCGGTTTAGGTATTATTTTGCCGAAAACCCGGAAGTAGAAGGTGGGCTAGAGAATGATTTATTAGGGACCCGGTCACTAAAAATCGGGGTTAAAACGGGGGTTGTCTAAAAAATATCAAGGTGTGCCTTGTGGTCTGATCCGGGGGTCTGGTTTCTGGCTTGTACGTACCACGTACGGTGACTGCTGCATTACAGAGGTCAATGGGATCGTTTTCGTATAACCTTGGGTGTTTTGAGGGTGAGAAAACGTCATTAAGTTGTCCCTTCTCTTTGTGCGAGTGGAGGGTTCCCCCCCCCCCTGTTTTTTCTGTAAAAGACACTCCACAACCGTAGTCTGCATTCAGGAAATATACTTTTTGTCGATGGTTGTTTCTCTGTAACTACAGAATGGATGAAATCAGTTTTATCAAAACAAAACAAAAATGTCTACTTAATTAAGAAATCATTCTTAATTAAATCTACTTAATTAAAAAATCATTCAAAGTACCACCTATAATACTTTGAATGATTTTTTATTCCCCATGACAAAACATAAAAAACAAATGTTATTGGAAGTGTAAAAGTACTTCTTTTAGTTTGTCCCCGGTCAGTTCTTAATGACTTACATCACCTTATATAAATTTCGTCACATTCACATTATTCACTTTCATAGTAACATTACAAGCTCAAAAAATTTTTGATTAAAAAAAACTAATCTTTTAGATATTTTTATTTTTCTAAAAAGTACTTCGGCTCAGCTGTAAAATTAAATGTGAAAATTATTTTGAAGTGTTGTGTATCATTTTAAATGTTTTTTAAATATCCTATGCTTCTTTTTTATTTTATCTTTCTACATTTTAAGAGCTTTCAGATAAATCATCATGCTTTTCCGTTTCTGCATGACCCCCCCCCCCCAACACACACACACACAAATAAATAAATAATTAAAGTTTAAAAAAAACTTTTCTGAACTATAGTTTTGTCACAATTATTTCTATTGGTATCAACATACAACAAAATTTTACAGTGTAAAATAATTCATACAAATAATACATGTTCTGTTGTAGATTAGTTATTAAAATAATTTCTTTTGGATTTTTACATAAACAAGTACTTCCTCTTGAAAATAATAAATTAAAGAAATAATTAAATACTTTTCATAACTTAATTTATTAGAATTTGTTTATTCTTTAATTAGGTTATTCTTTTGAACAACCATAATTGATAATCCTGAATCGGCCCTGCAGATTTAACGTGTACATTCGTCGTGTGTATATATTTTTCTTAAATCCTTAATTCTATTCCCTATCAATGGCCTGATTCTACCTCAAAATAATATTAAGTAAAATCAGTATTAATGAAGCCATCCAAATACAGCAATAATCTAAATATATAAAAGAATGAGAATTTTCCTGTCTATCAGTTTGTATGCATGTTTATTCGCAAGAGGCGCCTACACTGTTCGTCGGATACGGAGTAAATTTGGTGAACTGAGCAATTTCCTTCTGAGTCCATCGTTGCTTCCCAGAACAGGTCTTTGTGTATGCTGTGGGTCTCAGTGGGAGCAAGCAACGGGACACAGGCAGAGTCTGATTTCCGGCTGAGCATTCCGGGCCAGCGCCCCGGCCCCCAAAATGGTTTTTTAATTTAAAAATTTGTAAGCTTTGATTTTAATTTAAAATAAGAGAGAAACTAATTTTATGAAAAATAATATTTATTTTATGAATCTGTAACTATTTCATTGCCCTTAGCATTATATCCACACCCCTTTTTTTTAGCTAAATGTTATAGTCTCGGGTAATAATTCAGCGCAAACTTATCGTTCAGGCGTGGCCTATGTAGAGATATATGCTGATGGCGAGGAAACCATAGAGCTGATTTTCAATCGGAATATATAAAAGGAAATGACTTCCTAAGTAGAGTAAAGTGAAAATCTATCCCGCTGACAATAAATGCCCTGATATATGAATTAGAAAAATTAAATTCAAAAATATTATGGAACGTGTTACTTGAAAAATGCGGAATGAAATAAACGATTGAATATTAAATAATATACTGTGACCTCTCACTTTTACGCGTTTTAAGGGAGCGGTTTAAAATCGCGTATAACTGAAAGGGTCTTATTTTCTAACTATTCTAAATTATGAGAGACAAAACATTTGAAAAAAAAAATGCTTAATATTTTTTCAATTAAAAAGAGTAATATTATACTTTAAAATATTTAACTTTACAATTTAGTTTAACTTTTAATTCAAAAATAGAGTGTACGTACGTATAATTTCAGTTTACATAGGAGAAACTTTAATTGTACTACCATTCCTTTATCAGAATGTCATCAGTACTGTAGTTTATTTTTTTAGGCATCGTTTGCAATACAATATTTTCTAACTCATTAAAATATGTTATTCTATTGTAAATTAAGTCTTAATGTTACAGATAACGTCTCAGTTTTTGTAGGGCCCCTAAAGCAGTAGCATAAGATGGAACAGAAAGATCAGTTTCATCATTATTATCTTATTTATCACCATCTTCACCCGCAACTCATCAAAAACAGTTTTAATGTCTTAGTTGACATTATATTTTCATCAACATTCCCAACATTCACATTTTTTAAACACCGTGTCTTGGAGGACAACGACGGAGAAAAGTACATCTGTGTGACAGGATTTGTGAATTGCTGTTTATTTTCACGTACAACTGAGGAGAAAATTCAGAGCAGCGCTCACGAGTTAAAGAGTTTGTTTGTTTGTTTGCCAGGAGATTACAGCTCGCGTCACTGAATGTGTCGCTTTGAGCTACATGTACATCCTTCCCGGATTTTCCCGCCACAATTTGGAACCTCATCAGAAGGTGTGGGACTTCTGAATATTGGCACTAGGGATGGATGCGAGACGACTTTTTGGGAGACGAGACAGAGATTTACAGCTTTTTTGCGAGACGAGACAAACATTTTTAACATTATGATATAGGGATTTTTGCGAGACGAGACAAGCTTTTCGGCTGTTTTGCGAGACGCCAATTTTTCGTCTCGCGTCCATCCCTAATTGGCACCCCTCGGAAACTGCTAGCGACCGCCGAGAGGACTTCCGGAACCACGGATTTAACGTGCACGTACACCGCATGTACACGGTGGTCTTTAGTTGTGCGCCGGTATCGAACCCGCAACCTTCCGGTTACGAGTCCAACGCCTTAACCACTGGGCTACCACGGCCCCTGAGTGAAAGAGTTATCATTATTTTCCTACCGCCTCAGGCGCCTATTGGGAAATCCGCCACTGCGTTACTGGCCCTCACTGCCCGTGAATTTTGTACAGCTGACTGTTCGACCAAGTTCTAGAAGCAATGAAGTTAAGAGTTCCATCCTGTCAAACGGACTTTTTATTAGAACTTTCTACACATACTGGATTTTAGAGCAACGAACCCAAGAATGTAGCAGAGTTTTCTGCAACACTATAGTTTGTTCACGTGATTGCAAAAAATAATTCTTATACATTACGGCCTATAGAAGCAAATCGTTTAAAATGAGCTAGTGTCTAAAAGGGAGCATTCGAAGAAGTTCAAATTGAGTATGTATATTGTAGGTCATCGTCACACAGCATGTATAGATTTTGCTGTGTATAGGACTTATAGTTTTTTGACAGGGCAACAAATTGGTGTTCTTTTACATTACGGCCCATGTACATAAATTCCTGAAAGTGCGCTAGTGTCTAGGCTGCATTCGGTTGAGCTCAAATTGGGTATGTATAGTACGACGGTCTCATGATCTGCATAGATTTTTGTATGTTTGGAGCTAATAGTTTGCTCACAGACTTGCAAGAGGTAAATTTTATATATTACGGCTTAAGGAAGCAATCATTTAAAGTGAGCTAGTGTCCAAATGGATTATTCGATTGACATCCAATTAGGTACGCATGTTATAGGTCACTGTCTTACATATTGCTTAAATTTTAGCGAGTTCACGCAGTACAGTTTTTTGCAGAGCTACAAAAAAGTATTCTTATAGATTGCGGCCTTTACACTCAAATCATTTTAAGTGCTCTAGTGCCTGAACACTAGATCTGATTGAATTGAATGAAATTTATTTAAACGCTTGGTATCAAGTGTTCGGAAAGTCGAGTGGAGTCACTCCAGATTTTTATTATTATAGATAGACATAAATTTGTTTTGTAATGCATGTGAAGATGGTATATAACTGGATATTGGGCGCTTTTTTTTTGCGTTGTATTGTAAGGATTAGACTTAATTTTATTGGGAGGGCTTCCCTAAAAAGATTTTTGTATCTTCTAAATAAGGTAGATTAGCTATTGCTACAATGATAAATGGAGATCTTTAGGCAGCTATACCTCCTCTTCCGCATAAATATCTGTTTAAAACCTCCAGCTAAGCTCCCTGATGAGGTAGAAGTGCAAAAATTTCAAGTTTTGCCTTTGTCAAGCACAAAATAAAAATTTTCTTTGGGAAATTGGGAGTTAAATTGAGGTAGGGGGATCTATTATTTTTAATTTAGTAAATTTTTTTCTTTCAATTTTACTAATATTAAAATAAATGTATTTTGAACTTAAAATCACATTTTTTTTCTGGCCAAGTTTGTTTTTCAAAGCTTAGACTTTAAAACAATTATTTATGAAAGTTTCAGAAAGTTATCATTTTTACGCCACTCCTTCAAATAATTAGCCTCACCATGGCACAATGGCTATATCACTGAAAATGGTTGAGGTAGACGGCCGAAGTGTGAAGGTTCTGGGTTCCGGTCCCATCGCGCGGTCGTCGATCTAACGGTCTGGAGTTTTGGCAGGTTTTCTCCAGATGTAACGTGAATACGCGTTAGAACCCCTTAGAAAGTCCTCCTAACCAAGGCACCTCTCATCTTAGGCAGATACCCCTCGCGAAGGTTTGCCTTAATCACACACACACAACCTTCAAATAATTACAAAGTGACATTTCTTTTATGCTCTTCAAAGTTTTATTGTAAAATTTTTATTTTTAATAACACTTTATAAAATGTAATTGTCCTTAAAAATGAAAATTTATTCCATCTATAATTTATCACAGTATTCTGATATTTATTTAAATTTGAATTAATTTGACAAGTAAATCCATAATTAGTGTCAGTGGCGTACTTAACGAGTGTTCCCAGGGGGGGCGGACCCCTCCCGAAACTGTGAAACAATCATTAAAAAACTGCCAGTTTAAAAAATTAATATTAACGCCATTAACAATGAGATTTTTTTAAAAACCGCTACTTTGGAGCGTTATAAGCGAATCAAGTCACGGGCCGAGGGCGGCCGGGCACCTCCCGAAATTTTAAAACAATCATTAAAAAATGGCCAGTTCAAAAATTTTATATTTACGCCATTAACAATGAGATTTTAAATAAACCGTAACTTTGGAACGTTTAAGCGAATCTATATACGTCACTGATTTTAGTATTATAATAGTACTCTCATTCACTGGATTGAGAACTATTTTTTTACCACTGGACTTTTCCCTCTGACCATGTAGGATGTAGCTGGAGGTCACAGGTCAAGATTTCCCAACACGTGCATGGGGGCACGACAGACAAGAACTTCCCGAGAGGAGTTTTTCATTGCAAGGGGGGGGGGGGGAGAGGAAAGTTCTGCTTCGAACGAGAGGGGACTCTGTCCCCATCCGATCCGTTTTTAGATATTTCGAAAGACTGATAACAGAGAAGTAATTTTTACAGGATCCCTCACTTCGGAGGAGAGCGAAGTGGGGACTGTCAAAAAGTAGGGTCAAAAGGTCTATTCGGCGAAATGAAGACTACACGGAAAATTCGTCATCTTTCCTCTTCACGCCATTTTTACGAAACCAACGTTTATGAGCAACTAAAAAAAATATCTTTAAACATGGATTTACTATGAATTTGTACGCAATAAGCTACGAATTCAGACTATTTTAATGAGAATGTAAAAAGACTTACCGTTGAATCCTGATTCATTACGTTTAAACTGTCAAATAGACGAAAATCCGCAGAAAATGAATTTGTGTTTATAACTTTCTCTGAACGGCAAGTATAGGTAGGTGGTTATCCTAGTGCTGGTCTTAGTTCACCACCAACCAGTGGCGTAGCCAGACATTTTTCATGGGGGGGGTTACGACTACTGCAACTCACATATATGCATACATGTGTGTGATAAGGTAGTGAAGAATATAATTTTATATGGCACAAAATTCCTCATGAAGGGGGGGGATGTTAAGCCCCCTAACCCCTCCCCTTGGCTACGCCCCTGCCACCAAGAGTTTATTATACTGGCCGAAAAGTGCTGTCAACTGTGATTGCCTGCTAGAAATACTGAATTCGTAATCTTACCCAATTTAACCCTAATTAGTTTATTTTATTATCACTGTTATGCACCAAAACAGTGGCGGATTATTGCAAGTTTGTCGGGGGGGGGGCGGTTAGTTTGTCGGTGGGGGTGGTTAGTTAGTAGATTAACATATACATCCATTTTATGAAAGTAAAATAGGATCTTTTACATTAATTTCTTTTTCCTTGATCCACCCTTGAAAACTGCGTGATGTTTCCCGGGCCCCACCATGACTGAGTGGATAAGGCACTCAAAATGGTAGACTACTGAAGTGTGAAGGTCCAGCTTTCTGGCTTGGCTTATCACGCGGCTGTCGACCTAGTGGTCAGGTGTTTTGGTCGGATTTCTTCAGATGTAACGCGAATTCGCGTTAGAATTCCTTAAAAAGTCCTCTGACCAAGGCACTTCCCATCTCTGGCAGATACCCCATTGCGTAACTTGGCCACAACACACACACACGATGCATTCGAAATGCACTGTTACTCGTTTATTACACGATGGGTGCGTGGACATAGATATCTGTATCTTTCCTTTGCATATGTTTTTCCTATGGGCTAAATTTAGTTGTTTCAGGATGAAACGCTTTTTTATTGTTTAAAAATATAAAGTTTCTTGAACAATAAGAAAGAGAAGAACCACTTCTTTAAAATGAATAATAAGCACAAGTTGTTAAATACTTAATGATGATAATGATAAAACATTTATTATCATTTAAACATTTAAACATTAAAACATTAATGATAAACAAACGATTAACAGTCTGTAAAATATCTAGTAGGTACTTAAGAGATGAGTAGTAATCTTTGCAAAGACAGAATTCAACAACTTTGTACTTAAAGAAAACTGGGGTAATTATATTATCCAAACAGTAATTAGCGATGAAACGTTTATCAAAATTATTTAAAATTAAATTTAGCTTTAATGTTCGTTCAAGCATAAAAATGTAATTGTTCAATTAAATACTTGTACGTGCTATGAAAGTCTCCCTGGTAACAGTATTCTAAACACGGTATTCTAGAATTTTTAAGCTTTGTTTTAGAACAGTTTTCCTTGATATTACACGTGAATTCTAAGGGGAATTATTCTACTGTTTTATCAAGAAAGGAAGCGCCTTATACGGAAAAAAAATCTTTACGTATATATTTACAGATTTAGTTTAATTAATGATTAGATAATAGAAAAGAAAAGCCTCAAATGAGTACATGAAATTTCATATAAACATAAAATGAGAGCTAGGTTTGATGTTTTGCTATTTACAATATCAGTGAGTTTTTCCCTGTAGTGTTAGCGAGAAACATCAAACTCGTATAAGTTAATTCGACAACGGGGACCCTCTTTGTGTATGACATAAGCACAAGTTTGTGTATACCACACAAACATAGTTGATTTTTTTTTCTTTCTGATAGTCAGCGGCTTACTTGAGGCTTGACCACAACAAGGGCCGCAGATGTTGGCCATTTTACTATGGCTTTTCAATCCGTTGATCAGTGTTCGAAGGAAAAGAGAGGGTGTTTCCATTGGGATATTTCGAAATTTCCCCACTATAACAGCAACTGTGAGAGAGCTCTATTGTTTCAAAAAATCTAGAATGAATACTCTTTCAAATAACAATATCTAAATTTTTTCCTCCAATAGTAATTGGAATTTTTTTTTTTTTTTTTTTTGGCTGTATAAAAATTTAAATTTTATGTTTAATTTAGATTTAATATCCTGAAAATTTTGATAAATACCATGAAATTTTGTACCTTTCTTTACGCAACTTTGTAGTTTATTGTATATGTCTGTGATCAATATTTATGGCCCTGGTCATTGCATTTGAGACACCCTGCATAATACACACACACACATACATAATAAAATAGCGAAACTTACGAATCAAGTAATCGAAGCCATATTCAAGTAAGGTATGTATAATATATATTGTTACGAATTTCTGGGTCTTACTGCCGCTTAAAGGTCTAAACTATTTTAAAAATCGTATTCTACGCGTCAAATAGTTAAATTTTGCATTTTGTTTCATCAAAATCGGTTAACTAGAACGCGAGGTATGGAGTTTTGGGTTTCTCCATTGTTTTAAATAGGGTTCTCTGGAAATCTCGAGAAATATTGATGTTAGAGCTTCGCTGGCGCCACATTTGGCTATAGTTCAGAAAAAAATTGCCAATCTTGGCGACATTTCGAACATTTGGCGCGATTTTTTTCAATGGGGCCTGTAAAGGTTGTTTTAACGCACTAACATCACATAATAGCCTGATATTACTCTATTACTCTTCTATGACGTAATCAAAACGCGATTGTCCGGGGTACCTTTAGAGAGGTCCCGATTTTTCTGGAATGAACGTCAAAAAGTATAAAAGGGAGAGAGACCGAGGAATTCGAGCCAGTTTGTATCTGTCTGCAATTGAGAATAGGTGACCGTTCTGTTTTCTGCATTAGCCTGAGAATTGTGCTATTGTAAGCCTATTTAGCTTGTTTTTAAGTTCTGTGTGTAAATGCTTCATTGCTGAGTCTTGAGGGACTGTTTATGATTTACATCGTAAGTTTCCACTGAATTTTTGCCTGTGGAAGTGTTTTGTTTTGTGTGAGAAATACAGCATCTGTGAAAACTTTTGTACTAATCGGACTGTTATAAACAAGCTACCGGCTTGTGACCTGTACCGGCTAGTGCCTGTGAATTTTGTACAGCTGATTGTTCGACGAATTAAATTAGAAGCAATAAAGTTCGTGTTCCATCCTGACTAGTGGATTCTTTACTAGAACTTTCTACACCAACTAGATTTTAGAACTACGAACCCAGGAATTAGCAGAGCATTCTGCAACAATATACAGACACACACAGAGAGAGAGAGTTACTAAGTTATATATTTGTGTGGAATTTCAAATGCTTTTGAAGGAAACGGCAAAAATCTGTCTTCCCTAGAAATACTTTTGGGTTGAATTAGTCTGAAATAATTAGAATTTCTTTAACTGGTGCACACGCGCAGATTCGTTAGTGTGCATGTGGGAGGGGGGGGGGGCGGAGGGGAGTAAGGACCCTTGAAGGTCTCTAGATCTTCTAACTAGAATCTTTCTTCACTTACACTAATGACCACCCGTATACCTTCCCTTCAGATTTCTAACCATTTTTCAGGGGAAATTAATTCCATGTGTATTTCCTCGTATTGCATATATATTTACTCCTGGGGACAAAATTGAATTAATTAGATTTTTGAGGGGGGTGTGGTGGGAGGAAATTGAGTGAAGTGAGCAAATGTCTTTCCATCGAAAACATGGGGACAGCATTAAATAAAGATAAAGCTACATTTGCAATAGATTATTAGGATAGATAAACTTGTGTCAGCGTTTTCAGTTCTCCTAGAAAGTGATGCCTATTCTGATAAAGCACAGCAAGAAAGACTAGCCTTTGTTGACAGTATGTGCGGAAGAATCTGAAAGTAATTCCTCATATCAAAAGCGCCGTAGACATGAAACTAAACTGTTTTAATATAAAAGCATTGATGCAGATCAGGGGTTTGCAATTTACAAGTGCCGCAATCGAATACACCTGTCTAATACACTGACGGATTACAGGGGGGCCGAGGAAGCTATCACTCCTCCTTGAACAGGGCCGCCGTTGCCCGTAACGAGGCCCGGTACCAATTTTAATGCCAGCCCCCCACCCCCATGTCTATCTTCATGCCGCCGCGACCTTTATCTTTCATACACACAGCATACTTCAAAATGAATATTTTCAAATTGCATATATATATATATATACTCCAATCGATAGTTTTTAGTAACTTATTATTAAAGTTTTAAATTTTAGTAATTTGAAGTTTGTATAAAAATATATCTACAGATAATTTTTAGAAAGTAAAAACTGGATGATTCGTCGGGTTTGGGACCAGAAGGTTTATAATGCATTATGGACAATTTATTGATTTAAAATCAATTTAGAAGTACTTTAGCGAATACTAGGATAATTTAAAGATATTTACTTTTGATTCACTTACTGGGTAACGTAGGATTTTTTGGGGGGGAAGGGGCGCAACCCTCTCAGCCCGTTGAGTGATGGACTAAAGTTATTCTTCAGGAACTTTTTTGGCAAGATATACATTTTCAGAATTAGAATATCTTATAAATAAAAATGAAATTCTGTTTGTTTGTTTGTTTGTTTGTTTGTGGATTTGATTCGTATACAAATCCACAAAAATGGACCTATCGGCCTGAAATTTAGCACAAATATGTAAAATAATATAGAATAAATCACAGTCCACTTTAAAACTTTGAAAGTCCACCCGTTCCCGGAATTTAAGAGATTTTTTATGCTCTTCACGCAAAAATTTTTCCGTAATTGTAACCCCTGTAGTGAAAAAAATGCGAAATAAGGATCGTGGTTGCCATGTGTGGCGATTTTGCCGAATAAAATGTCGTTCGTATACAAATCCACAAAAATGAACCTATCGGCCTGAAATTTAGCACAGATATGCAAAATAATATAGAATAAATCGTAGTCCACTTTAAAATTTTGAAAGTCCACCCGTTCCCGGAATTTAAGAGATTTTTTTATGCTCTTCACGCAAAAAGCTTTCCGTAATTGTAACCCCTGTAGTGAAAAAAGTGTGAAATAAGGATCGTGGTTGCCATGTGTGGCGATTTTGCCGAATAAAATGTTTTAAATTCTCAAAGTAAAAATAAAAGAATAATAATGATTTTTTTTTGTTAGTTTATATTCGTCAGGTTATTTTTTTTAAAAAATTATAATATCGTGTGCATGGGAAATCAGAGCAGGAATGTAATGCTTTACACGCAAAACAATAAGAATTGAAGATTTCCGAGGCTAATGTGTAAATTCTTTTAGTTTGGCGAAAAAATAAAATGGCTGAAATATGGATTTTGAGTAAGTGAGTTCTAGCGGTTTGCACAGTTTTCGGCTTTGCGCAATTTATTGAGAGCTTAAGGAAATAGATTTTTGGAAACAAGTGCAAAGGTTTTATTAGAATACAGCGTTAAATTTTAATGATCCGTGAAGAAATAATGCAGTTATTAAGGGATTTCAAGCGATCTAACTTCAGAATTCTCGCCAATTGAGTACATTGATTTAAGTTGGGGGAATTCCGCC
Organism: Cheiracanthium punctorium; assembly: GCA_038373885.1. Classification (NCBI taxonomy): domain Eukaryota; kingdom Metazoa; phylum Arthropoda; class Arachnida; order Araneae; family Cheiracanthiidae; genus Cheiracanthium; species Cheiracanthium punctorium. Next base: position 66,631 of record JAWZYV010001663.1, on the reverse strand, counting down.
AAATTTCAGAAAATTGAAATCTTCTCATTTAGTACATCGGAGTAACGATGAATAAAACACATTATAGTTGATAATTTAAAAAAAAATCGGCTGTATTAAGGGATTCCAATTTTCAAATAACTCTCTTTGGCTACTCTTTGGCGGTCGAACCATTTCGCATATTGATTGCTGCTAAGTCAATGCTTCGAATGATTCCCTGAAAAAACTCTTGCAAAATGGCGTATGTTGGCACTTTTGCGAGGCTTAGATTTGAAACTGGATTTTATTTGAGACTGGTATATATAATAACACTGGTTATAGATAAAAATGAATGTTGGTATGTGTTTATGAGGTTGAAAAACTCCAGCACCGTTGAGCACCTTTGCACGATGAAATTTGGTTCACCTAAGTCTTTTATGATGGAGAAGGTTTTTATGCTATCCGTTTTCCTTAACTTGCCACTTGGTGCCGCAGCACAACGTTGAATTCTATTCTGTTTAGCCGTTTGCTATGCGAATATCATCCAACCGATTTCGATGAAATTTGGTACACGCGAATATTAGAACACGGAGAATATTTTTCACTATCCATTTTGCTGTAACTTGCCTCTAAATGGCGCTGCAAAGCATCAACTTCTATACCGTTCGACCGATCGGCATAAAATTTTTTATACTTACACATTTGAGCACGAAGAATATATTCTAACTGCGTTCCTTTTGATGTTACTCACCACTAGATGACACTGCAATGCATTATTATTTTAACTCGCCACTAGATGACGCTGCAGCACGCCAAATTCTTGACCATTCAAACGGTCGCTATGAAAATCAGTATACATAGCTATTTGAACAATGAGAATATTTTGGCGTTATCCATTTTGCTATAACTCGCCACTTGACGGCGCTGTAGCAAATCATTACTTTAATTAACTACTAGATGGCCCTGCAGTGTATCACTTCTTGACTGTGCAAATGAGCGTTATGAAAATTGGTATGCATAGATAGTTGAACACCGTCGCTATGAAAATCAGTATACATAGCTATTTGAACAATGAGAATATTTTGGCGTTATCCATTTTGCTATAACTCGCCACTTGACGGCGCTGTAGCAAATCATTACTTTATTGAACCACTAGATGGCCCTGCAGTGTATCACTTCTTGACTCCGCAAATAATCGCTATGAAAATAGGTATACATAGATATTTGAACACGGGGAAGAGTTTGGCGCTATCCTTTTTCCTATAACTTGCCACTAGATGTCGCGTCAACACATGGACTTCAGGACTGTCCAGCCGATAGTCATGAAAATTCGTATACATCGATATCTGAATGCGAAAAATATTTTCGACGTATCCGTTTTGCTAAAACTCGCCACTAGATTGCGCTACGCCGCATGGCCTTCTGCACCGTACAAACGATTGCCTTGCAATTAGGTATGCATGATTATTGGACACAATATAACCGGATATCCACTTTGCTATATCTGTTTATTACAATGAATAGTAATCACCACAAATCGTAATATCAAAAAGTCCATTCATTCCCGTGCGAAGAACGGGTACTTCAGCTAGTATAAAGATAAAAATTTTAAATGAAATTATTATTATTATTGGAAAAATAGCTGTACGAGCTTACAAAATCCAACGAAACTTTGTGCCCGGGTACTGTGGGACCAGCATAGTCATTTATTTATTTTCATTTTTATTTTTATTATGCCCTCTGAGAACCGCATGCGGTGCCAGATCCCTCCAGACAGGGAGGCGATGGGCAGAGGGGGGCGCCTTCCATTTTTAAGGCCGATTTCCAGTTGCGTCTTTTTCCGGACGCAGCGGGTTTTTTTTTTTTTTTTAATGGTCAAGGCATTGTACAAGGGGGGATACAGTGCAAGGTCGAAGAATTTATTGACTTTTAATGACCACCGCCAAAGGATAACGCGTGAAACCACAAAAGCACGCCCACCGCTCAGTGGGGGCACTTTTCTCCCCAGTGCGTCTTCAAGATTCTGAAAAATACATTGGGTTCCCATTATAGCGTACTGAAACGCACTTAACTGGACGCCGGCCTTTAGTGGGCCCCAGTGGGAGGAAGTCCGACTTACCCCGGTGGTCCCCTAATTTCTAACCAATTCCACAGAAGGGACCAACCCCCTGAAATCGGCACCCCCCCCCCCTCCCAGAGGTATCGTTTAACAATTTGGAGGACATTGGAGCCACGACGGATTGTCAAAATGTACCGAAAAAAGTGCTACGCAATTTATGGAAGTTCCCTATCGGACGTGAAAAGCGACGGAGAAAGGGAGGAGGAGTGAAATAGAACACAAGTGCACTTTCTAAATTTCATGGATAAACGAAGAAAAGCCGTTCAAAAATAAACAGCATTTGAAACTGATATAATTTTTATAAAAACTTTTCCCCCCTGAAATAAGAGTATCTAATTTGATGCTGCAAATTCTTTTTCCAGAAATCTTCTCGAGCAGGAGTCAGGACAGCGATGGGCGCTAGTTGTTTGCATGTTTGCCAGGAGAAGACAACTTACGTTACCAAATGTGTCGCTTAGAGCTACAAACGTCCTATCTGGAAATTCCTAATATAAATAAATACATGAATGACAGTTGAATTTCAAAACACGCAAATGCTTCATTTGTAAAACTTTTAAACTCTACGTCGTCCACCAGAAAAGAAATAACACTAATGGCATTTTTTGTTCTAATTAGCCTACAACCTAAATAGTTTTCTTTTTAAATTTCGGATTTTTTGTGCACAGTAAGTTTGTGTTTTAGGGTTCATCTACACACCATAAAACAGAATTTAAGTTCATATTTGAATTTGACCAGCCAAAAGTAATCAAAATACAAATTGTTGTTGATTTACACAGATAAACAAATGTGCAAAAGGGGATTATCTAATGTTAAAAAGAAATTTTTAATCGCGGAATATTTAAAGAAAGTAACACAATCCAACTAAAGCTGTTAATTTAATTGCTATCCTTAAGTTATGAGACTTCTTTTATGTGCGCCCATAAAAAAGTCATATATATACCGTGGCTGACATTTATTCTCGGGCGTCAACAGGTTATTTGAATTTCACCACTGTCCGTGTTTGTTTCAAGAAGTTACTCCCGAGTAACAACTAAATAAATAAATTATTTTCAATAATCTTATGAAGCGTTATTCAACAGTATTATTTTTCTTTTATTGAAATGGAACATCATCGTTAAAATGCCTTTTTAACAAATACCAATACCCTCTGCAGAATGTATTGCATCGAAATTTATTCTCTCCTATTAAATGTCACTAACACTTCAATTTTATTGGAAAGTACACTCACTCAAAAATAAATAAATAAGTAAATATAAAATAAAATAAATAAATGAAAAAAAAAAGAAAAACAAATAAAATAAAATAATTTTTAAAAATCGAGTTTAAACGGAATTTCTCAATTTAATTTTGTGGATAACATGTAGTTTTTCGAAAGCCAAAACACTCAAAAGAATTACGCGAAATTATGATTATAAAATGCATGATTCAATTTTTATGAAAAACTATATACTACTTTTTTTGGCGTCGTATTGGGTTCCCATTTGCTTGAAACGCATAGAAACCACAAAATTTTTGAATTTCAAGTAATGTAAAGACAAAAATAAAATTCGGCTGTTCGAGCCTCGTCAGGGGGGAGACCTCTCTAATTTTTTAGCTTCATTATTGCCATATTAAAACCATATTAATTGACTATATTATTTTATCTCTCACTCCTTTTTCTTTATCTTTTATTCTTTACATTTATTTCATCGACTGGAAGTTTGAGGGTTTGCTGATCTTTCCTTGCAATTGCAAATGTGGGTCGATGATAACTGAAGTAACTTGTATATATAATTTTTAGTATCTATCTTAACACACCAAAAATTTTGCTTTTAGTTATTTGGCATTGTTGAGAGAGCTTTAGGCGAGTAGGGTTGCTGTATTTCGCCCGGTAACCCTATTGGCGAGTCATCCAGAGTGGATGAGAATAACAGGCTGTTAGGCTTATGTTTAAAATTATTCTTTTTTCCACTTTCACATTCGCTAGCCCAGTGCCCGATGCGTTTACACCTTTTAAAAGTTATTCTTGATGCATCCCTAATTTTATGAGTCCATGTTTTATGTTTCCATGTTTCGTAATTATCTCTATTCAGCGTTAAAAATCAGCAAATAAATAAATGAATCCATCTGGTGTCCATAACCTTTTAGAAATGTTAGCAGAGTTATGGCACAAACATAGTAAGCGTGGGATTTTAACATAACATTTACTTTATTAAATTAGAACGGAAGAAACAGGCACATCACATAACAAGGTAACATCAAGAATTAAAAAAGTGTAGAAGAAGCAAAAAGAATGAGTGCGCGAGCACAGTTACAGTTAAGTAGATAAATGTTTATTGAGGGATACAGAATTCAGGAGGATAAGACATTGCACACAAGATAAGACATTGCAGACATTTTCTTTCACAAAAAGTTTATGAACGATGAATTCTCATTTGAATTGCAAAATGTATTTTCACGTAATTTATTTAAAACTTTTTGATCCACCTTTTGCACAGGATAATTTTTGGCGACATCATTTGAGGTCACGACCATCAGGTTGAATATGACTGCACTCTATAAGCAATTGCTTGCCCATAGACCGCATACCGCTATGTATGCAAATTCGGCGTATTCCTGTAAATGTTTATAATAATTAGGACCCTCGGTGAGTAGGAGACTCCCTCCATCATTGGCACATCGTGTTGCACATGACAAAATTAGATACCTAGTTGTCTAACTTAGTAAAAAAAAATTAAACAAACCTATAAATTACTTTTTATTTCTTGGTAAGACTTTGCTAAATTCTCACTTAACAAGGAATAAAGATTTAAAAATTTCTGTGGTAAACTATAGAAAAGTAATTGGAAAACTTGTAAATCTTTCTTTTCTTTCAATCGCTCAAAACTAGTAGGTTTGGAAAAATTACAAACTTAGTTGCAAAATTTACAGATAAAAATTGTGATATTGTTCCCGGTCTTGGTATACAAGTTTAAAGTTAAGTTAAGTAGTTTATGTAAGTGAAAATCCATATTTCAATTGGCAGTTTCCTCCACCCCCCTTAAAAAAAGTCTTAACAACGTCCCCGGTAACACTATCATATACATAACAAGTCAAAGACAGAACGTAAAAATTCGAGATAACGAGCTTTGGATATAGTGAGGTGAAATAAAAGGAAGGGTCAGTTTGTAAGGGAAAACACATTTATTCGAGATATCAGGGTTTTTGAGATATCGAGGTTACATTGTACAGCATTTTTAAAAGCATGGTGTAGTACAAATCAACAACATGAACGAATATTTTGTCAAACGACGGATTTTCACGGCACAGTACAGACGAAACAAACTGAAATCATTAACATTTAAACTTTGTTGAAAACCATTAAAAATAGCGAATTAGCGCAGGGAGAAAAAAAAAATCACCGCATTTCATACTTACAGGAAGAAGAAAAAAATTCAACAAATGCTATCAAGCAAGCTAAGAAAGTCCAGGCACAGATCAGAGAATAAATCTTGCTTTTGTGAATACATTAGTACCACGATGAAGCTATTTTCTCGTTCCTATTATTCCTTCGGCAAAGAAAACAGCTTGCCGTAAAGCAAGGAGAAAAAAACAACTCTTCCGTGTCACATATCAAACGCATTTGCAACAGAACAATTGGCATTATGATACTTAAAACATACTCACGTTGGTTTATTTTATGTTGTTTTGTTTTATGCTGCATATGCATGTCGGTAATAACAAGGTAAGGTGTAGCAATCTTTTTTTACAAGATTAAATCGCAAATAACATTATATTTGCTTACATTTTTTTTTAACGCTTTAACGTTTTTTTTTTTTTTTTTTTTTTTTTTTTTTTTTTTTTTCATTTTCAGCATGTAATGATCCATAATTATGTATGACTGAATATTATAATTTCTGTAAGTACTAGCAGCTTTAACACATTTTTGAATTTTTCTAACACCATTTTTTAACACCCATCAAGATTGTCATTGAATTGTTCGATTGAACTGAGCAATTCACATAATAGGTAACAACATTCAATTTAAAGTTCGCATTCGTATTTCATTAATCCCTCAGACATGATTACAAAATTTCTCAATTTTCTTTAAATAGCAGAGATTAAATTTATAATTAAAAAGATAATTAAAAAAATAATAATTAAAAAAAATCTGAATCACTTTCATATTTTAAATACGCACTAAAGTGCAGTATATATAGTAAAACCTCGATACAATTATACTTAATAGACATATAAAATTATCGTTCTAGAGGAATGTATCGTTATATCGAGGAGAGATAATATGTTATATAGAAATTCCGCGGGACCACAAAATTTTATAGTTATAGAGGGTTTTATAGTTATATCGAATAATCGAATATCCTTATAGCGAGGATTTACTGTATCAAAAAGTATCATGACTCATGCGTCGCTAATATTTTTCTTCCTTATTTCACTAAGTTTGAAAGTGTACCAATATTCATGAGCGTGACGGGTTTTTCTTCCTTCTTCCATAAAACATTTCCTTAGAATTGAAACCCATATTAAAACCGTTTGCCAAAACTGTTTTATAGTCTTCAAGCATTATCTAACTATACTTCCCCTTTGTAATAAACTGTAGCATTTTCCAGTTTCTCTCCAAATATGGAAGATATCGCCACGCCCGGTTCAGTTTTGGTACTTAATTTTTAAGCGCCAAATTTGGAGATAAATCATCAAAATTTGCAAACCTTGGCGACTTTCAACATTTTATTCTCTTCTCTCCTCCTACACTGTCTGGCAAACCTATTGAAAAATTCAATGAAAGCGAGTCGACGTCAAATCCGTTCATAAAAATATATGTCCACAAATTATGCCAACAGAAAAAACCCGGAGTGGCGGTAATAGCACTCTAGTGCTAATAATCCTGATTATTAAATGTTCGAGGAAAAATGGTTTTTCTTTATGTGCACAAAGTAAGACATCCATTTTGTAGGATAGTGTAGGTCAGGGGTGGCGAACCTTTATGGATCAACGTTAGGGATGGACGCGAGACGACTTTTTGCGAGACGAGACAGAGATTTACAGCTTTTTTGCGAGACGAGACAAGCATTTTTAACATTATGATATAGGGATTTTTGCGAGACGAGACAAGCTTTTCGGCTGTTTTGCGAGACGCGAGACTCCGATTTTTCGTCTCGCGTCCATCCCTAATCAACGTGCCATTTTTTTTTAAAGAAATGTTTAAGGAGGCCATAGACGTGCCGTCAAATAATTTTCACTTAGTGATTATTAGGAAAATAATAAAACTAGATACTAACAACTCAAAGCTCTTTATTTACAAAAAAAAAAAAAAAAAAAAAAAAAAAAAAATGAAACGGTTATATGTGTAATTCATATTAAAATATGTGTTATTTTTAATTAAAATGCAAACTGTTTTGATCCGTGGCGGGCCCAAAATATTGTGTCGTGTGCCATCAATGGCATGCGTCCATTGTTCGCCATTGGTGCCATTGGTTCTATCCCCTGGTGTAGGTAAATGTGCCCTCAATTGAGGACGCAATGTCTGAAAGAGTTGCGATCGTATTCTCATGGTCTTAAAAAATTTAGAAAGAGTAATGATAGTAAAGGATCATTCTCTTGTATTACTTGCTTTCTCTATGCCATTTATTTCATTATAAAGTATTTCATTTTATATTACGACAACGTTCATTCTCTGATATTACAATAAACTGAAATGTTTTTTCAAAGAGTACGCCAGCGTTTCTCAACCTGTGGGGGCGACCCTTAAGGGGGGAGCAGAGCGTTTTCAGAGGGAGTAGGGGGGGGGGGAGAAAAACCAAAGAGCAAGTAGTGATAATGTTTTAAAAAAATCATCTTATTTATTTTCATTTTTACTCAATAATATATCCATTTTCGCTTAAAATGTTCATTCAAACTTTACTGATAACATTATTTTGTAGAAAATTCGACCAAATGTTCATTGTTAAAGATTAAAAAACTGAATGAATGCTGAAAAATGTGAGGGGGGAGGGGACGCTACCATAAGTTAGCCTTTGTTGGGGGGGGCGTGACGTTGAAAGGTTGAGAACCGCTGGAGTACGTCATTATGTCATGCTTAAAAAAGCTGACATTGCTAATAATAGCAGCTTAAAATATTTTTTCTCTCTGTTTTCCATAAGTTAACTGTAGTTCAATTAAGATGCTTTGTAATGTACGTCATCATCAACTTTTTGCACATTATCAGTGACAACCAAAATTTAGGGTTAAAATTCCCAGAAAATGCATCAAAATACTGTGCAGTTAACCCGGAAGCTGTAATAGTCTGTGTAAAATTGTTCACTGCGGAAAAAGTTTTTAAGACTGGTGTGGTTTCCCTTACGCTACATACATAAAAAGTAAGTATAGTCAAATTTTTATTTTCCATGGGAGAGAAATACATTGTTCATATTATCCATTGTGATTATTACGATGTTAAGTATTGGCTAAGCATTTTGGAAGGTATATTACCATGGGCGTAGCTAAAGCTTTGTTGCTTGGCACAGCATGTCCTCCCTGGATTTTGTGCCAATAAATCCCAACCAACCAACAGCTTTTTCATGGTGCGCCTATTACGCAAGTAAACACGGTAAATTTTACTATAAATATCTAGTAAAATTTTTCACTAGCACTAAATTTTTTAGTAAGTTATGCTCGTTACCCACTAAATTAAAAATCTTAATATAATTAAAACTTAAAAAAATAATATAATTTTAAAAATTTTAATGTAAAGTTTTCAAAATTTAAAGATTAAATATTTCTTATGGCATACTATTTTGGGCAAAAAGATGAATATTTCGCTTTAATTGGTGTTTGTGCGTAACCCTAAGGGGGTTGATCAGATCCCCTCCTTCCGTCCGCGTATATAACTCAAAGTATCGAACTCTAACTATGTAACTAGTTTTGTAAGTATCTAATTCAATTTGAAAAAGACATACATTTTTTTTAATGGTCAATAGCGGATCAAGGAGATGTGTTATGGGGATTCATCCCCCCAAAAAACATTGCGTACATACGAGTAACATTTTGTTTATTGCACATTTTGTTTAATTCAAATGAGCTTTTTATAAATTAGCTCCGCTTCCAAGAAAATTTATTACTTTATTCTACATTTTATTTATGTCAAATAAGTTTTTTTTTAATTATTTATTCTTCCGTTTTGCTGTTTGGCTAATTAACAAAATTCAGGTACTTTCCTAACAACTTTTAATTTAAATTAATGATTCTTGATACAGCTGTTTATTGGAAAATACCTCTGGAACTCTGATGTACGGTTAAATAAGGTTCAACTCAGGAATTTTCTAATACCTTTATTCAACATTCTCTATTTCCGAAAGGCCATCAATATGCTTTAACTCTGACAGTTTGAAGTACCGCAGTTTGTTTTGGGCATTGTGATCATCACGCTTTAGCTTTATGCAAAATTCCAAGCCACGCAAATGTTTTTCATAACACTTCACTACATGTATGCATGTTAAGACTCTAAAACAGCGAAACAGTATTGGCCATACCACAGAGGTGGGAAGCAATGGTGTGAAATATTTCGCTGTCAATGGAATACAGAAAGTTTGCAAAATTTAACTGATGCTAAAATGATGCAGATTTTAAATTGTTGCTCCAATATTATCCCTAATATTAATTATATTTTATCTAAATGATTAAAGTTGGAAATATTCTCCTAAAATTATACATAAAGTTTCAATACATATAAATTCTCTAAAAAGCTATGAATACAAAGTTTTATATATATATATATATATATATATATATATATATATATATAATACTAAACACAAGAAAGCATCCAAGAAACTGGTTTTATGAAAATCACTTTAATTAAATAACACACACACTCTCACACACGAAAGAATTAAATAAAAAACTCTTCATATACGTTTCGAAAAATATAAGGGTCCTCCCTTTCTCAGGAGGAAAATATTCACCAACCACACGAAGGCAAGAATTAACTTTCGTATGGATTGGGGGTTCAATCCACCCTCCCTCCTAAAACTTTTGGGCACAAAAATTGCTGTTTGTAGAAATGTTTTGAAAAAATTATCTCACTGAAACATAAAATTTGACACCACCCCTCGCGAATTTTTTTCCTGCCTAAGACTCTTCATTTAGGTAAACAGACAAACCGATGAGATAAACAATTTTTAAAAATGCTGGCAGGTTTTAAAATAACATTTAAGTTAAAAAAGAAAAGCTTTAAGATTTAAACTTCTTCTAAACCGATAGTACACGATCCTCCATGAATCATTCTTTATACTAAATTACAAAAACGTGTGCGCCATTTTTCTTCGGTCTCCAAATATTGCCAGGGCTTTTTGTTTAAAAAAGAAATTTTGCATCTCTCTTTGCCCTCTATTTTAATGTTTCAATAACTTCTATCTAGGTAAAGGTCGAGACATATAGGAACGTGTGACCTTGGAACGCGTTTGCACCGAGCGGTTCATTCTTTAACTTAGGAAAAATAAATATAGTAGCTTAGGAAGTAGTTGCCAAAATTTCAAAACAATTATCTCGATCTCCCTTATTAATTCTTGCCGTTTTTCTCCCTTTTAACAAAGAATACATGCATGTTCTTTCAATATATAAGCTCGATAGTGAAAAAACACATTTGTTTTATCATCGCGAATTAAAAAATATTTTAGATAATGAACGCAGATGGAATTTCCAGTGTCTTGATTAATTTAAAATTAATTAATTAATTTTTGTACACAAAGATGGAATTACCAAGCAACATTTCTTTAGCAGTTGTCTGATTCGTATGGAGATTAAAGTAAATTGTAAAAGATTGATGCTCGTCACCAAGATACTATTAACCCCTTCGTCCCTGAATTTTGAATAGAGCAGATAAAAAAATCAATGAGTGGTTAGATGTGCTGCACTATAAGTAAGTATCTTAAATATGAAATATTATAACATTCAGACAGTTAACAAACTAATTAAAAATTGTTCTAATAATAGAACACGAGGTATAATTGAGCAAAACGAGAAAAAAAAATACAGTTATTTTGTATGAAACCTTTTGAAACAATTTGTGCGTGAAAACATGAAAATACTTCACACTTCTCATGCATTTTGATTGCATGCATGCAGTCCTAAAGATGCATTTAACTTTTGGCTTCAAATGGCTTCACACGTCCATTATCTTCTCTGCGGCAGATTTTCTGCCATCCACAGGGCAAAAATGACAACGTTCTGCTATTCTTGAATGTATTAGTAGTAGGACACTAGGTATTGGTGTAAAAATTCTTGAAAATGGAGAATATAGAGTAATGCAAAGATGTGTTCTAATATTAGGACGTCAGGAACGAAGGGGTGAAGAATCAAATAATTTGTAAGAATTAAGAATGCAATGCGGAAAGTAAAATGAAATGTGCTAGAGTGTTATTAACGAAAAAAAAAAATAAAACATGCTTATTGTCACATCAGTATTTATTTAGGTAAAAGGCTGTTAACTCGATTGACGGAATCAGATTTGTAGTTACTAACGCCAGTCTCGGGATTCTCCAGACCGTGGAGCGTAATTTTTCAGACACGAATGCTAAATGTGTAGAAGAACATCAATTAGAAAGTTATGGACAGGATAAAAGTCAAGTTTTACCAGTGGTGGATACAGAAATGTTTCAAGAGAGGACTCAATAAGTATTGAGAAGAATTTCATCGGGCATAAGATGTTCTTGTTTTTCATTCATGTTCAGTCTTGAACTCAGGTTCGACCTATTCGTTCTCCTAGAAAAGATGCAGCAGTGATGATTCCCCTTCTGTGACTACTGTTACTTCTTCTGATGGGGATCAGCATTATCTTTACGAAAGGCAATGTTTTAACGCAGCCTTCAGTAATGTGTGAAAAATTAAATCTAGCACAAGAAGTGGGTTAAACACGCTAACAACTCAAAATTTATCAAAGATATTATAAACGAACCAACTTAGCATTGAATCATATTCACGATTGTGAAATATCTAGACAATTACGCTACTCTTTCATAAATTCAAGATCTTTCAAAAATGAGCCCTTGGATCAACACCTACTACGCATAGAAAGCCTAACTGAAGCTTTGACGTCATCACTAGGCCTTCAAATAGTGATGACATCACAGTTTTATTTTCATAAAGTAAAACTTTTAAATTTTCTGGTGAATGCTGCAAATTTTAGAAAATATCTTAGGTTAAAGATAAAAATTAAAATATCTTTGTGATACAAAAAATTTTATTGTGATATATTTTCTTAGCACATGGCAAAATTAGTTACAGTTAAAAGCTCGCCCTTTGTCGAAAAATAAAAATTTCTATTTCAAATCATTAAAATGTTGATATGTGTCAGTAAATTCACCAGAAATTTTAAATAGTTTTACTTTATGAGAGTAAAACTGTGATGACGTCATTTTCGGAGGTCTATTGGTGAAAGCTTGGTGGAAGTAGTTTGGCTTTCTACAGGCGCGTAGCCAGGAAAATTTTTCGGGGGGGGGGGGATATGCGCCTGGAAAAAAATTTCGGGGGGGGGTATGAACTTATATGTGTCTAAATAGACGGAATTTCATCACTAATCGAAACATTTCGGGGGGGGATATATCACGATATCCCCCCCCCCCTGGCTTTCTATATCTAGGAGGTGTTGCTTGGATTCATCATTTGTGAGTTTTAAAAAGACATACTCCACTTCACTAACGCCAGTAAATTTTGATAAGGCGTTTTCTTTCGTTTACTGCGTTTACTTTCATTTTACAAACAGTCTTACTTTATTAAAAAGAAATTTTTCTGAGTAATTTATTCCCCTGGGCTTTTATTTACTCTGGTTCTCTTACATTTTTTTCTCCCCAATGACAACGTCCTTCCTCTTCGCTCTAGTGTTTACTTTTGTTTTTTAATTTCTCCATGGTGGTTTTCCTTCCTTTTCTTTCTTTCCCTTTTCTTGGTCCCACCATGGCCGAATGGACAAGACACTGAACATGGTCGACGGCTGAAGCGCGAAGGTCCCACGTTTTGACCTACTGCGCTTCTCTAGATTTAAATATCTGGAGATTTGGTCGGTTTTCTCCAGATATAACCTGAATGCGCGTTACAATTCCTTAGAAGTCCTCGGACTAAGACACCTCATACACCGTAGACTCATGCCCTTAGTGCAGGCTTGCCATTACACAAAACATCGAACATCTTTTCTTCTTCTTTTTTTTTTTTTCAACTGAAGAAGACTGCACACTGGTCACGGGGGTAGGAGTGATCCTTATTTTTATTAAAATAATAATTGTTTTGAATGAATTACCGTAATACCTCCACACAAACATGAGTCATCTTTGACTGGCTTCACTCCGCCCTAAAAACTAATTACGTCGAAGTTTTCATAATCTCCAAAGATTATCTGACAGGATAAAGCGGCACTCACTACCGAGGTAACAGGCGGAAAAGCAGTGCAATTTGGCGATTTCGTTCTGTTTATGCCGATTTTCACCGGATAAATCACTGACCGAAATAAGCGACGAGCACTCTATAAGCATTTATTGCTGTCTTAATCTAAAAGCTTATATGGCTTTTATATGGCTTTCTTAAGTTCATGGGCCATCATACCTACAGGCAGGTAAGGGCCATCCACCCCTTCCCCTAGCTGCCCTGTTACCGTTATGTTATGATTTACGCCCCTCACAAATAATCATACGAGCCATCATGGTTAGGTTTTAATAGTTCGAATTTCTCAACCTGAATTGCGTTTAAATGTTTGCAATCAGAAACAAATCTTACATTTTCAAAAACTTTGTAAAGTTTTTTTCTCAGATTTTGAAATAGCTAGGGAAAATGAAAAGAAAGAAGCGAAAAATGCCGTTAAAAGCAAAATGGCAGAACGGCGTTTTTGTTCCACTACATCCTTTTACAAGATCGCAAGGAATCCAGAATGGATTACTATTTTTGTTCCAAATTTCAAAAGGAGAAGGTAAAATTTCTTTCTCCGCGGTTTTATTTACTGACGCACTTTCACCAAACCCACACGAACTCACGCTTATCGACATTCATATAGTTTTTAAGCATAATTTCGAGCGAAATTCAAAACTGTTTGTGTTTTTTTTTTTTTTTTTTTTTTTTTTTTTTTACTGTCTGTCCGCCCGCGCTTTTACTAAAATGTGAATATGCATCGTATTTTACGAAACTTTAACCCTTTAACGCGCAGTGTTCCCGCTCTGGGAACACCTAACTCTGGCGTTTTGACTATTGCCAGTCACAAAGAATAGATTTGATTTCTATAAAAATAGTTGCGGGTGACATAGTTTCGGGCTCCACGCACAGCTGGCTGTGCCCGAGCACAGCCAGCTATGCGTCAAAAAAGGGGCTCTAGATCTGTGGCACGCAATGAGCGTTTCGATCGTCCGCCATCTTGCTGGTAGTTAAGTCGAGCGATGACAATGGCTGACCTTTTTTCAGAATTGGGAAAGGGTTGCACCTCAAAGGGTTAATGCATTTCATTGCTGCCTGTATCATGTGTTCAAGGTGATTATAACTGAACTTCCCCTAACCGGGCTTTAGAGTTAAAACTCGTGAACGGACTGTAACCAAATTGCGTACGTAGACGATATATCAGATGCCCCCAAGGAATTTTGAAAAAAAAAAAAAAAAAAAAAATCAGAAAATATTCACTAGGTGGCGCTTTGCATTGAAAACAGCAAATTTAACACTGCAAATGGGTAATTCAAAATATACAAAGACTTTCAACATTTATTCCATAGTCTTTTGAGCATTTTTAACTAGGGTAGTTTTTTGGGGGTTTTTGGGTAGTTTTTTGATAGTATTTCGCCATACGAAGAGCCGCTTAGCGGACATTTCTTGAACTAAGCTTTCTTGAACTAAGCTCAGTAAACTTCCATAATTTCTTGAACTAAGCTCAGTAAACTTCCACAATTTCTTGAACTAAGCTCAGTAAACTTCCATAATTTCTTGAACTAAGCTCAGTAAACTTCCATAAGCGCATCTCATGCACAGTAAATGTGCCGCAAATGGTGGCAGTCTGTTCAACTATTACGGATGCGGAATTTTGTTTATAAGTGAAGTGTAAATAAAACGATCTTGTATATGGGTGTTTTTCACGAAACGGGACAATATAGAGTTGATGATTTTACAAAATTTCTCTGACGCACATTTTTAACGGAAAATTCATATATTATTCATATTTTTATAGCGCAAAAGTATTGTTTAGCAAGTTCATAACTCAGTGAGCGATACAGTGTAATTTTTGTTGATCTGTGAAGAAATGTTAAACAACAACAATAAATAAATAAATAAACTAAAATTTGTAGTTTCTTCCAATTTTTCAAGGTCAAGTCACTTAAATGAATTTTCTTTTTTACATCTTTTTTCTGTTAATTCAAAATCGTATTTTTAATCGTATGTTGCATTTCACGTCTAATGAAAAAGGATTTTTTGTGTTTTTGGCATTCTTTACTCTGGTATTGTTTGTAGCCCTAATGTGACATATGATATGATGAGAAAAATGATCAGGGTAGTGACGGAAATGACAAAAAACGTTTTTTTACAGCTTTAAAAGTTGTAAAATAAAATCTTGATCATACATAGTTTTTTTTAATTAAAATTCTTTCTTCAGCTTGATGAAAACATTATAAAACTTGAAAAAACATTTCAACAAAACTAGCAGGTATTGTAGTTTTGCCCAAGTCTAGTTGCCAATTAGTCTAAGAATTTCTCATATAACATGTTTGAAAAATGGTGCACTACGTGAATAGTTTTACAGTTGCAGTAACGCGGAAAAAAAGGTTTGAATAGTTCGGATCTACGGGCAGTAGTCATTTAACCCTTTAACGCGCAGTGTTCCGGCTCTCGGAACACCGAACTCTGACGTTTTGACTGTTGCCAGTCACGAAGAATAGATTTTGATTTCTATAAAAATAGTTGCGGGTGACATAGCTCCATGAGAATCCTTTATTTTTTACCACGTCATTTCCCGTAAAAAATGGTCACGATTATTTTTAACAGCACTGACATCTGCTGAAAAATGAAAGAATGCGAGAACAGCTGGATAGATTGCCCAATGCTGAAAAAAGGGCAGCCGTTGCCATCGCTCGACTTAACTACCAGCAAGATGGAGGACAATCGAAACGTTCCTCGCGTGCCAAAGATCTAGAGACCCTTTTTGACGCAGCTGGCAGTGCGCGAGCACAGCCAGCTGCGTCAAGATCTGTGGCACGCGATGAACGTTTCGATCGCCCGCTATCTTGCTGGTAGTTAAGTCGAGCGATGGCAACGGCTGCCCTTTTTTCAGCATTGGGAAAGGGTTGCGCCTCAAAGGATTAAAGTCCATTCTAGAAAGCTGTGCACGGCCACGGAGATAGGAAGGAACGCTGGTCTCTGAAGGGGTATACCTGCCGCTGTGTCTCTGGGACGAAGGGAAATAACTCATTAGTGTTTGTTGTGAAACAGTCAGGGCCCGATTAACCTCTGAAGTGAGGAGAAACTCAGTCTTGTTTCAACCCCCCCCCCATTTTGTTTGGGTAAAGTAAAGTTTTTAAATGATTTTCTTTGATAAAAATATTTTCTTTGTTGAAATGAAATTTAATTGATTTAATTAGTTCTAATGATTTCCTTTGATACAAATAGTTTTACTCTTATTAGTCTGAAATTTTCCTTTGATAAAAATATTTTGTTCCTTAATCTTCATGATGGTTTAGTACGTTGTAACGAGATTTTACAGTATTTTTGAAATCACTTTAAAAAATAAACTAAAAGTCAGCATGAAAGTTCAGAATTAATTTTGACTTACTGAAAGTCTACCCCTTTCTGAAAATGAATTGTTCCCCATAATAGAAAAAAAAAAATCTCTCAACTAGAGCAGATGTCCCAGGCAAAGACATCGCAAACTGGACCAATTTAGAAGTGTTGGGACATGAAGTATCAGACTTCTGAAAAACCTTAAATATATCTTCAACAAAAATCTTTACAATAAAAAGATCATTTACATACAAAATTTTGAATTCTTATTGAAGTTTTTCCGTCACTTTTGGGCCCCCTTCAATTTCAGAGGCGAAGCTCAAGCTTCCCGAGCCTTTTCGGTAATCAGGCCCTGGAAACAGTACATCCGCAAATGAAACTGTATAGCAAATATTTGTATTAAAATATTTCTACATTTATCAAAATTTTAGCATTTCTTTTATTTTTTAATCTATATTCACTGGATATATTTACTAATGGTGGTAAAAATTTAGGTCTAGATCACAGCTTGAATTCAATTTATCTTAAGATTGGTTATTTACTACACACACACATATACACATATATACAGACGCCTCTCTTAAGGAGTTAACTGTTGTAAGTGCATTTTAGGGACTAGTTGTTGGCTATTTACTACTCACACATACACACACCTCTTCTTAAGGAGTTAACTTTTGTAGGGATTAGTTGATGACACCCACCTCATCTTAAAGAGTTACCTGTTGTAAGTGCGTTTTAGGAATTAGGTTGTTAATTAAGAAAGATAAATTCCCAGAAAACTCATCTATTAAAAAACACTATCCAATACAATTATATTCTTTGTATACGTAATGCTTTGTATACTGTATAACAAAATCTCGGTAGAAATTTCATTACAGGTTTCAAATCAGCACCATTAGAGCGTAATTTATTGTTATGGCTTCGCCGGTTGATCTGCTATTCTGAGCTTTAATTTAGGCCAATATTACATATTTTTAAAGCATCCTGTTCGATGTAAATCGAAATTTTAAAAGCATCTTCTAGCTCCAAATTTGGCGATATATAGATAATAGTTGCCAAACTTGGGCGACCGTTTGGCGAGATTTTTAATATAATATCTAAAATCTGTTCTAATATTTATGTAATTTAATGAAGCCTGTTTTCTTTTCCAAGTAGAGTAAGTTGTCATATATTCTTAGGGCCAGATTACCTACTGGACTCAGTAGGCTCTACGGCAAAATATTTGCCTGAACTCTTAACTTTTGAATCAATGTCAATAGCAATGTCAGTGAGCTTATTGAAATATCCCCCAAAAAGGTCTCCAAGCAATCCCGTGTTCCTTAAATATGATAGAACAATATTTTTAGTGATCCTTTTTCTTATTTTTAGAAGCATTTTAATAACTGAAGGGAGTGGGGAAGATATGAATTAAAAAATAAGGAGTCAAAGAGGGAATGTTCTGTAGTTTTAAAATCCGAGGCATGTTGCCAAGGCCTGTGCTTTCTTGGGGAGCATGATAATATCTCTCTTGAAAGCAAATTCAGTTTTATGCAAAATGCGATAGCGTAGCAATTTGTAGAGGAAGAATTACACTGCTTAACGTATCTTACTAATGAGGGAAATGTATCAGAGTTTTGTTAGTATTTCTGTCGTTAATTTCTGTAATATAACAAGTAAGGAATATCTCTTTGAAGATACGCGCTGAAACATCAACTGATGAAACCTTGAGAGTATGTTGCCATTCTACTAAGAATTATTTAATGACACACACAAAAACAGGAAAATGTAGTTTTTATGATACAATGAAACCTGTCTAATGTGACCGACTATAGGAAAGATAAAGCATGGTCACCTACGGAAACGGCCACTAATTTGCACAAGGTTTGTTTAGGCTTATAATTATTTAAGTACTTGTGCAAGCACTACAAATGCATAAAATCTTACAATCGATAAAAATTAAAATTAAAAATAAAAATTGAAGCACATTAAATTAAACTTCGGATACAATATCAACTTCCACCCATGTAGATTTAATTTCAGATTCATTTTAAATTTACTGTAACAAATGCATTTTAATATTTCTTGAATAAAATTTAATGATTTTAAATTGAAAAATACACATAATTATCATTTTATAGTATACTAGCTGAAGTACCCGTTCTTCGCACGGGAATGAATGGACTTTTTGATATTACGATTTGTGGTGATTACTATTTATTGTAATAAAGAGATATAGCAAAATGGATATCGCTTTATGTTGTGTTCAATAACCATGCATACCGAATTTCAAGGCAATCGTTTGTACGGTGCAGAAGGTCATGCGGCGTAGCGCAACTAGTGGCGAGTTTTAGCAAAACGGATACGGCGGAAATATTCTTCGCATTCAGATATCGATGAATACGAAATTTCAGGACGAACGGCTGGACAGCCCTGTGAAGTTCATGTGTTGACGCGACATCTAGTGGCAAATTATATAGGAAAATGGATAGCGCCAAACTCTTCCCCGTGTTCAAATATCTATGTATACCTATTTTCATAGCGATCAGTTGCACAGTCAAGAAGTGATGCACTGCAGCGCGATCTAGTGGTTAATTAATGATTTGCTACAGTGCCGTCAAGTGGCGAGTTATAGCAAAATGGATAACGCCAAAATATTCTCATTGTTCAAATAGCTATGTATACTGATTTTCATAGCGACCGTTTGAATGGTCAAGAATTTGGCCTGCTGCAGCGTCATCTAGTGGCGAGTTAAAATAATAATGCATTGCAGTGGCATCTAGTGGTGAGTAACATCAAAAGGAACGCAGTTAGAATATATTCTTCGTGCTCAAATGTGTAAGTATAAGAAATTTTATGCCGGTCGGTCGAACGGTATAGAAGTTGATGCGTTGCAGCGCCATTTAGCGGCAAGTTACAGCAAAATGGATAGTGAAAAATATTCTCCGGGTTCTAATATCCGCGAGTACCAAATTTCATCGAAATCGGTTGGACGATATTCGCATAGTAAACGGCTAAACGGAATAGAATTCGACGTTCTGCTGCGCCACCTAGTGGCATGTTAGAGGAAAACGGATAGCATAAAAAACTTCTCAATGATAAAAGACTTAGGTGAACCAAATTTCATGGTGCAACGGTGCTAGAGTTTTTCAACCTCATACACACATACCAACATTCATTTTTATCTATAACCAGTGTCATTATATATCCCAGTCTCAAATAAAATCCAGTTTCAAATCTAAGCCTCGCCAAAGTGCCAACATACGCCATTGTGCAAGTGTTTGTTCAGGAAATCATTCGAAGCATTGACTTAGCAGCAATCAATATGGAAAATGGTTCGACCGCGAAAAAGTAAAGCAAGCCTTTATTTCAAAAGTGAAATCCCTTAATACAGCCGAAATTTTTAAAATTATCAACTATAACGTGTTTTATTCATCGTTACTCCGATGTAGTAAATGAGATTTCAATTTTCTGAAATTTGGCGGAATTCCCCCAACTTAAATCAATGTACTCATTTGGCGAGAATTCTGGAGATAGATCGCTTGAAATCCCTTAACAACTGCATTATTTCTTCACGGATCATTAAAATTTAACGCTGTATTCTAATAAAACCTTTACACTTGTTTTCAAAAATCTATTTCCTTAAGCTCTCAATAAATTGCGCCAAGCCGAAATCTGTGCAAACCGCTAGAACTCACTTTCTCAAAATCGGCATTTGAGCCATTTTATTTTTTCGCCAAACTAAAAAAAATTACCTATTAGCCTCGGAAATCTTCAATTCTTATTGTTTTGCGTATAAAACATTTCATTCCTGCTCCGATTTCCCATGCACACGATATTATAATTAAAAAAAAATAACCTTACGAATATAAACTAACAAAAAAAAAATCGTTATTATTCTTTTATTTTTACTTTGAGAATTTAAAACATCTTATTCGGCAAAATCGCCAGACATGGCAACCACGATCCTTATTTCACACTTTTTTCACTACAGGGGTTACAATTACGGAAAGCTTTTTGCGTGGAGAACATAAAAAATCTCTTAAATTCTGGGAACGGGTGGACTTTCAAAGTTTTAAAGTGGACTATGATTTATTCTATATTATTTTACATATCTGTGCAAAATTTCAGGCTGATATGTCCATTTTTGTGGATTTGTATACAACTCAAATCCACAAACAAACAAACAAACAAACAAACAGAATTTCATTTTTATTTATAAGAAGATTAATCAATTACAGTTTTAATGGTTGATTGTTATTAGCGTTTACATATATAAATTTATGTAATAATTTTGCTATGAATAAGAATTTTTTTTTCATTTTGTGTGTGTGTGTGTGGGTAAAATTGATCTTAATTAAATATTCTGTCATTTTTTAATACTAATTATAATAATACAGAACAACATATCTGTGAAGTTTACTAATGTAGCGATGAGGCTGCAATTTTTATCAACTCATTTGCAATATTTCTGTATCCCAGGGAGCACAATTCTTAATTTTAGCACAAAATACATCTTCTTATCCAGTTTCCTCATCAGTACAGTAGATTCATTTCATTTTTTAGGAATATTCTGTATTAAATGATGGATCATGTTAATAATTTGGAAATGTTATGGATATGATAATAATATCAAAGTGAAAAATGGCCTTATTACACAGGTTAAAAAACATCTATTTAGGCAGTTAAATTGGTCACTAAACATTTTACACAGGTGGTTATTTTACTGGAAGTTTTTTAATACATTCTTCACGAATTAAAATGAAATTTTACAGAAGCAGTTTTCCACTGTGACATTTTTAGAAAGGAGCAGGCTAGACTTATTAAGACTGGATCTCGTCCGGTCCAAGGCCTAACCCGATTCTCCTCTGCTCCAGTATAATATTGAAAGAATTATTTACAATTAAATGAAAGCTAACAGAATATCCTTTTATAGCTTGATGCAGCTGTGCATAAATGGTTGACTAGCTGGCTCTCAACAAAAGTAATAAAATCGCTGTCTCGTCCAAAAGGACATGGGGAAACCGAAAACTTCTAATAACCTGTGCTAAAGATAGTTAAAAATAAATCTTCACATTCATAAAGCATCTAACAAACAATAATGTGTCATTGTGATTATACCACACTGTTTTATAAACGCTGTATCATTCGGGTAATCATCCTCCTCCAAAAATGTATATTTCTGTCTGCAGCCACTTTGCCGAAGAACAAAATTAAAGGAATATTGAAATTTGTCTGATGACAAAGCAATAATTTCCGTTTACTAAAAATAGATCAATTTTGTTCTATGTTTAGAGCCTAACGAGAGAACTCCTTCTGTTTAACTATTAGTGGAGATTTCGTATATTTTCGTAGATATATTTATAGTATTTTGTAAATTTATATTAGTACCCGACTAGATGAGAAGAGGATATTGTGGAATTCCATCTGCATTTCTAACTTTAGAGATTTTTGAGTAAAATCCCCCAAATGATCATGAGTACATACTATAACTGTGATGAAAAGTCACTTGTATAAAAAATATCTATTTATTATGTCGTTATAGAAAAAAGTATTAAAAAAGTTACGAGTGGAGGTTAGTATTGGAATAGTCGGGTAATATGGAATAGGTGGTTTAAACCCTTAAAAAACTAATTATTCTTCATAAAAGTTATTTCAACTACAAAGTCATATTTTTAAGATTATGCTCATCTCATCTATTTAGGAGAGTCGCAGCTATAATCTTCCTGCTCTGCTCCAGTACAATCAAGGTAATCCCTCAGAGAACAGCTGAAGCACTGCATCCAATTTTCTCCTGGTTGATCTGAGAATTTTCCGTCACAGAAGATACATTCAGTGTCTTTGTTTTCCGGTTCTTTAGTTAATGGCATGAAATACATTACAATACTACCTGGTATTTCGTAATACCCGACTCGCCATCTAGTAAAATGAGCCTTTAAACTGATGGGTAAGACTCCCAGTCAGCTAAAATACAACCACAGTACAACAAACTAGCAGTTCTTCTAAGGTACATTATGCGTAACATCCACGTTCAAGTCACTTGTATACTAGTAGATTAAAATGTTTGAAAACTTACCTGCAAAAACTCTTGAAAATCACAAAAGAACTCGTTGTTCTGTAGCGAGTGGTACGACAATGACCAGCAGTCAATTCTCACTGCATTGAAACGAGGGACCCTTTCTTGAGTAGTTAGTTCATGGTATTCCCATATGACAACAGTACCTAACAGAGCCGAAATCTCGGTATTTCATAGTTCCCAACTATTCCATAATACTGTTGCGATTTTTCGGGGCAACTCGCTTTTCTGGTGCTTAAAATAGTTTAAAATTCGTATTCTATGCGTCCAATAGTTAAATTTTACTTTTTGTTGCATCAAAATCGGTTAACTAGAACGCGAGATATGGAGTTTTATGTTTCTCCATTTTCTATAGCGTTTTCTAGAAATCTCGAGAAATATTTCTACAGAATTTTTGCTTGTGGAAGGTCGTAGGCCTTTGCTAACCTCACTTTCGGGACTTATTTTTGGCACCAAATTTGGCGATATTTCGCCAAAAAGTCGCCAAACTTGGCGACATATAGGACATTCGGCGTGATTTTCATAATGGGGCCTTTAAAGTTTTTTTCCCCCTGCAATAGCATTACATAATAGCCTATTATTACTCTTCTATTATGCAATCAAAATCTAGCTCGTTCTATTACATTCCACGGATGGTTCCCTCTGGAACCTTCTACAGTGTTCGTCGTAGACTATAAAAGCGGTGGGTTCCCCCAGTTTGAGTCAGTTTCTAACCGAGCATTCGTTGAGTGTATTCACTGTGTTACGCTGTGAATTGTACTGTACTATAGAAGCGATATTTTCGCTTGCCTTTTTGAAGCCTTCTTTTAAAGTGCTGTGTGTAAATTCTTCAGTGCTGAGTCAGGAGGGACTGTTTACGATATCCCTTGTATATTTCTACAGAATTTTTGCCTGTGGAAGTGTTTTACTTTGTGTAAGAAATACAGCACCTGTGAAAGTTTCTGTACTAAGCGGACTGTTAAAAGCACATTACTGTCTGATTGTGCTTGTGAATTTTGTACAGCTGATTGTTCGACGAAGTTTTAGAAGCAATAAAGTTTGCGTTCCATTCTAACAAGTGGACTCTTTAGTAGAACTTTCTACACCTACTGGACTTTAGGACGACCTAAGGGGAACCAACCCAGGAAACAAGCAGAGTTTTCTGCAACAATACCCTCCTCTCCTCTATGAATAAGCAATCTCATGGAAGTAAACTTAGGAAAGGTAAAGCGCACCAAGACAGCAAGAAATCATGCAGCAGTTAATACAGGGTAATTAATATAATCTTCATGCACCACTCAATTATTTAAGAAAAGTTCTGGGCGTGTTATAGTAGAATTTCCCAACTTGGTTTTAAAAATAATGGAACAACAAATTACTAGATATACTATTACCTGCTGAATATTATTTCCCGAAAAATTAATAATGGCTAGAGGGCCATGGTTTGAAATGTATAACTAACGCTTTTACACCTTTTTAAAATTATTTTTAACTGGCATATGTAAACAACATTTGATACACGTCATTTTCCTGTATAATATCAAGTCATCTTTGTGCATCCTACTATTTAAAGAAGTTTTGAAGAAGAGTACTGATACATCCTGTACATTGAACATAGTTTCCCTCCCTTATGGTTCTAAATGTACCTATACCCTTTTTTTTCTGGCCAGTTTGTGTGTTTATATAGGGTGGCACCATGAGTCATATCAGTTTGGGCAAAACTGGTATTTTTAGTACCCTAATAGTAAAGCTGTTATTATTGTTATTATTG
This sequence comes from Cheiracanthium punctorium, assembly GCA_038373885.1. Lineage (NCBI taxonomy): Eukaryota > Metazoa > Arthropoda > Arachnida > Araneae > Cheiracanthiidae > Cheiracanthium > Cheiracanthium punctorium. The sequence goes on along the minus strand of JAWZYV010001663.1, from coordinate 42,061 downwards.
TTATTATTATTATTATTATTATTATTATTATTTGACAATTTATATTTTCATATATTCTTTTGAACCGTCCAATTTTGATATCCATTTGCAAAAGTACTTTTGCATTTCCTGACACTTTGAAACCACTTTTTAAATATAAACATATACATATATCATCCTTGCCGACCAAAAAGTAAGAAAATTGCCAAGTACGACCAACCATGAAGCAATCTTGGATCGACTGTATAAGTACATATTTCCTATATGATACTGAAGTGTTGAGTCGATGCTCTTAAAGTGTGTTGCGATATTTTACTGTATTGCACACAAATTTATAATCTGTGTAACAATTTTAGTTATGCTATTTTATTCAGGATATAATGCCAACTTCTTTTCAGTTATACGCTTATGTGATCAAAACCTGTAATACTTCAGATGGTGCAGATAAAAATTTTGTTACATGACAGGTGACAAAAGAACATTTTTACCATCTCAAAATCGACAGAGCGTAAAATTTGCTTTTTTCCATTTACTGTCAGACTACTTTAAGTTAGATGAAAACATTCTGAGGAATTGAATATCGAAATTAAAACAAAACAAAAATCAAATGTATTATGCTGAAAGTAATTATCTTATGAGCTTACAATTATGGTAAACGAGAGTCAAATATCTGTTCTAAGAACAAGACATAAGACGGCAGTGCAAAATATTTTTTTTTCGCTCCATAAATATTACAATAAAAATTACATTATTCTCTTTTAGCTAGCAAAAAATTGAACAAAATAGTAGGAAGAAATTTAAAAGTGCATTCATAAATATTTTAAAAGAGACTTACATGCGTTTGCACCGATTTACTTTTACGGATTACTGAAAAATACATAATCTACTTTTCACAGAATGAAACAGTTAAGAAAAAACAATACCAGGAATTCTACACTCAATTCAAATTCGGCCAATATCTTACGTAATCGTTCAATAAATCGCAGTTAATAATTCACACATATGATTGTGGAAGTATTTTAAGATTAATTTCATGTCAGGTAAAGGCGTTTACGATTTTCACTTTTATATGAATCATTAATTTAAGTAATGATGTAAGATAAAATTAGTAAATTCACTGACTTTGAAAATGATTGAGCTGAAGCCAAGCTGTGATCTTTAAATCCATTTGTATGATTATTATCTTGTATGGAAAGAGGATTCAGATTTAATAATACACACGTAACATAATAAATGTTAAATATGTATTATTGCGTTACATATGTATTAGTGCAAGGAAATTACACCTTTAAATAATCTACTGAAGGCGAAGATTTTCAGTTGCGTTAAAATTATTTTTATTGCTATCTTAGCTTACATCTTTGCGGAGGGACAGGCTGTAACAAAAACGCTCAACAGGAAACTGATGATTAGAGGATGAAATTATTAAAATCTTTGTAAAATAACAGATGATAACATGTAATGACTATAAACATTTTTATGTGTGTTATTTTACAATTTTAATATTTTAAGACAGGTTGTCGCTCAAAGGCAGTTGAGAAACAGTGAAGAACTTTACATGTGATGGCCAGAGTGAAGGTGTGTCTAAAAATCTTCAGGCAGGGCATATTTTGCCTGTAGCCAATCATCTTGCCTTACAGCATGAGGTATTGGTATATTCATAAGATTAAACCAATTTCTTGTCGAAAAATCTTTCTTTTTATGTTTGTAACCGAAATTTTGGACACCAAGATAATTAGTAATAACACCAAGATGAATCACAACGCGAAACAGATTTGGAAAGAAAGATTTTTAACAATATATTTAGGCCCTTATTTTTAGAGCCTATGATCATGCTTTCCATAAGATGATCACCCCCCCCCCCCCTCACCCTGCTTCCAGTAATCGCCATTGTTGCCATTCCTCCTGTAGAGCGTTTGCAACTCTGTGAGAGTGGCTGGGGGTGGGAAAACTTCAGATAGTGGATGAGGGCACCTCAAAGATTTTCAACAGGATTGAAGTCCGCCTAGTATGACGGCCACACTGTGCGAGCAATAACCTCACTCTTCAGGTAACCGTCAATAGTACCAGCCCTATAGGGCTGGTACTATCGCCCATTAAAACAAATGAAGGACCATTTCCTCCCATCTCCCATTAAAACGAATGAAGGACCATTTCCGCCCATTTCGCCCATTAAAACGAATGAAGGACCAACTGCTGCAGCATACAACCTTACAGTGGGTTCTAGTACTTTACACCGACACCGGACAACCGTCATAGAGCCCCCTTTAAGATAGTCCCAACGAAATCTCAACCCCAAATCACGATGCTTTTTCACCTCGGAATATCTAATGATCGATGATATTCTGGGACCGACTGCGTGTGCCCTGTTCTTTACTGGCTCCAGACACTAATATGTCTGTCATCTGGACTTCAGGGCAAATACTGACTTATTGAAGACCCCATGCCAATGATGTTGGTCTGTTCGGAAACAATCTAATTCACAGCTTGCGCACAGCAAATTAATTGTGGACCGTCTGGATTTTCTATTACCAAATTTGCTCGGGTTACCACCGGCCACTCGGTATTACCCGGCCAATGGTGAAACGAGCAAAATTGTTAGTGAGGTTGAACGGAAAAAGAAACTCAAGTTCGTGGTACCCGGGAATACAGTCCACTCTTGAGTAGACTTCGACGCACGGGAGTAGCAGATATCATTTCACCAACGGATGCTGCAACCATGGATGTCACATGGACGGAGGTCGCTTTTTGATTTCGCTTGGTTGCAGCGGCAAGATATATCGATCTTCCAAGAGGGCTGTAACTCTGAGAGCAGCCATACATCCTGAGACTAGTCTCTTCGGATCGGTTACGATCAGAGGTGGGGAATAGAGATAGTGCCGCAAATCTCTGACCTGCCGTCAAAGAAGAGTGTTTTCATTTTATGGCTTAGTACCATGAGCGCCGGCAGAATATTTCCCAGGGGGGGGCAAAGACTACTCGAGGGGGTGGGGGCAAAGACTATTTCAACATATAGTTACCATGTTGGAAAGAGCAAAAAAGCAAAGTAAAACACTGCATACAAAAATCCAGGGGGGGCCATTGCCCTCCCTTGCCCTATGCTGCCAGTGTCCATGCTTAGTACTATGATTTTAAATTTAATTGTACAAAATTTGTGTATCCTCTAAACTATAGCTTATGATTAAAATAATACCTTATATAATACAAAAATAATATGTTATATAATATTTTTGGATTACAAAATGGGGCCACGCCCCTCTGGCTCTTAATGAGGAGCCGCCCCTGCTTCGACCCAATTTTTGAAGGCAATTTTTGTGCTTATGAATTTGTGAAAGTTGCATGTAATATAAAGGTTGACTATTAGTATTAGTTTATAGTGAAATTAGTGAAGAAGCATTATTAATTTTTACGAGAGTTTAACATCATTAGATTGTTTAGAAAAGCTATTCAAAAGTCTTATGACGCCTATCGCTTTTTCAATAGGAAAACTAAAACTGTGGTTCCACGGTCAATTGGTACATTATTTGTGATTACATACACCAAAAAATATCATTTAGTTTTGGACCATTAATTTTTACTGTTTACTCACATTTTACCAATCACAAGAGTAAATGCACTAGAGAACCTGGCACGACACGTGGAGTGTCGCCTGAAAACCATAATGGCTCGCTCACCATGTGCCTTCAATTTGACCTCAATGTCACGGAGTGCGTTTAGCCGAATGGAACGACATACATACGCTACACACGCATACACACACACACACACACAGCACGAGAGTGTACACACTTAGCTTGCCAGTTATCCGTAATTCACTTTTTCTTTTAAGATAAGGCCGAGTCCTCCAGGAAAAATCAATACGAAGAGCACTTACGAAGCTGATGATCTGCTCTAAAAATAGTCCTCCGATTTCTTTCTGACACCAGATGGAGTCACTGCCTGAAAATGCCGCCTGGAGAAAGTCAGAAATGATATGTTGTGTTATGGTTTAACCCTTTAACGCGCAGTGTTCCCGCTCTGGGAACACCAAACTCTGACGTTTTGATCGTTGCCGGTCACGAAAAATAGATTTGATTTCTATATAAATAGTTGCGGGTGACATAGCTCCACGAGAATCCTTTAACTTTTCAGCCCGTCATTTCCCGTAAAAAAAAATGGTCGCGATTATTTTTAACAGCACTGACATCTGTTGAAAGAATGCGAGAATAGCTGGATTGATGCAGCTGGCTGTGCCCGCGCATAGCCAGCTGTCGTCAAAAAAGGGTCTCTAGATCTGTGGCACGCGATGAACGTTTCGATCGTCCGCCATCTTGCTGGTAGTTAAGTCGAGCGATGGCAACGGCTGCCCTTTTTTCAGCATTGGGAAAAGTTTGCGCCTCAAAAGGTTAAAAGTAACTGCTTTCGTATGGATAAGCAAGAGGAGGAGATGCTGTTGATGACTAGATGCGACCCGGATGTGCGGATCTGTGTTATATGATATTCGAAAGAAATATCAAAGAACACAATAACAAGAACAAACCCATATCTGATTCTTAGATGTATAAGCAAAAGAATGAATAAACAAATAAAATGAAATACGTAATATCTTTTTTTCTAAACCTAAGCTTACATTGCTCCATAACGTCCCTCTTATGTATTAAGGAAAAGCTACACGAAGGCTATCTGCCTAAGGTGAGGTTCCTTATTAAAGATCAAGTGTCCGTAAAGTCGAGTGGAGTCACTCATGATTTTTTCAACATTAAACACACAAAAAGGAGAAAAAAAAAGATGCCATTATTCTCGTGCGAAGAACAAACAGTCAATTAATTAGGTGATATTATTTCCCCCCAAAATAATTGTTATTACATGAAATATAATTATCCTTCTTTTCTTTATTGATTCAGTACTCATAACTAAAATTCTGTTTATTTAATTCGATGCTACTTATTAATTATATAGCAATACAACTACACATATCTTATTTAGCTAATATTTTCAGATAAAAACCCATTAAACAAAGATTATTGTGCTATGATATAAACAAAGAAATATCTGTTCAAACAATGAGCGAGACTAAACAAGCTTTGTGAGCACATATCTGTGGTAGCAAAGCTACTGATGTTCGGAATGATAAAGTCACTAATACCTTATCACTTAGCCTATCTTTCAGAAATCAACTCTCTTCTCATATTTCCATCCTCTCATATTTCCATTCCAATCTTAACCTATTTTTAAACGCTTTTATTTTAACCGATACCCTGCACACAAAACTTGAAAATTTTGTAATACATGGCAATCTGAAAGATTTAAATCTTATTCAGAATAGCTAGTAAAAATTCATTTATACACTATACACTGTAAACAAAATGCTTTAAATACAAGTGCGTACAAGAATGTGATATAGTATTATTTATTAAGGGATATAAAACAGTGAATAGTTCTAAATATTTGTAATATTATGTGCATGTTAAATGACGTTTTAAAATTTTTGTTCATCGCTAAAAAACAGTTCTTGCGTGTGTTTAATTTTTATGTCATTTCTTCTGTTAAAGTATTACACATTGTGAATACGGATGTGTTAATGTTTAAATATATAACCCTAAAGAGTAAAAAAAATGAAAATTACAGTTTTTATTACTAATAACCATAAAAAATTTCGAAAAAAGCATATAATTGTCTTAAAAATTCCAAAAGATGAACACTAGTTAGTTTTGTATTAAAAAATGAATTTTGAAAACTGAAATACCATTTGAAGCAACTTATTTGGTTATCATAATATGAGTCAAACTCGTTTCAAATAATTAACATAGAACACATTTTATCATACATATTGTTATATTTTGAACATGTCTGGAGGCATTGCAGTAAATTTTCTGAAATATTTTGTTATTTGTTGGTACGCAACATTCTTGTTTACCTAAATGGTAGTTACGAAAACAGATGAACATAATTTCTGTACCAGAGCTTCCGATCGGAATACTCACCTGTCTTTGTGTAGGGCTGCAATCTACACTAATGTGTACTAAAAACACCACACTTATTTTCTAAACTTCTCTTATAAAAAGCAGATCAGATATAACTATAATGGAGAAATGAAGACTGCCTTGGGGGCTAAATACTGGCACACTCTAAAACGTATTGTAAGTAAAATTTACTATTCTCAAGAATAACTAAACAGTTTTTCTAAAAAAACACACAACTTAAAAGAAATTAGGCCTACCTGGAAAACATTTATTTATTTAGGAACCCCACAGAAAAATTTCGACTCAAAATCTGATTGTTTGTTTCATATACCCATTTTTAGCGATTTTCCGCTCTTTTCAACCCCCGAAAAGAAACATCTTCAATAACATAAGATTGATCAGCTTAAAAGTTTAGAACAAATATGCAAGGAAAACAATTTTGGCAGTTCACGAAAATTAAAATCTCTCCAATTCCCAATATTTAGAGATTTGTCGCAATTTTTAACTTGGGAAGAAAGCGTAACTGACATCGTTTAATTAACTGGCTTAACATCTTGCGGAGATATATAGAAAATATCTTAACTTTAAAATACAACAAAATTCTCACACTCATCCACCCCCCTCCCCCGATTTTTCACCAATTTTCAATTTTGAAAGGGTTTAGGGCACTATTAAAATCTTAATTGGCTTGAAATTTTTCGCAGACATCCAGAAAAATTTAGAAATACACGTAAGTGTATAGTGTTTGCAATCCCGAACTAAAAATATAATACTGTTATTTGGTATTTCATTTGAACTGGAACACCGGTATTAATACGAGCCATAAAATAGTAAAAAGTATTGGAAACAAAAAATATAATGTAGAAAATAAACTGTTATAGCATTATAATGCAATAAACAAACATATTAAATCGAATTCATTACCAGAAAGATGAATTTGAAAATTTAAGTTGATGAACTTTTTAATTTAAAAATTGCGATGACTATGCTTCTGATAAATTTTCGATGTTTTTTTTTTTTTTTGAGAAAATTTTCTTCGAAAAGTCACTTTTTTCCGAGGTCCAGTAATCCATTGGAAGACTGCAGTGCTTGTAGGAAAATGACCCTATTGGTCATGTAGCAGTAGCATTGAATGGAATCTTGTTTATACATCCTTCATATCTGACCTAACGCCGAGAGAGAGAGAAAATCGGAATAGAACGAAGTGAGACTGCAATCGATTCATGCAGCTACTGCCACGTCGATGGAGAAAAAAAAGTATTTCAAATCACTGCAAGATGGCCAACCGATACATTAAGTCAAATACTTTAATAATTGAAAAATAATTTCCCACTCGTGACTATAACACCGGAAAAAATGGTATTTTACATTTGCATGAGTAGATGTTTCAGGAAATTGCAAAATTGTGCGAAATACCGGTATTCGGTATACCGGTGTACCGGTATTTCCGTCACTTCACATATACAACTTCCTTTGTAATTCTGTTGGCTATCAGAGTAAGTTGTGTTTTATATCCATGCAACGGACGAATACTTCATCTGGTGCTCACAATATTGTTTGTATCTGTTTTAGTCTTACAAATTATTCTGATTTCCGAGCAAAAATGCATTTTTAGGTAGTTTAAAACAAAGAGGATATCATTTGAAAATGCTGATCTTAAACTCTTTATTTTTACCTGATTTATTATTACTCCATGACCCCTCTCTCCCCAAAAATATTACATCATCAAAATTTTTATCATTGAAAGTACTCACCATTCGATGATGTTTTACTATTTCATTTAACCATCCCGGTTGTATCAGAAATATATTGCTTTCTTTCTCCAGACAAATAACTAGACTAAAACTTGGGAAGTGCTCTTGCTAAGATAAATATGTACTTTTACTTGAAGCATTGTATCTCAATCATCAAAATATTTTCTTGTTTACCAAGTATATATGGTTTTACTTATGAGCCTAAGATGAATCTGTAGAAATTCATAAAAGTATATTCATACTATTTTATTTCTTGCAGTACTAAAAATGCTTACTAATGACAATCAACATATTCCATGATTTTTCCCCTCATCATGACTATGTTTTCTTTTCTAAAAATGTTAAACAGCTTACTCATATGAGCAACTTATCCGAACAAGCAATTAGGCAGAACGTCATAGCAGCCAGGGCCGTACCCAGAAAAAAATTTCGGGGGGGGGGCATAGAGGTGAAAAAAGCTAAATTTTTCACAAAATGGCTTCATTTTTACTGTTTTGTTACCAAATTTTAAATTTCGGGGTGGGGCGGACCCCCTGGGTACGGCCTTGATTGCAGCGTTAGAGGTATGAAATTTCTTTCTTTTTTCTTTTTTTTAAAGCAAAATCATGATTTTTAATTTTGCGATAAAGGTAGTCGATTTGAACATGGCGTGAAGCAGTCATTTTATTTACATAGGATACGAGCTAAATTCTGTAGACACTCGTATAGTTTTTGTCAATTTTCGTCACAAGTGTCAAATCTGCAGTAAAATGACTGTGGAATCATAAGCATAGGAAATCATATCATACGAAAGTGACTTGTGAAATTTGGAATTTGAAGTTCCTTCTTCAAACACTATGAAAGATAATTGAAAACAAAAAGTGTGCGTGTGTGTGTGGGGAATGACAATTGTAAATGCGTAGATAAATCTGAATTTCGTACGAAATGCAGCTGTGTGTGTGTTTGAGGATCTAGACAGCAAAAATCCGTATCCACCAATCTACGAAAGAAGTAAAAATAAAGTTCTGTTCCTTATTCATATCAACGGATTTGGATTTCTAACCACCCGGTACATAACTATTATTACTTTCCGAACATGTACCGTATAAGGAAGGTATTATAATCATGAAAAAAACCGACTTTGAGATTTTAATGTACACGTTTTGAGGTCTGATTTCATTTAAGCTATTTTTACGAGATGTATCTATGTATGCATGTGTGTATGTGAGTGAACAGGTAGTGATACCTATATTATAGACCTCAAACATACATTATAGACAACCGTCGCACGTGCGGCAGTGATTTTGGTGTGTGTAGAAATGTTTTTTTTTTTTTTTTTTTTTTTTTTTTTTTAACAAGGCTACAAAAGAGATTTCTTTTACATTATGGCCTACGGTCAAAAATTCTTGAAAGTGTCCTAGCATCTAAATGGTGCATTCAATTGAGCTCAAATTAGTTACGCCTATTTACAGGTCACTGTCTTAAACACTGTATAGATTTTAATATGTGTGCGGCTAATAGTTTTTTTTTTATAGTGCTTCAAAATAGTATTCTTATGCATTGCGGCCTGCACACTAAATTTATTTTAAGTGCACTAGTGCCTGAACACTACATCCGATTGAGTTGAATGAAATTTATTCAAACGCTTAGTAAAGATAAAGTGTTCTGAAAGTCGAGTGGAGTCACTCCAGATTATTTAGAATTACGTATAACGAACAGCCAACATTTGGCGTAAACTTTGAAAGAGGTTTATTCGCACATCACTCATCTAAGTGTAATGCAATAAAACATTGCAGCTTTAAAGATAGACTGAGATGTTAAAAAGGTCTTTCCTGATCTATATTATCATTTTCAGTTTATTATTCACTTACTAGTATTTTCCTCGGTAACTTGGCCTCTTGGAACTAAGCCCGTTCCATTAAAAAAAAAAAAAAAAAAAAAAAACCACCACGTGTTAAAAAGGAAAACAGAGACTAACTTACACTTTGATATAAGCAGTTTCTTTATTCCACTTTAACCTATCATCTTTTTTCCCCGATATATATAGGGAAGTTATTACTTTGATTCCCATATCTTTCCAAATATTGCAAATCCTATTCTTTATCTACTAACAATACGATAATTCACACCCTTGGAATAAGAAACAGACTTTTTATTTTCTCAGTTGTAACACTTGCTGAAGAGAGTTTGAAGGAAAAGCAATAAATTGACAGGGACAAGATAACAGGTACAAATAGTTTTAGCTTTTGAAAATTTTAATTGTAGTAGACCCCTCTCGTCCATCTTCGGCTGGTCTGTCATTCTGGTTGATCCGACCGTGCTCGAGAAGAACTATGTTGCGACTCATAGGTGACTCATCACCCACATTAGATACATATGTACAGTAAATAAATAAGGTAATTTCGGGATAGATGGACCAGCCAAATATTTAGTTAATCAGCCTCTTCATGGAAGGCGCAACTATCTCAGTGAGGCACTTAGACATTTTGTAAGGCGTGCCACTATTTGCTTCTCGAAAAACATAATAATTTTTCAGCTAATAATCATTGTTGCTGTTGGTGAGTCAAATAACATTTTCATGTGGTTATAATTGTACAATTAAAGGTTTTGTTTTATTGTACAATTATAACCACATGCGAACATGCGGGCTTCCAAATAATCTAAAATGGCGACGTGAAATCCACAATATAGTCAGGGTGGGATGTACTTGTCATGAGGACGATCGGGAGACATGGACCACGTCTAGGCGGGAGAGATGGACCACGTCTAGGCGGGAGAGATGGACCAGGCTTTCAGTCGGGAGAGACTGATCATAGAATCTTGAATTTTTCAAATATTGCTTTTTAAAGAGCTGAATGTAAAATACTAAAGAATTGAATTTTTCTCTTTTCAGAATATGCCAACTGCCTATATTGGAAAAAGTTCGTCCACATGCGAGGAATGAACAGAAGCTAATTTGAAAAATGCTATTAAAATCGTTGAAGAAAAGAATATGGGTATCAATGAAGCGGCAAGGTCTTTTAGCATTCCTAAAACAACATTAAAAAGAGAAATTAAAACAAATAACTTTACCAAGGGTTCTTTAGGCCCTTCATCAATGTTGGGCCGTGAAAGCGAAAGCAAAATTGTTGCTCCCATAAAAAAACTACAAAACCGGGGTTTTACAGCGTGTAGAGACTCTGTAAGGTGTATGGTATACGAACTATCAGAAAAACTTAAAGTACCTCACACTTTTAATAAAGCTAAAAAGCCTGGGTACGACTGGTTGCAGTCATTCCTTGCTCGAAATCCAGAGCTCTCAGTAAGGAAAGCAAAAGGCGTGTCGGTAAATCCAGCTAAAGGAATGAACAAATAATCTGTGCTTGGCTATTTTAAATTGCTCTAAAGTGTACTAGATGCATCATATTTTTGAAAAGCCCCGTTGTATTTTAATATAGATGAAACTGGTTTGCAATTCTAAAAAACCCTGAAAATGACTTTTAGGTATTGCTGTTAGTTACATGTTTAAGAAGGAATTTTACGCCTATCTAATTTTTTCCTCTGAGATATGAAGGGAAATATGAAAAGAACGTTTAGGCCCCTTACCCCCGTTTTGGTCCGAATTCTAAAAAAACCCCGAAAAATGATTTTTAGGTATTGATGTTTGTCATCAATACCTATTAGTTTGTCATATTTTAAAGCAAGAATTTTATCGCTACCTCTTTTCTCCCCTGAGATATGAGGGGGAAACGTGAAAAGAACGTTTTGGGCCGCCATCCCCGTCTGAGTTCGAATTTTTAAAAATCGCTTCTTAAATGACGCCTTGGGCACAAAAGCTATAAGCTCCTAAAATTTCATGTCTGTATCTCCAGTGGATTTGGCTGGGCGATGATCGTCAGTCAGTCAGTCAGGACGTCCTCCTTTATATATTGAGATACACATGTTCTGACAGTTGATTTTGCACACAATAAAGCTTTTCTAAACATATTTCAAGTAAAATAACCCGATAATTTGTCTCTGCGTATGCTTTTTCTTCGTCATTCCATAAAAAAAAAAAAACCTCCATTCTATATGACTATATTTTTTTGTTTACTGGAAATGTTTGCCCAATTATAACTGGTCACAGGCAGCCGAAAATCTAGTTTCAGTTAAAACGCATTCAGTTTCACAATAGTTTAGAAAAAAGGTATTTTTTTTTTAAATCAAAAACTTTTAAAGCAAATTTTTGCATATTCTTGAAATATTTTATATTTGTATTTTCTTTAAGCTGATACATAATTTCGTATAGCTTGGCCATTCAGCCGTCACTCAGTAACATTGCGTAAAATGTTACAGCATTACCTTATTTCAGGAAATTACCCACCGGCTGAACCTGAGCGTGATATCTATTTTTCGGGACATATTGTTTAATGACCTCAGTTATCTGACTATTTCCTGGCTCTCCATCCAGTACTTTCACGTGTCGCTTGTCATGGAAGTGTTTTTATTTCCTCGGTATTTTCTGCCGTTGCCCGGTAACCAAAAGTTTTATAGATATATATAGATAGAGAGATTTATGATTTTTTTTTTTAAACTTATTCAATAACTCCTCAGTCCAAGGACTAAAGAAAAACAAACAAAATAAAGCGAATGAAGTGAAATACGCATGAAGATTCCAACAAAACAAGATTTGAGCTCAATATTTTTTAAGTACATTAAAAAAACTAAACAGCTTTTACTTTTAATATACATTAAGAAAACAAACAAACAGAGAAACTTTTATGAAACCAATACAGGCAATTAACTTTTTATTTAGTCGTAATTCTTTTTGACTAATCATTAGTACATTATCATTAGGTTTCGTATATTAAAAATCATTTATCATAGAATATGAATTAGGCTATTCATAAATATGACTTTCCATATTTCTGTCAAGTTGTGCATTTTTCAGAAACTCAATAATTATTCGCAAATCTAAAGTAGGAAGTTTATCACTTACTCGAATACTTTTTTGGAAGGTGTACTTATAAAATATACGTTATCAATATGATTATTTTTGTGCTTATTAGTTTAAAAAATTCTTCACAAAAATCACATTTTAATTTTATGCATTAAAGAGACCAAACACAGTCATTTGTACAATAAAGGATACTTATTTATTTTTTAAACGTCATATTTTTTGGACTAATCATTATTATTTTTAATTTATGTTTAGGGTTTTTGATTTACGTTTCGATTACGTAATATTTTGAGTTTACATTTAAAAACAAAGAAATATTTTTATCGTTACCTCAATACAGCTTTAGCGAAATAATCTTTGCAAAATTCCGTATATTTAGTATTTTTCTCTAAGTGTTTCATAACTCCTATAGTTTCGTTGTATGTAACATTTCACAGTGCAACTTGTCAAGAGGCATTCTAATAAAGGCCGAATTCGTAAACGCCAAACGAGTTTCTATCTAAGGTATGCCTAAATGAAAATTGAGTGCACTCAGTTGAAAAACTAGAGTGTTCGTATACAAAACTGAGTGCGTTTAGTTTCAAACGAAATAAACTGAGCTCAGAGCAGGTTCGTTCAGTTATTGAGAAGATACTCTTGCTGCACGGTGTTTTTGTTTTCAAATGGCGTCCGTTGTTATGGAAAAGTATGCTGTTATGAAAAGTATTTTACGTTTGCTGAAGCTGCAAATACTATTTTTTTGAGGAGGAAATTCATGCATGCGTTAGAAACAGCAACGAAGGTACATAAATTTTCCAAGGTAATCATTTTCTTGTATTTTTCATTTTAATAAATTAAAAAATGCATATTTTAGTGTTGAGATTGAAGTTGATTTAAACCGTTATTAGCGAAATTTGAGCTTCTCTTTCTAAATGCTTTTGAAAAAAATGCAAGTTTAAGTTGAAATTTCTGTTCTGATCAGGGCACTTCAAAGATGGCCATTCTTTCTTTTTAAATCCTGTTATTTTTTATATTGCGTATGTACTAAAAACTTATCCCATAAAAATAACAACATACGCATATTGTAAACAAACGCATCTCCTAGGCGACGAAACTGAACAAACTGAAGTTGTTCGTAAAGGCAAAAGAAACTGATAGCACTGAACTGCACTGAACAAACGCATTCCAGTTTTCTTACGAAAACTCGTGCAACGAGTTTGCCGTTTACGAATGCGCCCAGAGTTTTCACAGTCTCTAGTGCTGTTAGATTTTTTATAAAGCTGTTCAGAAGTTGCAATGATTTTCAATGCGCTTAACTATGCGGATGGATTTTCAAATTTTTAAATTCGTCTACGGCCTCCTCCGTATTGTTTTACAAATCTGTGCAAAAATTTCAAGCCAGTCAATCTGTCGAATAGTTTGAATTTGTGCTCCGGGTGAGAAGGCAAACAAACGAACTTTGTTTGTGAGGGCTTGTCGAGATATTTGGCGCAATGTGATGGGCCTTTCATCTCTGTTGTTTTTTGTATGTAAGTGCTTTTTCATTCGAAAGACAGTTATTAACAATCACAAAACAACGCATCAGAAGTACAAACACAGAGAAGAGTAAAGTGTCTACCATGGGCTTATGGGATCCGAACCCGAGACCTCGCCGTTCGCAGGCGGGTCGAGCAGGTGTATGACGAAGAGATTGAGTGCAGAGTTGAATTTAAAATTAAAAGGCGTTGTGTGATAAGAGAAACCAGGTTCGATGCACTTAGTTGCAGTAAAAAGAAGACATTGAATGCTTAAAACTATTTATTTAAAAGATACCATTGAATATTATTACAACGGTCGGTTGTGGCTCAGCGAAAGAAAATTACGTCCTATATGGACAGTGAAATTACGATGGAATGAATTAAAAATTACGCCAGCAGAGAATTACACTTTGGCGAGAACAATAAATTGGCTGAGATAAATAACGCCAATCCCAGAGCAACCCGAAAAGCTAATCCAATAAAATTAAAATGACGTAATCACGAGCAAATAATTTTAAAGATGTCGCCAGGGGCGGCCCTAGGGCCGGACAAACCGGACCCCTGTCCGGGGCGGCAAATTTTAGGGGCGGCGTTTTGTCTCGAATTTGAAAAATACATTTCATATTAGTAAAAGAATTGTTAAAAAATATTCCGAAGAATATCATTCTATATCACTTTACTAGCTGATGTACCCATCCGTCATTGATGGGTTTTTACTAACCGCGCAAAATTTCGTTTGCATTGTAGTAGTACAAAAAATGGAATTAACATACTGGCAGAAATATAGAAAGCAAAGTTATAACTCTTGTGTATTGTTCAAAGATTACAGGTTAGAGAGTAACAAATTACTGAGACAAACTGTCAACAGAGAAAATATTTTACATTCAAAATTAACGTTTTCTTTTAGTGGATGAGCTTCCTACATCAAGAAGCATCCTACATAAAGTTGCAAAAGAAGATGCTAGTAATGAATATTAAACTGAAAACAGAATATCTGGAAAATCCTTTGTAATAGCAAGTAGCCGATATTTAACACTGCAACGTCCGATTGAATAACATTTTGATGATTTTACTTGATGCACTAAAAACTTTATCAAAGTTTACGTCATACCTCAGAAATAATTCAAATTTGTAGAAAATCAAAAACCTGAAATTTTAATTTACTAACCGCCTACTATTTAACAAAATTTCATTTCATTCCCTTTTATCTGACCACTAGTTGTTTTCACGAAGTGGTCACACAAAATTTTCTCAAAATTATATATATATATATATATATATATATTAGTAAATGAATTTTTTTCTATTAACTTTATAAATTTTAAAATTATGCCTGTAAAATTTTTTGCACAATTTTCTCAAAAAAAAAAAAAAAAAAAATAATAATAAAAGAAACCGACGTAATTTGTCCTAACTGTTCGACGTAAGTTGAACAGCCACCTATTGTATTACCTCCAGACGCCTTAAAGTGACGTTCTCCAGAGACGGCCCGAGGGGCGTGCGGGGCCCCAGGCGAAGCGCAAGAGCGGGGCCTCTTTTCTATCATGTCTTATGAGATAGCAATAAAATGGCCCCGGAGCGGGGCCTTAGGCGATCGCCTATATTCGCACCCCCCCCTGGGTCTGCCCTGCGCCCTCCCCTTCTCTCCCCGCCCCCTCAAAAAGAAAAGAAAAAGTACAATGCAACTTTTGCAAACCCTTTCAATTTATTCAAATCTTTTAAAAAATTTCGATGATACTTTGTTACCCATCATATGGCCTAATTTCATTCTGTTCTCTTAATCCGTTTTTGATGGATGCCAGAACAAACTTTTAAAGCGATTTTTACAAACTCTCAAAGCCTATGAATTATTTTAAACAATTTTGGTATCTATTGTTTCAATTAACTTACCATTTAATATAATTCCAAATTTCAGTCTGTTCCATTGAGCCATTTTTTAACAATGGGCGAACATACATTTACATAAAGTTTTCAAACAACAGTTTTAAATCTCAAAACTTTTAAACGAATTAGAAATATTTTAGCAACTGCAGTTTAAATTAAGTTGCCACTTTTGGTGTTGCTATAAATTTCATTTCATTCGCTTCAGTTGCATGGGCGTAGCCAGCGGGAGGCAGAAGAGCAGTTGCCCCCCGCTGGCTCTCCTTGTCTTCCCCCCCCCCCCTAATGAAAATGCTGGCTACGCTCTTGTTCAGTTGTTTATATGTGATGTTGAAACAAATATTTACACATTTTGCATAGATTTTTGACAAGATTTCCAGTTGGATTAAATTACTGTTTGTTAATGAATTTCAACAAGCCAAATATTATCCCATATTTCTAGATTGCATTCCTGATGCCAAAAAAATTGTACAGATCGCATTCTTGGTAAGGTATAAAGGTATTGACAAATCTAATTCCAATGGGGCTAGGATTACTTAACTCTCTCAAACAGTTCATGTTCCTATGCTCTATTATTATTTGGTACAAAATCTTCAATTGCGTGAATCCATTAAGAAAGCTTTTGCAGTCAAAAGACAACGATTTACCACCTGCTCTAGAACTCTTAAGAAACTGTAAAGATTTTTTGAAAGGTACTTCGAAAGAATGTGATTTTAAATGAAATGTTCTGTTATGCAAGAGAACTGACCGACGACATAGTATTCTGGCTAACACTGAGTTTAAGCAGCCACGTAACATATTAATTTTGATTGCGAATCACGAGACGATCTGGTGAAAGATCCTAAATTAAAATTTAAGGTGGTTTTATTTTTTCACAGTAAACAAAGCGATTAATACCTTAGAGTGCAGATTTAATTTAGTAAGTACCCAATGTAATTATTTTAAATTTTTGCACGACATAAATGAGTTAAAAGACACCCCTAAAAAATCTAATTAAACATTGTACCACAGTGTAACAGCGTTAACACTGTTTAAAGTGTAAACAATTGGAGTTAATGCTGACAGATGGGGAATCGGGGAATATAAACGCGCTTGATCTAGTAAATGAAATAGTGTCAGTTACCGCCTTATTAGGCAAAAAGGAAAGCCCAATTGAAATTTTAAAGCTAATTTCAACTATCGATTTTACTCCACATCTTGCTATTGCTTCGAGAATTTCGCTTTCTTTGCCAATAATTGTGGCAAGTACTAGTACAGAGAAGGGTTTCTTAAAATTAAAGTTAAAAATTTCTTATGTTCCATAACTCTTCCAGATAGGTTTAATAATTTAACTACATTGGCTATCGAACATGAATTAGTTGAAAAATTGATTTAAGAGAAAAAGTCAGGAATTTTGAGGAATTAAAAGTCAGAAAAAAAAACTCTTTATTTTTCTCTCTTTCTTTTGGTTTTTAGCTTAATGTGTGGTTTTTAATAAATATGGTTTTTCTTATGCTGTGTTATGTTTAAAGAGGTATTCCAGTTTCATAGGCATGAAAACAGTATCTGTGAACAATTTGTTTCTTATAATAGTAATTTTACTGTGGGGGGCGGCATTTTATATTTTTGTCCGGGGCGGCAAAACTGCTAGGGCCGGCCCTGATGTCGCAGGGCAACAAATAATAACTTATGCCAACGCTATGCCAAAGGAGGGGAATAAAAAAGTTCGTTGCGGTAGCAAACGGATGTAATATAATCTATTTTTAGCACAACGATGCCACCATGTCTGAAGAGACACATGAACAATTAAGAATAATGTATACGGGAAAAAGCGAATATACAGATTTAAAAGTCGAAGTGACCGAAAAATGAGAACAGAAAAGATTTAGAATACATGATTTTGGATAGATTACATTAAAGAAAGCCAAAGTAAATGATTATTAAAATTAGATATGTGATCTCCATCACAAGGTGTGCAAATCCCTGCAGCCAGTGGGTCCCCACAAATGAACTTTTTGGCACAGGGTGTCGCAAAAAGGTAGTAACGGCCTTTCATTTTTTATTTATTAGAGATAAGTGGGCAATATAAATTGAAAAAGTGTTCAAAATAAGGTCGGAAATAAGACTCCGTTAAGAAAAAAAATCCCCTCGTTCATTTACAAAAATTTACACTTTTTAAACTTGTGTACGACCCCCGTACCAAAAATTCTCAGTTAGCAAATTGTGCTCCAAAAAGATCCAAGTGGAAAAAAAAAAAATAAATCTTTCGTAATTTCTGTACGACGCCTGAAACGCGATCATTCGACTTGATTTTTTCCCCTTCGAGACACCTTGAAAAGTGGTTTAAGTCAGCTTGATATTTATCTTCATATCTCTGACACTTTTACGGACATTATTCTCAAATTTTGTATGCCACCTTATGAGTGTATGCAGGCACATTTTACTATTGAAATTTTTTTTTTGTACGGGGGTCGTATACAAATTTAAGAAATGCAACGAGAAGAGTTTTTTGTAGTGTAATCTTTTTCCGACCTTATTTTGAACACTTTTTCAATTTACATTACACACTTATCTCTAATAGATACAGAATCAAAGTCCGTTACCACCATTTACCACCTCTGTATCTTACACAAGAAGGCGACCATGTGAATCAGCATAGAAGTAACACCAGGCGAACACACGTGAAAATTAAGGAAAAAGCCGCCTGGGTTGGGTAGGGGTTAGAGAGCCATTCCACCACACCACGGATCCGGGTTCGATTCGGGCATGGCTTTGTGTAGCTTTGTGCGTACTTTCATTGGATGCAACGCTGGTCCGCTTATTAGGTGCCGCCATAATAATGTGACTAGTAATTCTGGAATTGGTAGTAGTCAATGCCTATACAGGGTGTATCTAAATTGTTTCAACAAAATATTATGGGAGATAGGGAACATAATAAGGAATGAGAATCACATAGCAATGTGGGGTCAAAAAAGTGTCTTCATGCAGCTGTTAATAATCACTTTAGGAAAAATGTTGAAGTATTTGTCAAATTTCTTAAGCAAGTTTCGTATACAGTGGGCTTATCTCCAAAAATCTTATCCAAGATATAAAGTAGAATTTTTAAACTGTGACTTTTACTCACATGTTTTCTGAGAAAATTAGTTTTTGACAAACAATGGTCGGAAAGTTCACTGCTGTTTCAGTACCCTCTCCAAAGTGATTATTAATAGTTACATGAAGACAACGTTTTGGACTCCACATTGCTATGCGATTCTTTATTATGTGCCGTATCTCCCATAATGTTTTTTGAAACAATTTAGATACACCCTGTTTATATAAACGGCAAGTGCCCGCCAGTGGAAACAAACAAAAATTAAGGGAAAAAAAACCACTCAAAGAAACTCGAATAAATATACACTGCTCAAAACAATTAATGGATATTGCGGCTTTAGGTGGATTTTGAGGCTGGGAAACATTTTAGCTGATTGATTCATGTCGACAGACGTAGTAGGGTATATGAGAGTAAATTAATTACACGTGTTTGGCAGAAAAAAATGCATTTTATTGCGCATTTGTGTAGAAAAGGAAAGAAACACAATTTGTGCATATGAGAAAAAAAGAATAAGAAAAGGTGTTTTCTTCAAAGGAAATCATTTTCAGTAGGGGGTATGGTTTCCACGGAGCCAGCAACGTTGAACACCTTTGAGGCATGGAGTCAATGAGGCTATTAATCACGAGTTGGGGTATTCTGCCCCACTCTTCCAGAAGAGCTCTTTCCAGTTCTTGGAGAGTTTGTGGGGGTGGTTGGCGGCCAGCAACTCGTCTTCCTAGAGCATCCCAAACGTGCTCTATTGGATTCATGTCTGGAGAACACGCTGGCCATTCCATTCGTACGATTCTTCCTCGAAAAGGAAATCTCCACAGTTAGCACGATGTGGCCTGCAGTTATCGTCCATTAAAATGAAGTCATCTCCGATTGCTGCAGCGTAAGGGACTACAATAGGTCTGAGGATCTCATCCCTATATCGGCGACCAGTCAGAGGTCCATCTCGAATGATGTAGAGGTCTGTGGGCCCGTCAATGGAGATGCCACCATACACCAACACTCCCGCACCGCCAAAGCTGACACTTTCGTGCACGAACGTAGGATTATTCCTACTGCCACGGTCCCTCCAGATGAAAATACGCCTATTATGAGGATGAACTGGAAAACGGGACTCGTCAGAAAAAAGAACATTGCACCATTCATTTCTCCTTCAGTTCACATGCTCTGTTGCCCACTCCCTGCGGTCGCGACGATTGCCTTGATGTTAGTCTAACACATACCATTGGTCGGCGAGCATACAGACCTACACCATGGAGCCGGTTTCGGACAGTCCGAGTTGAAACCGTGGTACCGGTAGCCGAGCGAAGGTGTTGTTGGAGAAGAGTAGCGTTCATATTCCGGTGTCTCCGAGCCGTTAACACTAAATAACGATCTTCATTGGGCGTTGTTGCCCGTCTACGACCTTGCCCTGGTCTTCGGCCTGCACTTCCAAAAACCGGTTCCAGATCCTGGAAATCACACTTTGTGACACTCCAATGGCATGCGCTACTTCGGCTTGAGTTTGGCCCCCTTCTAACCTACCGACAACTCTCCAAGCTTCTGAATCGGTTAAATGACTTCGCTGAGACATCGTATTCATCGAAACAAAGCAGTCACTGAATGCCGATCATCCTTGTCTTCATTGTCTTTTATTCAGTTGAAAGTCCAATTTCATTCGCTGTCGCTTAAGCGACGTTTTTGACGTCGAAATCAAAATTAGCATACTCCACAGTTTGAAAATCAGAAAAATTTGCATTTGTGATTCTCTTCTTCCATTTTCAGCAAAAAAATTTTCGCTTATATCTTTATTTTATATAAAACTTACAATATCCTTTAATTGTTTTGAGCAGTGTAGTTTGGTATAGTTAAGACTGTTGAAGAATAAATAAATTTCCATTGGTTATTTCAGTTTTGAAAAGTTTAAGCTCTTATTTCACTATTTTATACTGAAAGAAAATTCCCTAAAATATAGGTGCCGCAAAAATTCTAAGGCACCGCCCTGACAGTTTTTATTGATTCCTGAAAAGTTTTGACATAAGAAATGACCAATTCTGTTAAAAATCACCATCGAAGAATTCTTTTCCAATACTTTTAAAATAGGTGGTGATCTTTCTTGGCGCCATAACGTCACAAGTCTCTTCTTTAGCTTCAATATTTTTTTTTTCGGCCGTTATCTTTCGTTCTTCGCAAAAATACTTCTCTTGAAAGAGTTGCGGCTGCAAAAATGAAGCAAGGGAGTTCCATTTTTTTTTTTTTTTTTTTTTTCCCCCGTGTCGAAACGCCGGCCTAGTATAACTCAGGTAGAATGTAAATCTTCCACGTGCTCTCCTGGCACGCGCAGACGGAAAATCTGTAAAGTATTAATGTAGCTTTATTTAGGAACTTCCATTAAAATTGCTTCGTTCCTATGCCGATCTGCCATTTTGTTGCTGCTCGAATTTCCTATTCTCGAGTTCGTAAGCCGGCGATTTTCGGAAGATTACGATTTTCGCAATGTTTTGAAAATGGAATTTAATGAGCAGGTTTATTTTTAGAATTGATTTACGGCGCAATGCTTTCAGAGAGCGTCAACAGCCAGTTGAAAATTGAGTGCTTAAGGTATTAGGTCGTCAAGGATAGAATTTATGGAGAAAATATTGCCAACTGAACTTATCGTGACCGATCTTGGAATCAAGAGTGTAAAAGGGAAAATTGTTTTCATATTTAGAAAGAAATGTTTGAAGTGAAAAGAGTTAGATCAACGTCTATGACTTTTAGCTGCTTACGTTATTTGGCTTACGTCATTTTCTGGCATTGGCTTACAAGTCACCAATATGCTTTTGTCTTTTTTTTTGGTGGAAAGTTACAGATCTCGCCTGTATAAAGAAATCATTGTAAGCTGTAAAAAATATTAAAAACATATATCAGTGTTTTCACTAGAGCGCGAGAACGCGAGAATCTCGCATTTTTTTTTTTTCTCGCATTAAAAAATTATTACTGCGAGAAATTCGTGCACCCTACAGATCGGTTTCTGAAAGAAAAAAAAATAATGAAGAACACAGAGTGTAAAAGTGGATTCTCAAGAACTATAAAGTCTACGAAAGAAAGAAAAAGAAGGGGCCTGGGGGTTCCTGGGATCATTCTGATCCTGGGGAGGATCTTAAACTGGGTCACTTTTATTGCATCTAACAGCGCTTGATTTAGAATTGGAGGTCCAGTTACACTCAATAAAAATAACTAAAAATCATAAATACCTTAATTTTGGGTATTTACCCAACCCAAATCTATTAGTGAAAAATTCTCACCCATTTTATAAAAATCTCACTCAGTTTGTGGGAAAGGGTGAGAAATTCTCACCCATTTTTTCTTCTTCAATGAAAACCTTGATATATTAAAAATCAATTTTGTTCGAAATGGAACTGTCAGCACTGTTATAAAGTATGGATTCTTACGTGGAGCTATAGCATCGCAGACGCGCGAAACATTTAATAGTGTATTCGGCTCTAGTGTTGCTATAGTGTAAAACTGGTTCGCCAAATTTCCCACAGGCAACTTTGACATGACAAAGAAGCAACGCAGTTACTTAGGATCAAAGATGAGTAATGACGGAATAAAGAACAACGTTGAGTCAAACCCACATCAGATCTCCTAGGAACTGTCGACTGCACAAAATAAGGTAAATACTTAAAGAAAAACAGCCTAGATTGTCAAACAGATCGTTTGTTTGTTTGCTTACGGCAACGCTGCGCTAGGGCGATCTGTCAAGAATGGGGGTGCCTTGGTAGGAGGACTTTCTGAGGGGTTCTAACACGTATTCACGTTACATCTGGAGAAAAACTACCCAAACTCCAGACCGTTAGATCGAACAGCGCGATGGGACCCGAAGCCGATGCCTTCATACTTCGGCCATCTACCATTTTCAGTGACATAACTACTATGCCATGGTGAGGCGAGGCTCAAACAGATCGATTCCTATTGCTTAATAATGCTAGGCCGCACACTGCCCATATGATTGTGGCAAAACTACAGGAAATGGAGTAGGAAATTTTTCATCATCCTCCATACACACCAGATCTAGCACTCCACTAACTACAGTGATCTTCATAGTTGGCAAAATTTTTAACAGGAAAACACTTTAATTCCGACTATGCTGCAAAACTGTCCTTCCAAGACACATTTCATTGACACTTCTCCGCCAGGTTTTTTATATTGTTTGACTGAGCAAACTGCTGCTTAAATGGCAAACGTTTATAGATATTATGAGGGCGTAGTTTGATGAATAAAATAATTCCTAGTATTTGTGAGTCATCACCTAACGTTGCCTCTTTTCTTTTAGAAATGAGACATCTTTTATTTATTTATTTATATATTTTTAGAAATTTTATCCTTGATGACCCAGCATAAAGTTTTTAAACCAACTTATGAACCACAAGAAGAAGGAAGTATCTCCCCCCACTTTTTTTTTTTTTCATATATGTATGTTTAGAGATAATTTTTTACCACGTGACCCGATTTCAATAATTCTTTTTTTTTTTTTTATTCAAAAGGGGGTAGCTTACGGGTGGTCCCATATTAATTTGTTTAAGCTGTAGTGATATTTTCATTCAGAAAATTGGGAAAAAACCAATGTTTAAACCATTGCTTAAAGGGTTGCCAGTAAGAAGGTGATACTTGAAAGTCAAAACTTGCGAAGATTGAACACATTTAACGATTTATCGCCAGTTTGGCACCAAAAAATATAAGTTTTCAAAATTGAATCTAGCTCGGCAATATCTTCTATATTTGACGACAAATTGTCAAACATTATTGTTTTATTATAGGAATGATATCATTAGAAAATAATAATAATAAAACAGATTTTTAAGCCATTGCTTAACGGTTGCCAGTAGTTCTTTTTTTTTTGGTAATAATATGTCGAAAGTCACCAAGGTTGGCCATTTTCACTATTTATCGCCAAGTTTCGCACCCAAAAAAGAAGTCTCCAAAACTGAATCTAGTTTGGCTATATCTTTCATACTTGTCGAGAAATCGCCAAACCCTGCTATTTTACGCTTGGAATAATTTGTCGTAATGGTGGCGTAATTTGAAGCCTTTCTTACTTTTAAATAACACTTTTTTAAAAACAAAAACTCGCAAATTATTTCTACTGCATCATTATTTGCAGATGTGCTGCTTATAAAATGCTTATTGTTTTGAACTATCGATCATCTGCTATTTATTGCAAATATTCCAGCTATATCTGGTAGAAAATAACGATGTATCATTCCTTAATGACTAAGTAACATTGAAGAAATTCTAATCTAGCACATAAATAATGTGTGTGTGTGTGTGTTTCTATCTGTCTGGGCATTGCATAGCGTTGAGACAGAATCTGTGTTCCTGGGGCTAAAAGATTTAGTATAGGTGTTCACTAAGACAGGTCTGACACATTTCGAGAGAAGTAATGTTTTTAAAATTTGATTTATGATTAACTCTTTGATTTACAAAGAGCAGTTTTCGAAAACAGTACGAATCCGTTTAACAACTGATTGAAAATTTTCAATGAGATTTTAGCAACGTTTCAAAAAAGATAACAACTTTCTTCAATTATTCTGTATCTTCACATTCAATAAGCTATACATTCGATTAAAATCGTATTTACATTCTACCAATTTTAAAGTCATACGAAATATGAAGTCATCTTTCGGGCCTTGTGTTTTTTTTTCTTGCAAATTTCTTTAATGTTCCCGAGAATGAAAATTGTTCTTTTAAAAAATTACATTAAAAAAGTCTTTTTCTAAATTAAAAAAAAAAAAAATAATAATAATAATTTGGATGTCCTCAGCGCAGCCTGGCTGCCTTAGCAGTAATCAAGTCATGAGAAACAAAGATATTTGTAATTTTATCACATTTAATATTTAAATCTAAAATTTAACAAATCATATTTATTTTATTTTAACGATGATTCGTTTACTGTTATGGGGATATGAATGTCTTTGAAAAATTACTTGCACTATTTAGATTTTTTGTAAAAAATTAATGAAATTATATAAAATGTTAGCTTTAACTGTTTAAAAATTGATTTAGTTTATGTTACTTTTTCCATTTTAAATAGCATTTTTAAAACATTATGCAACGAATAATACAGGTTTTGTCTACTTGCGTCCGGGGAACCCTCAAAATTGGGTACCTAATCCTTTAAGTGGAACATTTAAAGATTTGAAATCCAAAATATTAATTTTCACCGGTTATGAATATTAAAATCTAGCACTTTCGCTCATCTAAAAAACAGATATTTGGTAAAAATTTATTTTTAAAAATGTTGCTGCAGATCTAAAGAAATATTGAAGTTTTATGTATTTATTCATTAAAACATATTCAAGATTTGAGTTTTTATAAACTTTGTATATCTTAAAATGCATGGCTTTGTAAGGATTAAAATTTCTGAATATAAACTGTCCTGAAAAGCAAATCATTTATTATAAAAATGATATTTTAGTGGGCTCCATAAAACAATAACACTTTGATAAGTACAAAAACTTGTGCAAAGAGCGTAGTATTTTATACACCATAAAACTACTAGAATTTCTTTCATGGATGTTCGCAGGTAAGTAGATGATAAAAGTAAAAGTGTAATACTTAGCGTAAAAAAGTAAAATTCAGCGTCTTTTCTTTTCTGTGTAGCATGGAATTTTCTCCATATTTACCTACTAGCCGCCTCCGGCCACTAATTGGTTCGCCATCTTAATAAATTTTGCTCGGAGAGAATCTCCGATGCTCCAGTGCTCCATGGCACTGAAATCTCTGATTCTGAATGGAATTTAAAATTAAGATGGTTACAAACATGGTGGAGGTGGTGGTTACAAACATAGGTGGGTACAAACATAGGGTAGGTGGCGTACCCTGCTAACGTATGAAAGACGCCCCCTTTTATGCTCTGAGTTCGAAATGACACCCCTGCGAAGTTGGTGCCCCTATGCGATGCTTACCATTCTTACCGTGTTTGGCCGCCTCTGCTGGTTACAAAAATAGCATGGTTTAGTTATAAAAACCTAGAAAAGGTACAAATCATTTTCGTTCTATATTAATTCTGAAGAACTTCTAGATATATTGGCCGTTATCAAAAAACGGAAAGGAAAAAAAAAAAAAAAAGTAAGAAAGTCTGAAACACTTTCAGATCTTAAATACGCACTAAATTGCTAAATATTAAAAGCGCATCAAAATCTATGCGTCTTTCCTATTTTCTTTCCTTATTCCATTAAGTTGGAAAGTGATCCTTATTCATGAGTGTGATTAAACAAAATCAAAATTGGTATTTCTAACACCCTTTTCTGAATGTAACACAATAAAAATAAAATGGGGGAAAAGATGCGCAGAAAACATGCATAACTCGAACTGAATGAAAGTTTCAAAAACTTATTTTTAATTTGTTTGTTTGTGTAACATGTATTTCGGATTTATGTGCTTCGCCAGAAAACCGATTATAAATATCTACGTCAGAAGGAGAAACTTATTCAGGTGTATTCTTTATCCAGGCTTAGCAGACGGTATAATGAATTTATTTAATAAAAACTGTGTATTCAATAAATTTGCGGAATCTGTCGACTGCCCTGTAAAATAAAAACTCAATTGTATTCTTCATTTTTTAGGGGGGGATGGCAGATAGTGTTTTTTGTATGTTATAGGAACAGTGTTTTTTTGTGCGATAAAAAGTAACCTAGATCGGAAAAAACACTCAAATTACTGGTGTTAAACGATAAAGTAAATAAAAAACTTTGTAAAAAACACACATAAGATGTTATAGCTAAGAAGATACGTACGTTTCGGCCAAAAATTGTTTTGACCTTCCTCAGTCCAAGCCCTTCGTCGCAAGGAACACAGGGAACTGAAAAGAGATAAACAAGCAAGCATGTTGCCACAAGGGGCAAAGAAAAGTCGAACAAAACCACGGAGAGGGGAAAAAAAGGAAAGGAAAGAAGCACAAAAATACAAAAAGAAAAAAAATAATAAATAAATAAAAAAAGGAATACACGAAAACAAACACACACACAAAAAAGAGAACCAAAAGAAAACAGAGCAAACAAAATAACAAAAAAAAAAAAACAAACAAACAAATATAACATAAATAACACTTTTTTTTTTTTTAAACAACGAACAGGACAGCACAAATATATCAATCACAAATAAATCATAAATATATATGATTTTTTTTTAATACATAAAAACGGAAAGGAAAGAAAGTAACACACGTACACACGCATAAAAAAAAATTAAAAATTAAAAATAAAAATAAAGGGGGGGGGTCAAACAAAATAAAAGAATAGAGGGGGAAAGGGAACGAAAGAAAAAGAAAAAAGGGGAAGGGGGGGAGTAGAGGAAGAAAGTGAATAGAACCTTACAACAGCAGCTTCCAAGCAGAATGAACGAAAGGAACGGAAGAACCATCGTTCACAAGACGATCTAAGTGCTGGGTAATGGAAAAAACCTTCCAAAAAATCAAGATGGGACAAAGACTGAGGAGTGCACAAAATCTTAGCCTTAGAAAACTGAAAACGATGATTGGAATTCCAACAATGTGAGGCAATTGAAGATTTGGAAAGTTCGTGCTTAGAAACATATCTCTCATGCTCTTTGAGCCTAAATTTGAGAGCTCTTATGGTCTGACCAATATAGCCCAAATCACAAGATCCACAAGGAATATAATAAACACCCCAACGGTTCTCAGTAGGAATAGGATCTCTAAGGGAAGAAAATTTAAGTTTATTAACAGGTTAAAAAATGACTTTGAAACCGAAATTTTTGAGAAGTTTAGAAATTTTGTAGCATAAAGGTAGTACAATTAATTTTTTGTGAAAATTAATAGTATTAGTAGAAGTATTAGGCTTATTAAATTTAGAAACAGCATTATCAATAATAGAGGGGCTAAAACCACGAGAAACAGCTAAGGATTTAAGTAACTAATCTCATTATTAAGAGATGAAGAATCAGAGCAAATTTTGATAGCACGAAACACATAAGTGTAAAAAGCAGAAAGTTTTTGCTGGTAAGGATGATTAGATAGTGTGTCATGAGGGTTCAAATCCCACGAGTCTTCCAATATTTTCGAAGAACATTGGACCAGAAACATCAACATTGAATCATAAAAAAATCAAAGCCCTTCCCGAAATTTTTGCTGTTTCTACGGCTTTGGTAGCTATTTGGTTGGGCCGGTAAAAAAACTTTCCTTTTAGTTTTTCAAATCAATAGGGTTAGGTGGGGTAAAATGAACAGTCTACAAAAATCAGACAATAAATGTCAAATGCATTGGTTTATTGGCATACTGATTTTTTTTTAGCTCATTTACATTACAAGCAATATTTTTAAACTAATTTATTTGATTTGGTAATATTCTTTTAATATGTAATAGCGGCACTTACAGTTTCATGTTTAACTCATGTTTAACTATCTATACAAGGTTAAAATTTACTTTGCTATAGCATTTTTGTGATTTAAAGTTCTTGAAATTTTGATGATACAAAGCCTACTGTCATCCTTAAGGAATACATTTCTGTATCAAGATAATTTGTATTTGTATTATTACTTCCTTGTACGTAGTATAAGGAAGTAATGTGATCCCGAAAAATTTTGGGGGCCAAATTTCGACATAAAAACCGATTTTGACTACCTCTAAATTTAATTAAAAAAATTTTTTCGATGCATCTCATCGTAGGCTAGCATGCACGATCATATTAACGCGTCTGCAACTCATTTTGACCAGTGGCGAGTCTAATGTGGCCAGTTTTTCCATGCCGTCTGTACGTACGTACGTACGTACGTACGTATGTATGTAACTCGCATATCTCAAAAACTATTGGTCGTAGAATGTTGAGATTTGATATTTAGGATTGTTCTATGATCTAGTTGTGCACCTCCCCTTTTGGTGGCAATCGAATGGATAGTTTATGTACAGGACCGTCCAAAAGATTCGAAATACATTACGCTCTATGGGCCGAAATTCATTAAACTCGCCTAATTCAAAAGCTATTAGGCGTAGAATGTCGAAACTTCATATTTTGAATAGTTGTAACATCTAGTTGTGCACCTCCCCTTTTGGTTCCATTCGACTGGATAGTTTATCCACAGGACTGCCCAAAACATTCGAAATACATTACACTCAATGGGCCGAAATTCATTAAACTCGCATATCTCAAAAACTGTTAGGCGTTGAATGTTGAAACTTTATATTTAGGATTGTTGTAACATCTAGTTGTGCACCTCCCCTTTCGGTTCCATTCGACTGAATAGTTTATCTACA
This sequence comes from Cheiracanthium punctorium, assembly GCA_038373885.1. Classification (NCBI taxonomy): domain Eukaryota; kingdom Metazoa; phylum Arthropoda; class Arachnida; order Araneae; family Cheiracanthiidae; genus Cheiracanthium; species Cheiracanthium punctorium. Next base: position 12,814 of record JAWZYV010001663.1, on the reverse strand, counting down.
GGACCGCCCAAAAGATTCGAAATACATTACGCTCTATGGGCAGAAATTCATCAAAGCGTTTTTTAGAGGTATTGGGCTATTTCAAACGACTCAGAAGTGATATATGCTGTAAACAGTTAGAAAATGAATTTCTCCATTAAAAAAAGTGTCTTTTTCATTTATAGTTCTGCTACAGGAACACTCAAAAGATTTCCAATACATTACGGTCAATAGCAATTTTAGGGGCATTTATCCATTTCAAGCACAATACCGTCCTACCACACAAGTTAGGTAATGGTCCGACCACGGTCACGTGCCTCCCTCAAGAACTATGCCAAAAGTCGCCAAGCTTGGCGAGTTTAGGTGTATGTTTGTGCATATTTAACTCTCAAATCTCAAAAACTATTATGAAATTTCATATATAAGAATGTTGTAACATCTAGTTGTGCATCTCGATTTTTGGTTCCAATCTACTGGAGAGTTTATTTACAGGACCACCGAAAAGAATTTCAGTACCTTAATGTCTATGGACATCTTCAATATAATACAACTGTAGACAGTCATTGTTTGGTACATGCCCAAAATCTCGCCGTCTGTCCTCGACCTTGGCAAGTTTTGGCGAAATATCGCCAAATTTGGCGATAGTCAGTCATTTGGTCCATGCCCAAAGTATCGCCATTTGTTATCGTTCTTGGCGAGTTTTGGCGAAATATCGCCAAATTTGGCGATAATCTGTCATTGTTTGGTTCATGCTTAAAATCTCGCCAAATGTCGTCGACATTGACGAGTTTCGCCGAAATATCGCCAAATTTGGCGCCAAAAATTATTTCCTATTTTGTATAACTCTAAAACTTTAACCCGTAGATTTTTTAACTTTGTATTTAGAACTATTGTAATATCTAACTGTTTTCAATATCTTTTTTGACAGCAATCGACTGAGAATTTATTTACATGGTGAGCCAAATGACTTTGAATACATTGAGGTGTATAGATGCATTCAATTCATTGAAAGTCTGTGATCAATGACTACTTTGGCTATCCCCAAAATCTCGCTGACTATCTCAAGTTTGTCGGCTTTTGGTGAAATATCGCCAAATAAAGTGTCAGAAGGAAATCTTTCAAATTGAACTCAGCTTGGCGATATCGAAATATTTGGCTAGAAATCGCTAAATCTTACTATTATTGATATTTTATCTCTTTCAAACAAATAAATTTAGAGGAAGTGCGTCGAAAATATTTTTGATCTAATGGACGTGCAAGGAAGTCATGTGTTGGGCACATCAGATTCTTTTTTATTTTGTAGTAGTTCAAAGAAAGTGGGGTAAAACGATCATACTGCTAAGCTTGCGCTTAAAGAACACATGTATCATTTTAGATTTCTTTTTTTCATTTATAATATATTTTATAAGATATTGATAGTAATAACGTGAATAAATAAATAAATTCCGTTATTCTACTTTTATTTTTACCTGGAAATAAGAAAAATAACCCAAAATTTACGATACTAGAATCATAAATTTATAAATAAATGCTAACAAAGGATGTGTTTGCTGCACATTTTGAAGAAAAGCATGAAATTGAAGACCATGAAGTAAAGAAAGTACGCTATTATTGATATTTTCTGAAGAAAAATCCCAATTCTTATTTAAAAAGAGTTGAAAGAAGAGTTCAAAATGGCATACCATAATGCCTCTTTCGGACAAAATATCTGCTAGCTCTTAAGTGCTATGGTAAAAGTTTTATTAAGCATTTTTGGACAGATCTTGTATGCAGAAATGGAGCTATTTACTAATTTAATACTTTGCAAAATCTCTATTTTAAAAAATGTACATTGCCAGAAAATGACGATGTCGAGGAAGTTCAAACTGAACAGATAATTCAAATACTGGATCAGCCAAATTTCGATAGTAGAGGACATTATAAATTCTGATAGCTAAATTAAAATTCCATGTAAAACTGTTTAATAAAATATTTGTTATCTATTTTCCAGTTGATCTTAATCATATAATATCATTTTCTATGAGTGTGTTTCATTTTTTGCATGTATAATCATTTTACCCCACACCATGGGGTAAAATGATCATAATAACAAGCCAAAAGAATTAATGATCAAACAGTTTTAATGTTTGTAAAAGAAAAAAAACAAAAATTTGTAGTTACTGTCAGGTAGTCCAATGTAAAATATTTGTCATAAAATTTTAAATATGTTGTATCATTTTAGATGTGTAGCTTAGTAAAGTTGAAAATAGCTAAATTTATGGTCATTTTACCCCACCTGACCCTAGCTCGAAGAATTTTGGCTATAGTAGAGAATTGAAATGTAAAAGAATACTTTTTATTAACTATGAAATGCATGGTGGGAGGATGGCTATATGCCACTCAAAATTTTTATTTCCGAAAAGGCTTAGCTTCTTCAGACTTAGAAGACATTTTTTAATTTCGTCGACTGCATTTTCTTTTTTTTTTCTTGTAGACAAACTAAAACACAGTTATAAGTAAAGTTCAATTTTGTTATTTTAGAACTTTTTTAAAACATTTTATGTACCATTATTTAATATATTTTACGAATTTTATTAAAATATTTTCTCCGGATTGAAAGCCTACAGTGTTTTTGTACAGAAAAAAATGTAATAAATGCATATAAAATTAACAACCTTTATAATAAGACAATCTCACACTCACTCGATTCGCTCAACGACTTGTACGACTTGTTCGCTCAACGACTTGTACGACTTGTTCGCTCAACGAATCAATTCTTGTACGACTTTTTACTACGGTCACTTTAAAGTCGTATAAGTGAGAGGACGCTTTATAATTACAAAAATTAACTGATGAAAATGGTAAACGAATACAAACACAGAGGTTGGGGCGTCAGTGTTTTTAATATTCGTACGAACATCAAGTAAATTAAAACTCTTATAACAGAAATACTTCATTGGGCATTACTTATGCAAAATCGCAAATTTCATGAAAATCAAAATTCAATGAAAAAGCCGAAATTCGAAGAACATCGCATAAAAATGATTCATAAAAAAACAAGAAAAATGGTTTATTCTGACGTGTGCTACCGATTATTAAGTGAGGGACCAATAACATGGATGTAATTTTCCAGTTGATTACTTCGTAGCGTGAGAATATTACTGCTGATTGCTTTCCTTATCATCGGATCTTTTATTTTCCTTTCTCCTAAAAGTTATTCTCTTCTCAGACAGACAGCGGGAAAATATTTACTTTTGTAACTAGTTTCTGAATGGTGTGTGTACCTCAATTACTGCATTATACGTTAGTTGTTGAAGATCTTTAATAGATGACAGAGACTCACGACGTGATGATTAAACGAAGTTTTACAATGCTGATATACACAAAAAAAAGTACTGTACGCGAGGATTGTCTGTTTTTGAAAATGGCAACTTGAAAATTTTTAACGGAACTCACGAGCCAATGTGATGTTCCATCGTTATTATTTCTATTTATTTTTGAGAGAATATAGTGGTTTCAGAGTATTTTTTAAGGCGAAGATGCATTCCATGCCTTAAAAATTATTTGTAAAAGAAGACCCTTGTTTCTGAAGATTTAATTTTTCTACATATATTTATTTAAGAATGTCATTTTACAAACAACAGAATTTGTACTGGACAAGGACATATGGGTTACTTTCATGGGCTTTAATCAATTTAATTACAGGGTGGCCATAATTAAACTGCAAGTGTTCAAGGGGTGATGGAGAGAAAACTATCGGGAATATTCCAGTGAAATTTGGTATCTACACGTTTCAGAACATGCACAATTCAAATATGGAAAAAAAATCGCCATTTTCACCATATAGATGGCGCTGTACCGTATTTCAATGCTCACCGGTGGCATATACAACTTCAAAAACCGATAGACAGAGCATAATGACATTCTAAGAGGCATATAAACAACATAAAACATCATTTAGAGTTTATCAAAATTTCATAAATTTGCTTTTATTAAACTTTTACAGTATCTTGTAATCAAAAATTAACGTCAATTACGATCACAAATAAAACAACCCATAAAGATGCTTTGGAAAACAATTAAACCATTATTTATTCAATGAAATTATCACATGATGTGCTCAATATGTGAACCACCAGATGTAACCACATGCTGAAAACGTAAAACAGCATGGTCCACCGTCGCATTTAAAATCTCTGGAGTAACACACCTCACGTGTGTCGTTCTGCTAGATTTAAATTCAACAACAGAAGCTTGTCGTTCTCTATAAACCATATCTTTCAGATGTACCCACAGATAAAAATCGCAAGGATTAAGTTCGGTGAACGTGGGGGCCAAGCGTTGTCGAAACCTCTGCTTATGACTCGGTCCGCACCAAAGGTATCATGTAGCAACTTTTTAACAGTTTTAGCGATGTGAGGGGGTGCTGCGTCCTGCATAAATACCGTAGTGCATAAATACAGCGCCATCTACAGGGGGAAAATGGCGATTTTCTTTTTTTGCATATTTGAATTGCGCATGTTCTGAAACGTGTAGATACCAAATTTCACTGGAATATCCCCGGTAGCTTTCTCTCCAGCATCCCTTGAACACTTACAGTTTAATTATGGCCACCCTGTATATACACACAAACTTGTTTATATACACATGAATGTATAAGCATAGATATTTTGCAATGGTAATTAGAAGACAATAAACGCAATCTTACGTCTCTTCAGCCAAGAGGGCTATCAACATAGTAATTAAGTACAGTAGGAAGGACAATTTTTTTCTTTCTTTCCTGGAGGCATTTTCCACTACTAAAGCTGGAGTTGTTGGTCTTTTTATCATGGGGGCATCCTGTAGGTGTGCCTGGTGGACCAACGTCGCCCCCTATGAAGTGACGGACACAATGACAGCCACGCCCAGTCGGGGATCGAACCCCGACCGCCGGGAATTGAACCAGAAACCGTAGTACGGTGTTTCATCCACAAGTAGTAACATGTGAGCATGAGATTGATTTGCTTGTTTGTGGGGGATTACGGCCGATTAGCTACACGCGGACTCTAGGATGAGGGGTGGGGTGCCCTCCTTGGGGGCGTCTTTCTAAGGGGTCCTCACTCGCATTTATGCGAAGTTTCGGAGGAAACCACGGAAAACTCCGAACGGTTAGGTCGGCGGACACAACCTGGTTTCGAACAAAGGCGTATCCAGGGGGAGGGCGCAGGGAGAAATATATACATACACTAGATAAATGGGGCTTGAGTATTCATGATTTGCGCCCCCTCCTCTCCGAAAAATGTTTCTGGATCCGTCCCTGGTTTCAAACCAGGCGCCTTACCTCTCCCAGTTCAGAGCGATGTGACCTGGCGAACACAAGATCGAAATTACTGTTTTCTTTTCCTTTTTTCTCAAAGGGTGAGAATGCACAGTTTTTCGTTTCACAGGATTGAGTCTATTGTTGCGTCCACTGCTATTTCCCGCCAAAATAAAATATTTTCCCTGTATAGAATTAGATGCAGTAGATGTATCCCTTCCAATACAACTAGGGAATGCAATACCGCACTGATTTTCGTTTCGCAGGATTTCGGGATTGAGATTTGTTGATGCCGCAATCCCGCGGAATTGACATTTCATTCAAATAAAAATTAATTTTTATAGAGAAAAAGTAGGAAAAAAAGTAAGATTGTAAGCACTGTCAAGTTTAACTCTTTATCTTATTTGATAATTACTACAACACCTTACAAAAATATTAAAGTTACAGTCATGATATAGTCTTCATGCGGGATCGGGATTACATTGCCTAGTGGGCACTTCCTCAACAAGCTTTCGCCCCTACTGAAGCTTGAATTATTGACCAACTAGCCGCCTCCGGCGACCAGTTGGTTCGCCATCTTAATAAATCTTGTTCGGAGAGAATCCTGTTCCTCACCGGCTTCCTTGGCGCTGAAAACTCTTGGATTCTGAATGGAATTTAAAATTAAGATGGTTAAAGACAGGAGCGGCCTAGGGTAAGTGGCGCCCCCTGCTAATTTAAAAGAAGACTCCCCCTTTTATGCTCTAGTTAGTTTTTGAGTTCGAAATGACGCCCCTTCGAAGCCGGCTCACAGATGCGATGCTTACCGTGTCGGGCAGCCCTGGTTACAAAAATTAGATAGTTAAATGATAAAAACCTACAAAAAGGTACAAATTATTTTCGTCCTATATTAATTCTGAAGAGCTTCTGGATATCCTGGCCTTTATCAAAAAAAAAAAAAAAAAAAAACGGAAAGAGGGAAAGTAAGAAAATCTAAACACTTTCAGATTTTAAATACGCACTACAGTACTATATATTAAAAGCGCATTATAATCCATGGGTCTTCCCTATTTTCGTTCCTTATTTCATTAAGTTGGAAAGTATATCATTATTCATGAGTGTGATTACACAAAATTAAAATTGATATTTCTAACATCCTTTTTTCTGGATGTAATACATTAGAAATAGATGGAGAAAAGCTGCACAGAAAAATGCACAATTCCAACTGAATGAAAATTTCAAAAACTTATTCTCAGGTGTATTCATAACCCAAATAGCAGATGATTAAATTACGATAAATAGCGCCGAGCGTTAGAATCCTTCTCAAAATCGCACATCAACCATTTTATTTTTCACCTAAATTAAAAAGTTGCACATTTTAGTCTCGGAAAATTTGCAAATCCTATTTTTCTTTTGAGTATAAAACACTTCATTTCTGCTCTGATTTCACATGCACACGATATTTTAATTAAAAAACAACCTTACAACTAATCTAAACAAAAAAAAATCGTTATTCTTTTATTTTTACTTCAAGAGTCTGAATTATTTAATAAACTAGCCAAGTATGGCAACCTAGATATGCTAAATTCTCCCTCTTTCCACTGCAGGGTTACAACTGCGAAATGGCGAGAGCAAAATTAGGCTTATGCAATAGGTTTTTTATTGATATCTCCTAAAATAATTCAAATTTCGAAAAAATCGCTTCGAGGTATGTCGGGACCCGTCCTGGAGAATTTCCATACAAAATTTGGTAGGTCTAGGATCACCCGTCTAGGAGCTAAGCGAGACACAGACAAACTAACTAACCATAGCTGCCATACCTCCCGATTTTTCCGGGAGACTCCCGAATTTCAGAACGATCTCCCGAACTCCCGAAAAGTTTATAAATCTCCCGAATTTTTCCAAATTATTCCCATGTTTTATGTACTTATCAATTTTTGAAAAAAATTTACAGAACTTGTTAAATGCTAACGACAGAAACTGAAGAAACTTCGCTAAGACTACTCCAGAGGGCAAAGATTACTTAAAAGTATGGCTACCATTAAAGAACAAAAAAGCAAGGGAAAACAACAGTGATTACCGAACCTAAAGCAAAACATGTCCTAAATCTACGACGTTCTTAGCGGACATAGCAGAGTAACAAGAGGACGATAATGCGCGCCTGGGATGTACGTTTTCACTGCATCTCACACTGCGCCTTGACTAAAGTCAGCTAGAGTGCAATGTTACTGATTTCCGAGTTCGTAAATTCAAAACTTAGCTCAGAGGGGCAAATTTTTATTTTAGATCCTCGATGTTTCGAAAGGCATCTGATACATAATTATGTACTTGGCGAACTACTACACAACAATAATTATCTATCGAGACCTTTCGCCACTGGAAAACCGTTGTTGATGAGCTATTGTTACTCGCGACGTGTTTTTATTGCTGTTTTGCGCACTTGATGAATCTATAAATTTTTTTCACGGACACGTACCAGCTTAACTGACACTTCTATTGTGGATTATTGAGAAAATGGCAGGTGTTAGCGAATATATTAGAGAACGTGGATTGAAAACGAAATGTTTGTGGTCATTTTCGGATCCAAAAATTTGCTTGGTTTTGAAAAAATCGTCGGCCGAACGAGAACTTCCAGACATTTTATGAATGCTAAACTGGAATTTTTGTTTAAATGAAGCAAACTGACTGTCTGCAAGGCAAATAAAACTTATATAAAAGTGCAGCTTTTAGTAATGGTATTTAAAATATAAATCTTGTCGTATTCCTTTAGGTCTTCAACATGCAAAGGAAGTAAAATAATTTATGGTAGTTTAAATATACTTTATTTCTTAAATAAATAAATTATTAATAATAATTCCAATAAATAAATACTTCGATATTTATAGCTATTAAAACGTACACATCTTAATTTTATGCTGAATAAAAGAATAATGCTTTTTTAAATCCGTAAGAAAAAGAAAACCAAAATTTTCTGAGCTTTTTTTTTTTTTTTTTTTTTTTTTTTTTTTGGCATTTTCTTTTTAAACAGTTACGCGGATTTTACTAAAAATATGTACCGTAACTTCGTGAAAAGTTAACTAATGGTAAGACCACGGGCGGATTAAAGGGGTGGGGGGAGCGATTACTCCTCCGCTACAGGAAAAAGAAATTTTATTTTACTTCCGTAAAATAGACAAATTTCAACTAACCGCCCATAAAATTGCATTAATCTGTCCTTAGGCAAGACGTATCGCCCCCTTAAATAAATAAAAAGATTACTTTTATTAATCATTTAGGAAAATGTACATAACCAAGCAAAAAAAAAAAAAAAAAAAAAAAGAAGAAGAAGAAGAAGAAAAGGTAATTACTAATTCTCATGGGTCAAGCCACATAATACTTAATTTTAAACAACATTCAATTGATACTCTCTCTGGGTCAAAATTAACGAAATATAAAATTTAAAAATGCTCTTTATTAAAAATTCGCTCTCGCAATTGAAAAAGGAAGAAAGAAATTGAGGCGACACAAGTCATGTTTTAACGTCGCAGCAGAATTCGCTCTCTTGCTTTATTATCTAGCTTGCCGAGTGAAGACAAAACAATAACAACCTTCGCGATGACGACGCGGCGTCGGTATCTCGGTTTGTGAAGGCCCATTTTCCCCCGTATTACATAAATTATTTTTTTTAAAAAGCACATTCAAAATTTGGTTCTTCTGCATATCGGACTGAAATATTTCTAAAATGGTTTCACGAAGCTTGTCCACACCTGTAACTACGTCGATGCTTTAAATGACATAATGGGGGGAAATTTTTTTTTTTTCAAATGCTCCCTGCATGCCGACGTGCCGTCACTTGAAGTGCATCTATGTGCTTTATTTTCTACAGAAATAAATTTGTTAGCATCGGCTTCACCGGAGCTTGCGCGCTAACTACAGATCAAAAAGCAAGATCAATATACTAAATTTTTTTGCATAAGAAATTTATTTCAGCCAGATAGTCCGTGTCCTGGAAAAAAATCCCTTTTTGACATGCATAGTCCGCGGACTATACTAGCTAAATTATGGTAACTAACTATCCCCGATCTCCGGGTTCCATATTTGCCAACTGAACTTCAATCTTTTTGCAGCCTTTTGGTAAATGAATAATTTTAAAACAAGATGTAAAACAGAGTTTTTAACACTCTATTGTTAAATTAAAATTTAAGGCATTTTAGTAACTCAACTCAACAAAAAAGTATTATTTTCTCCATAATACGTTTATTGATTTCTGAATCATTTTCCCTTCAATTTTAAAATCAGGAAAATCGCAATTTCGTTTTATTATCATGTGCAGGTTTTTCTTTGGTAATTATTTTTACATTAATTTTAAAATGCATAATCTTGTGAGTTGGTATTTTGCAGCTAATATAGGAAGGAGCAGAACATATGTCCCTGTCATAAGTTCCACTTCTGTGTGCTGATGTGCTGCAAGACTGCTAAGATTCTAAAATTTTACCTGAGAAAATATTTAGACATTTATTAAATAATTATTCTTTTTCCAATAAAACAAGAAAACTTCACTTTTATTCTATCATTTGAATGCTTATTTTAGAAAATGCCAATGCCATATATATAATTTTTCATTCCATTTCTGATCAAAATTAAAAAAAAAAAAAAAGATAGGTCTTAAAATTTTTTTTTTGAGAATCAATTTTTAATTTTATTTTCATATCAAAAGAATAGTCTGAAATTTGGATGTGAGACTTATGATTTGTTTTGATCTCGGATTTTACGGTATTACTTAAGATAATTATTTTAAATAATTTTAGCCTGTTTTCTTTTAATAAATATTGTATATCCAAAACTGATTATTAAACATTTACAGTGCATAGTTATTTTCTTCAGGATCACAGTCAATTTGTTTGTGGTTGAAATTTAAATGGTAGAAATTGTTTAGTACACCATTTAGTTTAACAGTGGTTGAATTTAAGCTCACACATTATTCCCCAGTTCCATTTTTTTGCATGCAGGGGGGGGGGCAAGTGCCCCCCCTGCTATTTAAACTATACATTTTTCTTGTATATGTAATTTTCTTGGTTACTGATATATTACGCATGTGTACATGGAGTTTTTTCATCGATAACAAGGGTTTTTTAAAGTCTCCCTAATTTTTTTAAAAATCTCCCTAATTTTTTCGAAAATCTCCCTAATTTTCATTCTCCAAGGTTGGCAGCTATGACTAACTAACCAACTAACTGACATGTTACAGTTTGTTTTATTTATATAGATTACGGGGGGGCACCCAGTGGTTGGCCAACGTTACCCCTTAGGAAAGGACGAACAAATTAACACCCAATAGAATGGTCCACTAGCTACTACACCGTCTGGGAGGCTAAAATTGTTCCTGCAGTGGACTCTAGAAAAGGATAAATAATAATAATAATAAAAAAATCAGTGTCTTGATTACGAAACAAAAATTAGGAAAAGCAGTGAATTAGTGATAGTAGGAAAATTTATGAGATATGGGGAATTAAGGTTATGGAATGAAAAATTGAAAATTAAGGCAGAGAGAACGAATAAAAATAAATAAATAAATGAATTATAATAAAAAAACACATACAGAATAAGTAACAGGGCAACATATATGTTTATTAATAAAAACAAGATTAAAAAAACACAATAAAATCGTAATAATGATTATTATTTTAATAATTACATCTTCAATGCTTATTATGCAATGCAATAACAGATTTGCCATTGCCATAGATTGGCCATAGCGTTAATTTCGAGTCACGTACATGCAAATGAATACTTAAAGAAATGTGATAAACAAAAACTGCTTGATGCCCAGAAGAAATCAACATTCAATTTTTTGCAAGAAGAAACCTAACATAGTTTCAAAATAAATAAATAAATAAATAAAATAAAATAAAAAATAAATTGATTTTATGAAGCAAAATTGCAAAACAAATCTTTAAAAGTTACATTTGCTTGTGGCCGCTTTCACGAACAGAGCTTAATTCACATGAAAGCTCATGGGAGCTCAGTTTCTGAACTTCTTAGTGAATTTTTACATTAAATTTAAATTTTTAATAGACTTCACAAGTTAGATTGGATGCAACTACAGTGATTAGCAAAAGGTTACTTAATTTTGCATGAAATCAAGTAATTTTATAATTTGCAATAGAACAAAGAAAGTCTCCTGCACTTCTTTTTATTGCAAATCTATTTCTATTGCAATATTTCTCCATCATAGAGGAGTGAAAAACACACTGAACGTGGTAAATGGGTGAAGTAAGGTCCAGCGTTCGAGATTTCGTTCGATATACTTACTGCATCTAAACTTGTTTCATTCGAAACAGAAATACGATAATACTTCGATAGTATTAAGGTTTAGCAATTTCTAGCCAGGTAAAAGTGGTATTGCCAAGATGGTCGAATTTTAAAGATTAATTCCTTTCGTTTAACTTGGGGGGTTTTTCTCCAAAAGTCGCCAAGATTGATGACAGTTAGAGTTATTTTGGTCATAGAAAGAATAATGAACTGGAGGTACCCATAGACTTCAACGCATGGAATGTCTTTTGGGTGACCCTGTAAATAAATTACCCAATCGATTGCGATAAAAAAATGTGCACAGTAAGATGCTACAACAATTTTAAGCATTCGCGAAATATGACGATAAAGCACAATTCTACTCCCTCTGTGCATTTCCATACCACAAATCACACGGTTCATCCTTTCCTCACATTTCCAACAGGTTTTGAATGGCGATACACTCTCTAGTATACTTCTAGTCTATGGTACTTACATGTTTTGTGGTCTTCTGAACTCTTTTATGCTATTTTTACGGTGATGTATGTATATGTGGTGTGGGGGTGTGAACGCGATAACTCCCAAACGGTGCATTAGGCTGAGCTCAAGTTTGTTACATACATATATCACAGACCGCATTCATGTACGACCGGCACTGATTTGGGTGTATTTAGGATGAATAGCTTTGACACGGCTGGTTGTGCGTGTGCACAGCCAGCTGTGCCAAGAATGGTCTCTAGATCTGTGGCACTTGATGAATGATTCGATCGACCGCAATGCTGCTGGTAGTTAAATCGAGCGATGGCAACGGCTTCCCTTTTAATCAGCATTGGGAAAAGGTTGCTCTTCAAAGCGTTAAAATGACCAATTTTATGATTCGTGAATTAGCGAAATCATGAAACGGAAAATCCATCTTTCCCACTAATGGCCTTATCACACTAAAGGGAAAATCCGAGCAACTTCGCGCTGGACCAACTTTTCCGACGGACTTGAAGGCGTGGTTATCTTTAAGGTTGGAAAAGTAAACAAACTCTCTCCGACGCCAAATAGTCATCGCATCGCTGATTTGGCGTGCAGGTTCTTATTTTACTTATCGTGCGTTGGTATATTTACATCGGATCGGCAGCCATTTCGGCAGCATCGGATGGGCAGCAATCTCTAAATCCGAAGTCCACTTGAACGCGGCCATAATTTTATTTACACGTGATTCTGACATCGAGCCAAGCCAAGCTTCGAACATAGTAGTAGTCGCCATTGCTCGAAATTGCTTATGACGAAGCAGGAAGAAGTACTCTGGCCGAAATTTCGTCC